>VDFB02000263.1:0-19310 GCA_007258455.2 Sequoia sempervirens
CAAACAACAATGAGGCATAATGGGTAAGGTCATAACTAGAAAGACAATGAACATTTATTCCCTAATTATAAATGTAAGGAGTTCCAAGTGCATAGAGCTATGCATGATCATGAGACAAATAAAAGCATTCAAATGTTTCAAATATTCTTCTATTCATGTTTGAGTTCTTCAAAGGCACTATGCATTGTTTGGGAAAGTATCATTCCTTAACAAAAAAAGAATATTCACAACAAGTTGTAGCTTCCCTTGACAAAAGTGTAAAGTGCACAAAGAATGAAAAGAGGATTCTTAAATCAATCATCAAAAGACAACAAAGTAACCTACAGGAGAAGTGAGCATTTCTCCATGCAAAATTGTTTTGAAGAATATCAATTTGAAGTATTGAGAATGTGTAAGTTTAAAGAAGATTGTATACAACAAATAAAGTAAATGGTGTCTTATCAATTGGTTGTTTCCACCTAGTACTTGTAGACCTAAAATGTTTCCTCATTAAATGAATCAAAAATCATCAAAGTGTGAAACACCCAGATGTTTCTATAGAGGTTGATCCAAGTGTTGATTGGAGAGTTTCTTCTACTCAAAAATATAAACTCACAAACCCTTAACACCTAAAAGGAAAGAAAAGAACCTCCACTTGTCCCATCATAGAATGAAAATTCAAATACAGTGGAAGCCATGAAGGATTTTGAAAAAGAATGTAAGTGAAAGACACTCAAAAGGTGCTTCAAAATATAGACCCAGAATCAAGTAGAATGATTTTTATGTTGGAAAATAAAACAATATTATCATCTATCTACCACCCTTTGAAGCAAGGTATGTATTTCTTGAAAGCATCAAGTGGAGCATCATAATGGAGCTAGGGCTTCTTCAAAAAATGGAGGAGCATCCAGAATGTTGAATAATCTCAAAGTGGGGTTTCAAGAGATAAACCCAGTATGGAGAACCACAAGCATTAAAGATTAGAAAACCTCATAAGTAGAAGGAAATAAACTAAAATACTGAGGATAGATTCATATTTCATTATTGTCTAATTTTTGAAGGTAAACAAGGTAGTGGAGGCTACAACTATGGAAGCATCAAGTGGATAAAATAATCTACAGGAGTTGAGCCCATTGAGAAATTGGAGAATGGTAATCTTTTAAAGTATTTTCTGTAAAGACCAAATAGAAAGAGCTTCTCCTTCACACTAGAAAGCACAAGAAAAAGAGCTTACCCACAACCTTGGAGAAGAATCACACTTTTTGTAAAAAAAACCCATCTCCCATGTGCTCATTTAATCTATAGAAATACTCCAATTGCGGCCTCAAATAGGAGAAGTGTTAACACAAAATGAAACAAGGAAAATACATTAGAAATAATGGTAGGTCATGGCCAAGAAGGCCAAAAAATGATTTGAAAATTGAGGTCAATGCCCAATTTTGTGGTAAATAAACACTTACCATGTTTTTCCTGCAAGAATATATCCAAAAATATCACAGAAACAATAAAAAATTGAAGCTCGAAGCTCAAATCCTAGCTCTTAAATGGCAGTGTAGGGGCAGACCAATTTTCCTCCAAAATCAAAGAATGTGAAATGAGGGAAAAAATTTAAGGCTTGAATGGTTTTGTTTTAGGGTTCCCATGTTTCCCTAGTTTGGCCTTAGTTTTTTCCACTTTCATTTATTTTCTAATTTGCCTCTCAAATACCTTGTGGTATTATTTTAGACCCTTTGTGCATTTTGCATGCCTAGGTTACATGCCTTAGAACCTTTTGTGATTTTTGGGATAATCATAAGATATGTGCCTTAATTCATTTTTTATGATTTTTAATAGAAAAATCAAATGCTATGTAATCCTTTTCCTTTGCAAAGGAAAATAAAATACCATAGGAGCCTCAATATATTCACCTTGTTTTTCTACAAAACATCAAAACTGTATTTGCCTTGTAAAATTGCAAAAAACAAGTCTAACTCAAGTCTTTTCTTTTGTAAATGGAAACTGTAGAATTGTAAAACATTATTAAAAGAAATATTCTTATAAATTTCTTTAATAATTGTTATCTAAATGTAGTTAAATGGTGCACTTGAGTTCTCCTAGAAACTTTTCTTTTTAGAGTTTGAGTCTTTTTGGGTGAAATAGGAAAAAACGTGGCAAACTGAAGTTTCTATTTTAGTTTTCAATCAGTTCGAGCCTGATTTTTTGGGTCCTTTCGGGTTGACTCACTTGAGATTGTAAGTTTCCATCATTTTCATCCAGTTTGGAGGTAATTTGGGCATTAATTTTGAGGATTTTCTTTGGAGCTCGAAAATGGTTTGAAGTTACTATTTTGAGGTGCAATTCAATCATATTTTTTATTCTCACTATTGGAGACCCCTTTGGAGATATAATATGGAGAAAAACTTAGTTTTTATCAGTTCAAATTTGCTTCTTACTTTCTTGCTCACTTGCAGAAAGCTTTATAAGCTTGATATTTATACTCAAATTTGATTTTGCATACTCCTTTATGATGCAGTGAGCAGGAAAGTTCACCAATCTCGGATGGCGAGGTTCTTTAATGAGTGCTTCTGTCAAACACTCTTATCAACACACCCACAAATCACTATCCTTGTATAAGGAAAAATCCACTCACCAAGAGTCTTTGAATCTCAGACCTTTGAGGGACTTTTAATCATCTCAAACATGCTCTAACAGACCACAATCAAACACCATAGCCATTATTAGCACTTAGGAAACCCCATGAGTTCATTCCTCAACTAGTAGACCTCTTTAAACCCAATTGCTTGTAGCACTGCCTGGTAGGACAGTCCAATTAATTCTCACCCACAAACCTATATCTGATGTAAAATACCATTTTTAGGCAAGTATAATATGCCTCTACAAGGCCACAAAATCTCACTTCTTGACAGTGATTAGAAAAGCAACCATGGACCAATCTATTGATGTCCCCAAGAGGCCTAATTGAGTGCACTTGACTGGTTTTTGGCTACCTAGGCTCACCCCTTCTCCCCAAAGCCTTAATTTAGACTCCTACAGGATAATTACAACCATTTTCAACATTCCTAAGTGCCTCTTCAAGAAAAACCCACACAAAGCAAGCAAAACTCACTTTTTGCTTCACCAATTAGGCCTGTCACATGAAGATGCCAGACCTAGTTCAATGCACAAAATTCTCCACACACCTTGCCATTCTCCAGAACCAAGAAAATATGAAAATTTACACAAGTATCTTCCATCCCACCAAGAATCAGCATTTTTACAATGTGGAGATGGAAGGAAGAGCCATTTTTCAACCAAAACCCTTGTTTTGAGGGTTTCAGACCTGCTTCTGCTAAAACGGCTATAACTTTTGATACACTCAATGAAATCTTGCCAAATCAACTGCCAAATGAAAGCTAGGTCTTTCCTCTTTCCAACCATATCAGTCTTGTACCCGTAAAGTCCGTACAACGTCCGTACCACGCGTTTTAGCAGCAATTTTTACACACAGATTTTTCCAGAAAACAACAATTTTTCATTAGAACTTCAAAAAACGTGTTTCATCAGTCATGCCTCGACCATGAGAGGCTTATTTCAACTTCTAACAACCTTTCCCAATGTCCTCCAACTGAAAATTTGATTAGTTACATGTTAGAACTAATCAAACTTCACTTTAGTCTCTTAATTGCCTAGTTAAGGCAATGCACACTACTTCCTATAAGCCCAATTTAAATGAGGCTTCAAAAGGTGTTAAAGGACACCACAACCACATGAAATCATCAAGGCAACTCCCCTCAATTACCTGGTTGCATAATGGCATTTTGATTCTTTAATTTGCCAAGGTGCACCAAGCTTACAAAATGAGGATGGAGACCTTGTTATTACATAGAAACTTAACACCAAGACCAAAACTCAACAAAAAACCTAGAAAACATATTGAAAGGGATTTAAGATGGTCCTTAGGACCTTATTACATCAAATTCAACTTGACATCAAACAAAAAACAAAGAAGGCCTCAAAGAGGCATGGAAACCCAAGGTGCCCCTGCACCATGCACCCGGGGTGGAAGAGATCTCAAGTACCACCTGAGATCAGTTGCTGCAAAGTAGTACCATGCTGTTTGATGTCCTCTTCAGTCATCCAAGTTGCATCCTCAAGTGGAAGACCCTGCCATTTAACAAGATACTCATTATATACTTTTTTCCTTGTCCTCTTTACCTCTTTGGTGTCTAGAATGGCTTCAAGTTTCAAGGGTTTAGATGGTGGAAGGTCCTGCACCCAATCTTCATCAGTTTCCACACCTGTACCTGCATCCAAAGATCCCTTAAATGGGTACAAATCAGCAACATTAAAAATGGGTGAGATAGCCACCCCAGGAGGGAGTGCTATCTCATATGCATTTTGCCCAAATTTATGAATAATCTTGCAAGGGCCTATTTTTTTCATTTGCAGCTTGGTGTATTTTCCTTTAGGCAATCTCTCCTTCTTCAAATAAGCAAAAACCAGATCTCCCACCTTGTATTGAACATTCCTTCTTCCTCAAATCTGCCCTCTCTTTGTAGTGTTCTACACTCTTTTTGAGATTTTCCTTCACTTGATCATGAATAGACTTCATTGCCATAGCAAACTCTTCACCTTCAGCACTTCTTTTCTCCATTCCTTTCAGATCTCTCAACTCAAAGATCCCCCTTGGATTCATTCCATACACAACCTCAAAGGGAGTTTTTCCAATGCTTCTATTAATGGAGTCATTATAAGCATACTCTGCTTGAGGCAACACCAAATCCCATTGCACACCATGTTCTTTTGTCAAGCATCTTAAAAGATTACCAAGTGATCTGTTAACTACCTCTGTTTGGCCATCTGTTTGAGGATGGTAGGCTGAGCTATACTGCAAATTAGTCCCCAATTTCCTCCACAAGGTCCTCCAAAAGTGGCCTATGAACTTGGAGTCCCTATCAGATACAATGCTCATAGGAATGCCATGCATTCTCACAATCTCTTTGAAAAACAGACCTGCAATATTAGAGGCATCACTAGTGCATCTACAAGGAATAAAATGTGCCATTTTGCTGAATCTATCAACTACTACAAACACACTATCAACCCCCCTTTGTGTCTTAGGCAATCCTAAGACAAAATCCATACTTATGCTCTCCCAAGGCCTACTTGGGATTGGTAGAGGCTGATAAAGACCAGCATTTGAAGTGGTCCCCTTTGCTCTTTGACATATGGTGCAAGTTTCCACAAACCTTCTCACATCCATCTGCATTTTAGGCCAAAAGTAAAATCTTCTCACCTGCTCCAAAGTTTTGTCAAGTCCAAAGTGTCCTCCAAGACTCCCACTATGCTTTTCCTTTATTATATTCTCCCTCATAGAGCACTTGGGAATGCACAATTGAGCCCCTTTAAACAATAGACCATCTTGCAAAACATAATCAGCATAATCACTGTGAAAAGCATCAGAAAATTGAGAACAAACTTCAAAAGCAGCCTTGAAATCTTCATCCTCCTTATACATACCTTTGAGAGCCTCAATGCCCACACTTTGAAATTGGATTTCTTGAACCATCATGACCCTTCTACTAAGTGCATCTGCAACTTTATTAGCCTGCCCCTTCTTATGCTTTATGGAAAAAGTGTATGCTTGTAGGTATTCAACCCACTTCATGTGCCTTTGGTTCAATTTTTCCTGTCCATTCAAGAAACTAAGAGCATGGTTGTCAGTGAATACTATAAACTCCCTTGGTAACAAGTAGTGCCTCCATTTCTTTAAAGCTTGGACCATAGCATACAATTCAAGATCATATGAAGAGTACTTTCTTTTGGCTTCATTTAGTTTTTCACTAAAAAATGCAACCGGTCTGCCTTCTTGACTCAAAACAGCACCTATTGCTTGATTACTTGCATCACACTCAATAGTAAAGACTTTATTAAAATCAGGAAGAGCAAGAATAGGTTGCTGTGATACCTTTTTCTTCAAGTACTCAAACCTTTCATTTGCTTCATTGGTCCATTGGAACTTACCCTTCTTCTCTCCTTTGATTGTATCAATGATGGGGGCACAAATATGGCTGAAACTCTTGATGAACTTCCTGTAGAAGCTTGCTAGGCCATGAAAACTCCTTACATCACCTACTGACTTAGGTGTTGGCCAATTAAGAATAGCCTCAACCTTTGATGGATCCATTTTCAAACTGCCTTGTGAGATAACAAACCCAAGGTAGACCAATTCTTCTTTCATGAACTCACATTTTTGTAAGTTGATCAGCAACTTTTCTTCATGCAACCTTCTTAAAACCTATCCAAGATGCTCCAAATGCTCCTCCTTGGTCCTGCTGAAAACAAGAATGTCATCCAAATAAACCACAACAAATTTTCCAATAAACGGTTTCAATACCTCATTCATTAGCCTCATAAAGGTACTGGGAGCATTAGATAAACCAAAAGGCATCACCATCCACTCATAAAGACCTTCATTGGTCTTGAAAGCTGTCTTCCATTCATCCCCTTCACGAATCCTAATTTGGTGATACCCACTTTTCAAATCAATCTTTGAAAAGTAGTGAGCTCCTGCTAGACAATCCATAAGATCCTCCATCCTTGGCATAGGAAACCTATATCTGATGGTTATCCTATTTATGGCTCTTGAATCAGTACATAATCTCCATTTACCATCCTTTCTTGGAGCTAGTACAGTTGGAACAGCACAAGGGCTTAAACTCTTCCTCACTAGGCCCTTATCCAACAACTCTTGCACTTGCTTTGCTATCTCTTCATTTTGGGCTGGTGTCATCTTGTAGGCAGCCTTATTGGGCAATGTAGCACCTGGTATCAGGTCAATATGGTGGCTTATATCTCTGATTGGAGGCAGGGAACTAGGCAATTCATCCACTACAATCTCCTTGTATTTCTCCAACAAAGTTTGGACTTCACTAGGTATGGGTTTCTCTTTGTTTGAGGACAAAACAGACCTGCATTTTGGCTTAACAACCAAGGCAAACCCTAGACCTCCCTCTTCCTTTAAGGTCTGCAAAAATTCTTTCTCACTTACCACCATGATGTTAGACTCAAGTTGTTTATCTACTCCATCCGGTAAAGGTCTCATTGTGAAAGTGTGTCCATCTTTTGTTATTGTATAAGTATTCTTCTCTCCATCATGTTGGGCTTTCCTATCATACTGCCAAGGGCGTCCTAAGAGCAAATGACAAGCATCCATGGGTGTGACATCACACAAAATTCTGTCCTTATACTCCCCAATCTGAAATTCTACCCAACATTGTTCATTAACAAGCACTTGTTGGCCCTTATTCAACCAAGACACCTTATATGGGGTAGGATGAGGAATTTTTTTTAGTTTTAACTTCTCAACCATTTCAAGAGACACTAAATTATCAGTGGAACCAGAGTCTACAATTACCTTACATACCTTACCATGAGATTTGCATGAAGTCCTAAACAAGGACTTTCTTTGTGGTGGCTCCTTGGCACTTGGCACCTTGAGAAGTGTTCTTCTCATCATCAAACTCTCTCCAAATTCAGGATCAGCAGGCCTAGAAGGTGAATTTACACTTTGTGCATCCTCCTCTTGCACCAATTGGTTCCTCCTATCTGCACCTTGAGAGGTTGAAGCTTGCTTTTCAGGACACTTGAAAGATGGGTGTCCAAACTGGTTACATGTGTAGCACCTTCCAGAGAATGAACCAGAACTTCTACCATTAAATCTGCCTCTTCCATTAGACCTCCTACCTCTAAATCCTCCTCTTGATTCTTGGCTTTGTTCCTCTCTTCCACTTGACTCCCCTTGTTGCCTTTGTGATTGGTTTCTACCACCAAAATTGCCTCTTCCCTTGAAATTTCTGCCTCTTCCTCTTCCTTGCTGCTCTTGCTTTCTTTTTAACTTCTCCTCTGCCTTGCATGCTATTTGGAAGCACTCTTCTACTGTTTTAGGAGTCACAAGACTCATCTCATCTTGGATTGCAAACCTTAAGCCATTCAAGTATCTAGCCACTTTCTCATTGTCATTCTCTACATGACCACACCTCATACTGAGTTTATGAAACTCCTCAGTATAGGTTGCTACATCCATATCCTTTTGCTTTAGGCTTTGTAGTTTCCTAAACACTTGCACTTCATGATCTGCTGGTAAAAATTGTGCCTTCAATCTGCTCACCATTCTGTCCCATGAAGTAATCATGTTCTTGCCTTCTTTCACTCTTTCTCCTTGGTGATAATTCCACCAAGTCAAGGCAGCCCCATTCAATTTAGTCTTAGCAAACTTAACTTTCTTATTTTCTGCCATTTCCTTGTACTCAAAATAGTTGTTTAAGGCATCCACCCATTCCAATAATGCCTCTGCATTCATCTTTCCCCCATACATTGGTATGTCAATCTTCACATCAGATGATTCTGCTCTTATGGATTGCAAGGCACCAATGAACCTCTTTTCCTGAGGGTCCAACCTTTCTTCTTGTGAAGGGATTTCACCTCCTTCCTCCACTTCATCCTCAGAGGTACTGTCCTCATCAGTAACCCCTCTCTTCTTCTCTAAGGCCTCTATCCTATCTCTCATGGCCTTCATTTCCCTTGCAACTGCAGACCCACCTTTTGCACCTTTTGGAGGCATTGTTTTCTTCAAGCACCTCAACACACAATTCTTCTTTACTCTTCCACAATCAAACCTTGCTCTGATACCACTCTGATGTAGAGTGAGCAGGGAAGTTCACCAATCTCAGATGGCAGAGGTTCTTTAATGAGTGCTTCTGTCAAACACTCTTATCAACACACCCACAAATCACTATCCTTGTATAAGGAAAAATCCACTCACCAAGAGTCTTTGAATCTCAGACCTTTGAGGGACTTGTAATCATCTCAAACATGCTCTAACAGACCACAAACAAACACCATAGCCATTATTAGCACTTAGGAAACCCCATGAGTTCATTCCTCAACTAGTAGACCTCTTTAAACCCAATTGCTTGTAGCACTGCCTGGTAGGACAGTCCAATTAATTCTCACCCACAAACCTATATCTGATGTAAAATACCATTTTTAGGCAAGTATAATATGCCTCTACAAGGCCACAAAATCTCACTTCTTGACAGTGATTAGAAAAGCAACCATGGACCAATCTATTGATGTCCCCAAGAGGCCTAATTGAGTGCACTTGACTGGTTTTTGGCTACCTAGGCTCACCCCTTCTCCCCAAAGCCTTAATTTAGACTCCTACAGGATAATTACAACCATTTTCAACATTCCTAAGTGCCTCTTCAAGAAAAACCCACACAAAGCAAGCAAAACTCACTTTTTGCTTCACCAATTAGGCCTGTCACATGAAGATGCCAGACCTAGTTCAATGCACAAAATTCTCCACACACCTTGCCATTCTCCAGAACCAAGAAAATATGAAAATTTACACAAGTATCTTCCATCCCACCAAGAATCAGCATTTTTTACAATGTGGAGATGGAAGGAAGAGCCATTTTTCAACCAAAACCCTTGTTTTGAGGGTTTCAGACCTGCTTCTGCTAAAACGGCTATAACTTTTGATACACTCAATGAAATCTTGCCAAATCAACGCCAAATGAAAGCTAGGTCTTTCCTCTTTCCAACCATATCAGTCTTGTACCCGTACAGTCCGTACAACGTCCGTACCACGCGTTTTAGCAGCAATTTTTACACACAGATTTTTCCAGAAAACAACAATTTTTCATTAGAACTTCAAAAAACGTGTTTCATCAGTCATGCCTCGACCATGAGAGGCTTATTTCAACTTCTAACAACCTTTCCCAATGTCCTCCAACTGAAAATTTGATTAGTTACATGTTAGAACTAATCAAACTTCACTTTAGTCTCTTAATTGCCTAATTAAGGCAATGCACACTACTTCCTATAAGCCCAATTTAAATGAGGCTTCAAAAGGTGTTAAAGAACACCACAACCACATGAAATCATCAAGGCAACTCCCCTCAATTACCTGGTTGCATAATGGCATTTTGATTCTTTAATTTGCCAAGGTGCACCAAGCTTACAAAATGAGGATGGAGACCTTGTTATTACATAGAAACTTAACACCAAGACCAAAACTCAACAAAAAACCTAGAAAACATATTGAAAGGGATTTAAGATGGTCCTTAGGACCTTATTACATCAAATTCAACTTGACATCAAACAAAAAACAAAGAAGGCCTCAAAGAGGCATGGAAACCCAAGTGCCCCTTTACACCACTTTTATATTCCTATCTCATATTTTTTTTCTCATATTTACAATATAAATTTGATGTTCATTGTGATTCGAAGTATTGAATCCTTTTTATGTCTTGTTATTGTGAATGTGTGCAAGAATTTCATATGATTCAAGTTGTGCATTGTGTTCATGTTTCAACCTTCATGAAAATCACTATTGAGTTAAATGTTTTAGATGAGATTGTGAAAGTTAATGTTTTGAGAAATTGATTGTGAGTGAAGTCATTAAGATAAGTTAAATTTTTGGTGCATCGCCATTAGCTTTAGGATTTCATTTCAAGTTATCTTTCTAATCCCTTTTCCTCATAAAATTATGTAGTTTAGGTGATCTTCCAGGAGAACCAACCCTATTTGGAGATTTTTTTTCACCATAGGTCACCCACAACCTAAGAGTTTTTCCATGTTTCAACAAGATAGTTGAGTAAATCTTGGCTAGGGTGCAATCTTAATTGACAACAATTACCACCAAGAGGAACATCATGTACCAAGAAGACACTTAGGGGAGATCAAGCCCAATATCACCACAAAGGAGATACTATCATAGATCAAGAAGGCCACACTTTTGTTGATAGGGTCACACTTCCTAGGAGATGTATGCCATCATCACTAAGAAGGGACCATTTCATATGCTAGCAATGGGTGGGAGACTATATTCCCCCTCTCCCATAAATGGATTCCATTTCTTTCAAAGAAGATGATTTTTCATAATTAGTTCCATCATAAGTGGTTATGTAATTTATGTTTTCCTCCTTACTAGAATTTGTAGATTTGGATACTTTTAATGACTCATTAATATATTGTGTTGATATCATTGCAACTTCTTTCTCTTTTCTTGAAATTGATTACATAATTTTGTATTCCTCCATGAATGTAAGTGTGAAATCTAATGAACCCCAATCATCTTCCAAAATTTTTGTCACAAATGAATGTCACCCATCCTTTTCCTCAATTTGTAAAGGTTTCACTTTTGTAGTTGGTTTCAATGTGCTAAGAGGATTCTTCATTCCTTCTTAATTTTGTAAACAATGTTCAGATTTAGGATCAACTTTTATCATGTAAACCTTAATGTTGTAAGTGTATTTCATTAATTAATGAAGCATTGAAGGCACTCCATTCATTTCATGAATCCATGGTCTAACCAAGAGAATATTATATAAAAGATCATGAAGCATGACATGGATAGGAGTTTTTAATGTAACCTTACCAACTTTGATAGGTAAGCTTATTATACCAAGCGGTTGATTTCCCATATTGTCAAAACCACGGATGGATAAATTATCTTGTTCAATTCTAGTATTATATGCCCCAATTCTATCCAAAAGTTTCATACTATAAATATTAAGCCCTGAACCATCGTCAATAAGGGTACGCCTAATCCCAACCCTATTAATAATAGCCATTATCATCAAAGCAACATTTTTTTTGTGTTTCTAAAGGGGGTAATTCACTTTGATGAAAGACAATTTCTATACTAGGTGAATTCATATTCTTATTCAAAGCTTCCACATCATTTTGTTGCACACTAGGAGGGACAAAAAAATTTTGTAAGGAATTTTGAAGCATTCCATGATAAACATGTGATGTTCAAATCAAATCCCACAAAGAAATCTTAGTAGGAGTGTTACGAAGTTGCTCAACAAGATCAAATTATTTAGGTTACCACTATGATGTAAAATGTTAGGTGTAGGTGGGAGATATGGTTGAGGAAATGGAATGGATATTAGAATTATTTTTTGGTTTCTTATTATTTCTAGTGTTATACGTGTGAGCTATAGTATGATAACTTCATTTTTGTGACACATGATTACTATTAAGTTGTTTGCAAAGTTTAGGATATGACCATGATATTTAGGAGGTTTTATAATAAGAGGTGATTTAGGAGGTCCAATAATGAGAGGAATTTTAGGAGGTCCAAAAGGAGTTTTAGGAGGTCTAATAATTGGTCAGTGTAGGATCATGGGGGTCCAAACTAGGCCCCTAAGTGTCAATGGAAATTCAGAAAAATAGAGTTAGACAACTTGACATGAAAATTTGAATAGGTTATTAACATAATTTGAAAAATGTGCAAGAACAAAATTTATAGCAAATTGAATGTAGTTTCTAGGCTACTAGTCCTTTTTTGGAAAAAAAATTCAATCTATTTTGCAAAAAATTGAAATTTCAATGTAGTAGTACTAAATTTATAGGAAAAATATAAGAGGGAGGTGTATGTCTAACCAACCTAAGTACAAGAAAAATAATTTTTTTTTTAGACTTTTAATATATGTAGAAGACACATGCTGAGATGTGTCACATTTCTTTTTGTAATTTTTGCATGCAACAATTAGTTATAAATTTTATTAGAACATTTCAAAATTATTAAAGTGTGTTTGTCTAACCACCATAACTTGGTCAAAAAATTATGAAATTAAATTTTTTTTTATCCTATAGTATGCAAAGCATAGAATGTGACACATCTTTTATATTCAAAAAATGTGAAATAGTTTGAAAATTATAGAAGTTTTTCAATCAGCCTATCAATCAGGACTTTAGTCATAATGTATGTAGAAAATCAATAATAATTATCTATTAAATTCAAAATAAGGCATATCTTATATTGATGGAAAGCTGGTACTTTTTTCTAACAAACCCCTTTTCATTTCATCAAATTTGGAATAAAAAGCACATCAGCCAAGGGAGTAGGAACTTCCCAAAACGTAAGTGAAATTTCATAAAACATTTTTCTCAGCTGACTTTCCAAGTTTAAGCCAATCCCAAACCAAATCTTTGAGCCAAATCCCTAACCTACTAATTTAGTCAAAAAAATGGATATCCATTTGAAACAAATATCCATTACCTTATTATTTATAATACATAATATTTAATATATATTAATATATACTACGTACTAATTATGTATAACCTATATAGCATATAATATGCATTATACATTACATAATACATTAATTAATATGCAACACATAATATATTAACATATTTCCATCACATAGCATATAATATACACCACCATCATAATACATATAGTGAGATAGAGAGGGGGTGTGAGAGACAGAGGGAGGAGAGACCTGAGAGAGAGAGAGAGAATGAGAAAGACTCGAGAGGGAGATGGAGAGTGAGAGATACTTGAGAGAGTGAAAGAGAGAGACCTAAGAGGGAGATGGAGAGTGAGATACTTGAGAGAGAATGACAAAGACCTAAGAGGGAGATGGAGAGTTAAAGAGACCTGAGAGAGAGATGAGAGGGAGATGGAGAGTGATAGATACTTAAGAGAGAGAGAGAGAGTGAGTGAGTGAGAGATGAGAGAGAGAGAGTTATCTAGGTAGGGTGCCTAAGGGAGAAACCAAAGAGAGAGAAGGTGGGAGGGATAGAGGGAGGGAGAGAGGGAGAGAGGGAGAGAGGGAGAGACCTAAGAGGGAGATGGAGAGTGTGTGAGATAGGAAGAGAGAGAAATACTGATGAAGGGTACTCCCCTTTCAGACTAGAACTCACCACAACAACACAAGTTTGCATAGCAAAAATGCAAGAAGAATAGAGATATTTTATTGATACTGTAATGAAAAATAAATTATAGAATTACATGGGATTTTTTTATTACAAAATCATTAGATCCAATCAATAAAATATGTAGTTTGAGTGTTCAAATTCTTCTCCACTATCTCACAGTCTGCATCCTCTTATCACCCCTTCTCTATCTATGGTTAACTCTTTTGTATCGATACTCCTTCGGGTTAGACTCACTGCTTGACATTATTTCTCTCCATGTTGTTGTAGTACCATTTTTTTGTCTAATGAGTCATCAAGATCTCCTAGGTAGTTATCTCATTATCAATAGCTATCATTCTTATTCATCTACAATAGGTCATTCTCTTCATGCTTGAATTCATCGACCTAATGTTCACATTGATCCACAACAATGATTTGGAATCAATGAGTAATATCATGCCATATGGATTCAACAAACTCATTCATCCATAACCTTTGACGAATGCATGTCTCCATCCACCTTCCCATCATCGTGGTATCAAGGGAACTTCAAATCCTATCATCCCAATATGACCAGATCTTCCCAATGAAGCTTTATCAAAATGTCATCATCATGTTATCAGCCCATCGAAGGGATGAGTATTCTTGTTAGCCTAAAGCATCATCACCACCCCAATATACACCTTATCACTCCATTGGAGAGACTTGTATTTTTGTCCTACCACTGCTCCTAAGTCTCTTTGATGCCGCTCATCGATAATGTCAAAAATTCATTAGGCTATCAAAGGAACATTGAATGTCATCCTATTGATAAGAGAACCTCTCGCTGATGTAACTTCATCATGCCCATTCACTACTAATGCTAACACTATCATCACGTCGAAGGGACATGAGATAAGGTCCCATCGAAGTCACCATGTCATGCTAATGAGCTAGTCCATTGAAGTGTAGAATTCCAGATGAAACCAAGGTGAAATTACCAATTGTCATACTTGGTAAACTTAAACTGATTAGCCCTTATTGAGAGAAAACAATCACAACTTGATGCAAGATTCCGCGTATGCCCTAGATACTTCTGCATCAGACACTTGGGGTAATTTGAAAAGTGACCCTGTCACTCCTTGGGAGCTAGAGGAAAACCAAGATGGCTAACCTCTCACTCAGATAACTATATGATAACCCCACCTCCCCAACCCCACTATCCAAAATTTACTCAATCTCTTCCTTTCCTAAAGAATGTGCTGGAATCATCCGTTGTACCTTTGTCAAATCATTCTCCTTATCCCCTTCATGATATTCTGTCAAATAAAAAATGTTAAACATAGGTGAAACATGAATTTATCTTGGAATCTCCACCTCATATGCATTTCTTGAATCATGCTTCTTCAAGATCTTACATGGTCCAAACTTCTTCATCTTTAACTTTTTGTATGTTCCAACTAGAAACCTCTCCTTCTACAAATGAACCATGACTTCATCACCTACCTGGAACTCCTTATATCTTCTTTTCTAATTTTCCTTCACCTTATACTGTGTATTCATCTTATGGATATGTTTCTCCACCTCTTCATTTACACTCTTTAGATGTTCAACAAAATCCTCAACTTTAGCACTATGCTTTTCTTCCTTATCCATCTTCCTCAATTCTAGGACTACTCCCATATAGAATCTGGAATGGTGATTTACCAGTGCTTTGGTTGACATAATTGTTGTAAGAAAATTTCTCCTGTGGTAAAATCAAATCCAGTCCCTTAGGTTTTTCACCAACTAATCATCTCAACAAGTTACCCAAACCCGTATTCACCACCTTTGTTTTTCCATCAGTCTGTGGATGATGTGTTGAACTAAACTTCAAATCAGTCTTCAACTTCTTCCACAACGTCCTCTAGAAACACCCAATGAACTTCATATCTTATTCTGAAACTATGCTCTTTGGTAGACCATGTAGTCTTAGCATGTCTCTAAAAAATAATTCTGCAACATGAACAACATCACTGGTCTTATGACATAGAATGAAGTGTGTCATCTTCAAAAATCTATCCACCACTACAACTATGGAATCATGACCTCAATGTGTGCTTAGAAAATCAAGAACAAAATCCATGTTGATATCTTCCCATGGCTTCTCTAGTATAGGTAATGGTTGATATAACCATGTATTCTAACTTGTTCCTTTCACCATTTGACATACTCAACAACCATGCACAAACTTCTTTACATCCTACTACAACTATGACCAACAGTAATGTTCACCAACAATAGCAATTATCTTATCCCAACTGAAGTGTCCAGCTAATCCTCCACTATGTTTTTCCTTGAGAAATTTCTCACTCATGGAACTTGGAATGCACAACTGATTCCTTCAAAACAACATACCATCTTGGATTGTAAACTCCAACCATTTTGTCCTATCTAGAGTGATAGGCTCCACACAAGCTTTCCAAGCTCCTGCAAAATTAGGGTCTTCAGGATACAAGATCTTGAGTTCATTGAACCCAACAACTTCAATCTACATTTTTGTTAACAAATTATGCCTCCTACTCAAGGCATCTACAACTCTATTCTATTTTCCACTCCTATGCTTAAAAAAAAATGTGTAACTTTGTAGGAATTCAACCCATTTCAAATTCCTTTGATTTAAATTTCCTTGACTATTTAAATATTGTAAAGCCTAGTGAATAGTAAATAAAACAAATTCCTTTGGAAAAAAGTAATATCTTCAATTCTTCAAACCCTGAACTATAGCATAGAACTCCTGATCATAAACAAAATATTTCTTCTTTGCATCATTCAACTTTCCACTAAAGTAGGCAACATGTTTACCTTCTTGACTCAAAACATCTCCAATGGCACTGCCACTAGCATCACAGTCTACTTGAAATACCTTTTTGAAATTTGGAAGTGCCAAAATAGGTTGTTCCATAACTTTCTTCTTTAGGAAGTAAAAACTCTTTATTGCTCTTGTAGTACTCCACTTAAACTCTTTTCTATCCCCTCTCATTGTTTCTATCAGGGGTGCACAAATACTACTAAAACCTTTCATAAAATTCCTATAAAAACTTGCTAGACCATGAAAATATCTTACCTCTGTACCACTCCTTGGTGTAGGCCATTCAACAATAGCTCTCACCTTCTCCAAATCCATCTTAAGACCTTCTATTGAGATCACAAATCTTAGGTATACCAACTTGCGTTTCAGAAAACTACACTTCTTCAAATTGATTAACAACTTCTCTTCCCTTAGCTTCTCAAAAAAATTTGATATGCATCAATTTCTCATCCAATGTCTTACTGGAAATCAAATTTTTGTCTAAGTAAACAATAACAAACTTACCTAGAAACTCTTTCAATACCTCATTCATAAGCTACATGAATGTGCTTAGTGCATTGGTTAGCCCAAAAGGTATCACTAACCACTTGTACAAACCTTCTTCTTTTTTGAAGGATATCTTCCATTTATCTCCTTCTCTAATTTGGATCTGGTGGTAGCCACTCTTCAAATCTATCTTCGTGAAGAATTCAGCTCCACTCAAGCAATCCATGATGCCATCCATCCTTGGCAAGGGAAACCTATACTTCATAGTTAATCTTGTTGATGATTCTGGAATCTATACACATCTGCCATTCCCCATCTTTCCTAGGTTCCAATACTGTAGATACTGCACTCAGACTAAAACTCTCCTTCATCAATCCTTTTTGCAATAGTTCTTGCACTTGTCTATTCAATTCTTCACTCTTTGCTATAGTCATGTGATTAGTTTCCTTATTTGGAAAACTGGCTCCAGGGATCAAATCCATCTAATGGTTGATCTTCCTTACTTGAGGAAAACCTTCAAGTATGTTATTAGAAATAATACCCTGAAACTCTTTCAACAAATTTGAAACTTCTACAGGTGCATTACTATCACCTTCTTTAAAAACTCTAACCTTATTTATCAACTCTAGGGATTAATGCAAAACACATATGCTCATGTCTCATACCTTCAAGGAATATTCTTCCATCAACCAAAAAAAATCATGCATTGTTGCATACCTTTTCTCTTGCATCCTTCAAGGGCTTTAACTTATGATGAACACCATCCTTGTTCAAAGAATAGGTGTTAATGTTTCCATCATGCACTACTCATTGATCAAACTACCATGGTCTACCTAACAAATTGTGACAAATTTCCATAGTTATGATATCACACAAAACCTCATCATTATAATCACAATTATTAAACTTTATTAGACATTGCTCATTGACCAAATCCCTTTGGTCCTTCTGCAACCATGCAATCCAATATAGACTTGGATGCCTTCTCCTTTCCAACTATAACTTACTAAACATTTCTTCTTTAACAAGATTATCTATACTACCTCCATCAATGATAACATTACAAACTTTACCTTCACCCTTACATCAAGTGAGAAATAGGTTATTTCTTTGGTCTAGTTCCTTCTCCTCATTCAAAAAGGTTCTTTTGACAACAAGGGACTCACCCCTTTCAACATATTTAGAATGTGAGCACTGTGTGTCTTCATCCACATGATCAACCTAAGCATTACCTTCAGGTCTTTTTTTTTCCTTCCCTTGATGTTGAGGACACTCATAAGCCCTATTTCCTTCTCCACATTGAAAAAAAGTTCCACAGAAGCCTCCTCTTCCTAGTCCTCATCCAGATCTTCCTCTGCCTCTTCGGTCTCCACTATTCTGATCATGAGGCTGATATGAATCATCTCTTTTATGATCTTGAATAGTATTATATCCTTCACCTTTCCTTTCATCTCCACTTCACCTCCATATGGTTGTTTACTAGTCCTTCCACCATGGCCTCCACCTCTTTGTTTGCTTTCAAATTATTTTTTCAATCATTCTTCAACTTTTAAGGAAAACTAATAAGTGTCCTCAATGGTGGTCATTCTTACTAGTGCTAATTCTTCTTGTATGCTAGGCTTCATCCCATTAATATAATGAGAACATTTCTCCTTATTTTCCTTAGAATATCCTGTTTGAATCAAGACCTTGAAAAATTCTTCCATGTATTCTTTCACCATCCTCCTTCCTTGTCTCACAATTTGCATTTTCTTGAGCAGCTCTAACTCATAATCAACTAGAATAAATTGCTTCTTCAACTTTTCTACCATTATGTCCCATGTGGAAATCTTCTCTTTCCCTTGTCTTCCTCTTTCAAGTTGGATCTATTTCCACCATATGCTTGCATTACCTTTTAACTTTTTCTTTGCATACCTTACTCGATGAGGGTCTTCAATCTTCTCAAACTTGAAAAATTCCTCCATGTCGTTGATCCAATTGATCAACTCTTCAGGATTCAAACTTCCATTGAAAGTTGAAACCTCCATTTTAGGTTTCTTTCCAAGACTAGATATTTCTCTCAGCAATCTCATTTTGATAGGATCCATTTGATCTTATTCTTCCTCTTCCATTTTCTCTTTAGTTTCATCTTCACTATCATCTCTTTCTCAATGCACTTCTCTCCTATGAACCTCTTTCTACAAGGTTTCTAATTTCCTTCTGAGGGATTTGATTTTATCTCTAAGTGGATCTCTTCCTCCACTACCTTTGCCTCTACCTTTACCCTACTAGGCATGTCTAGGAGGCAGTTTGATCTCAACCCACACTCATA
>VDFB02000264.1:0-12440 GCA_007258455.2 Sequoia sempervirens
ACTTGTATGATCTGGCCAACAGGTACACAACATACGAACTCATATGAAAAGACTTAGTCTCTTCGAGGTTGATCAATTGCTCATGAAGGTTGTCACTTATCATCCGTGACCAATTGAACATTTTGACACCAGAGGTGATCTCGTCCATGAAATAGTACATCCAGCTCTCGAAAAAGGCGCCTTGCGGGTTACCAGCTATTCTGTTCAACATCAGTATGATATCTCCAAAATCTTCCTTGAAGTTTGTCCGGCGAGGTCTCTTGGGCAACTTCTTGATTGAAGGCTTAGGCTTGTCTAACCATGCCTTGTTGACTGTTGTGGCGCACAAATCTGGTTGGCTGTCATATAATCTTTTGGCTTCTTCCTTGGTCTTATAGACCGTCCATGAATGTTCCGGGATGCCGAAGGTCTCCTGGATTGCCACTTCACCTAAGTGTGCCAAGACTCTTCCATCAGGTGCGATGATCTGTCTCTTCTGAGCGTCATAGTGGAGAGCACATTCCACCATTAATTCCGCACAATCCATTGCTGGTGGGAATCCAGCTGCCTGAAATATCCCATTTCTGACTATCCGTCTGGCTATTGGTGTGGGAAGTCCTTTCTGCCCATACACTCTTTTCTTGAACTCGTCAAAGTCTACATGCCCGAGATCGGTGTCCACGACATTCTTCCATTTTGAAATGACTTTGGTCTCTCGCTGAGCTCCTTTGCTGGCAAACTTCATTTTTAGCTTCTTTGATGGTTCGCTTGCCGTGGTCGTCAACCTACAGTCATAAAATTAACATTAATACAAAGACTTTTTTTAAATAATTAAATCTCGTGCCTTGGATTCGAAAATTTACTTTCAGCTGGTTAAATAATTGAATTGTTGCGAAAAAGCAAGCTGAAAATAATTTGGATGAAGTTAAGAATTTCGTCAGAACTTCGTCAAGATGAAAGGACAGAAAAGAGATAGCAAATCAACTTGACGGAACATCAAACCTCAGTGAAGAACTATTGGCTGCAAATCAGATTTAAAAATCTGATTTTTAAAAGAAGAAGTGCGCCCCTTTTCACAGAAGAATTTCAGCCTTCAATAAATCTCTTCTCTTTTCCTGCGAAAATTCTTCAGCATAACACTATTTCACCTTCTGGAAAATTCGACTTTGCTTATTGATCAATCAATTGCCTGATAATTTCGAGAAAGATTAAATTTCTCTTCAGCTGTGTGTGAAAAAAATGAGTTGCTGAAACTCATTATAATGCTGAAGGATTGAATTCGTTTTAGCAACTGCCATATTCTTTCTCGATCTCAATTTGTTTTCATTTATCCAAACAGGCAAGTTTCCTTTTATTTTTCGACAAGAATCAGTCCCGAGCTTATCCAAGCAAATCTTACTGATTTTCAAAAATTCGATTTTTTTGCTTAATGTTTATCTTTGATTTTTCGAATTTTTTGAGAGAAAACATTAAATATTTAATTAAATTCATGGCGAATTTAATTTTGCCCGTCGGATTTCATCTCTGCCTGGCGTACTTTATTTTCTTCCAATTCTTGTCTGGCAAATTTGATTTTGCCCAAGGCATTTTAAATTTCCAAGTAGTTGAAAATAAATTATTAAAATATTAAAAATATTTTAATTTATTCCAACCCGTTCGTTTTGGACCCATGGCTATTTCGATTTTCCTTTCATTTTTCTTGGCTAAGAGTGTATTTTCCAATTTTATCCTCAATTTCGTCTAGCCAAGTCAAAATTTAAGCCATTCCGTCGAAAATTTTATTGCCAGATCCTTATTTTTCTTTGCCGAGGCGAAATTTTCCTTTACACTGAGCCTATTTTCCTCTGCCAAAGTCAAATTTTCTCTTGCTCAATCGAATTTTTCTAGGCAAAATCCTTGTCTGGATGTCTTCGTCGGGCGAATTTCTTTGACACTTGACAAATTCTTCTTCCTTCTGGCCAAGGGCGATCCTTCCTTTCTCTTTGCCTCGTGCATTTTTCCTCGGCCAAAGTTGTCAATTTCTCAATATTTTCTCTAGATACCCACACTTAGGCAAATTTAATTTCTTTTCCACCTTTGTGTTAGGCATACTTCGTTTTATTTCTTGCCATATCCTAATCTTCTTTAGCATTTGTCCTTTCAAACTTAGCACTTAGCTTCTCAAAAACATCATGATACTTAGCCAAAAATCTCAATTTTTCCATCCTTTAGCCTCTATACTTAGGCAAATATTCGAATTTTTCCTTGGACTAGGCACTAACACTTAGCAAAAATCATTATTTTATCCCTTCATGTGCCTAGGCGGACCTCTTTAGCACCTTGGACAAGTATGGCGGACTCCTTTGACACCTTGCTAGCCTCTTCCAAGTGTATGGCGGTCTTCATAAGTCTTTTGGACAAGCATCTTGGATGTCCCTCTTTTCTAGGGCGGACTTCAAAGCTTCTTAGTATTTGTCTCAACATTTTATCCCTTTGAAAATGATTCTCCACCTCTTTAGGCTTTCACTCTTAGCAAAAATTTCGAAATTCCCCTTGGTAGGCATCAATACTTAGTAAAAATTTTGATTTTTCCTTCTTCTACATGCCTAGGCGGACTTTCCAAGGCATCTTCCACAAGCATGGCGGACTTCCTAAGTGTTTAGACATCCCATCACAAGGCTAGGCGGACTTTGAAGCTTCTTAGGATGTTGAGGGCAGACTTTAAAACCTTTTTGCACTTCCTTTCTTGTGGATGGCGGACTTTGAATGTGTCTAGGATGAGCATCCTTCAAGATGGCGGACTTCAACATCCTTTGGCATGTGCACCTTGGGTGGATGGCAGACTTCACAACTCTTTTGGACATCCTTCTTTGAGCATGGCGGACTTTGGAGGATCTTAGGATAAGCATGGCGGACTTTGCCTTAGTCTTGGACATCCCTCTTTGCTGCTGGGCGAACTCCATGAACTTCCAGACTTTCCTTCATCTTTCCTTCCCACATTTCAAGGACCTTTCTCATGGCGAATTTTCCAGACTTAACCTGATTTTTCATGAATTTCATCTTTTTTGAATTGATTTTCTGTGACTTTTTGCTTCAGATCTGACTGGTTTTGAACTGATTTTTCCAGATTTTAACGTTTTTGGTCTGATTTTTCATGCTTTTTGACTGTTTTTTCCAGATTTTTCAATAATTTTTCAAATTTTCTCTTTGATTTTCTGAGAGTTCTATCAAGTTTTTCGAACTTCTGAGTGCATTTTTGGAATTCGAGACCTTTCCAAATATAGAAAATTTCTAAAAATAGAAAAAGCAAAACCCTAAAAAATAGGGAACCTTGTTTGGTCCAAAAATGCTGAAAATGAAAAATCTTCCTAAAATAGGAAGTGTCGAGAGTGGCGAATTCCGCAGTGATCTTCCGTTTCACGGGCCTTCTGGCTTCCATGGCGTCTATAGCGATTCAAGCATGAATTCGGCTTGGCACCGGGCAATTCTTGGTAAAGCGACTTGAAACTCTTAGCAAAGTGATCTCAGTAACCGTTGCAAGGAGGCAAAACCCTAAAACTAGCAGCGGGGGTCCCCATCAGCTGATGGGGCAGTAATGGGTCTATGAGGGGAGGGTGTGTGGCAGTGCTGAAATACATATAGTTATTGAAAAAATAGTTATAAAAAGATGTATAAGAATTACAAATAAAACTTGACAAACTAGTATAACCATAGTTGGAAGACTCGCCCCAAACAAAAACTCGCCAAGCCAAAAATTGGAGAGTTTTTAAAACTCGGCAAAAAACTCGGGAACTTAAAAAATTGCTTAAATTTCATTAGAAACACATTTTTTTTGCAAAATTCAATGACAAGATGAATCCAATGAATCCATAAATGAGTACAAAAGTGTTTTCTATTAATTTTGATTGACTTTAATGTAAATTGATTACAAAATCGCATTCTCATGTGGAATCCCGATGGCTAAAAGCTTGAAAGTTTGATACATAAAAACAGTAAAACTAGAACTAGAAGCAAATACTAAAAGTAACTAAATACAACATGCTAGGCTTTCCTCTTACCTAGTCTAGCAGCAGCTAGGGAAGAAGGGGTGGGTCCTCTAGTCCTGCCATGTGTGCCTGGTGGTGGTGGCGGTGGCCGTAGTGCTACTGCTGCTAGCTCCTTGGCTGGCATGGAAGACTGTGCCTGTGGCTCTAGCTGAATCTCATCCATATCCTCAGGAATGTCCTCCAACCCTACATCTCCTGATGCACCCACATCCTTAATTGCCTGTCTCTCGAAGTCAAGGATCTCGTCTGCGCTAAACAATGGACGCTGCTCATCTTGCCCTGTCCAATCACTATAAGGATCTATCTCATCTAAATCAATAGGATCCAGTGATTTTTCTTCTACTCTCTTTGTGCTCAACTGAAGGTTGTATTGCACAAAGACAAGGTCATTGAGGTGCTTTTGTGCTAACTTGTTTCTCTTCTTCGTGTGAATGGACTCGAACAAGCTCCAATTGTGCTCACAACTGGATGCACTACAAGGCTGACAAAGTATGCGGAGGGCAATTTTTTGAAGATGTAGGGTCTTTCCACCCCAAGTTTTCCACCAAACCTCTGCAAAAAAAAAAAATATTGAAGAGTTAGAAAACAAAGTCAAAGACTCAAAAGTCAAAACACATTTTATCAAATTATAAGATGCATGTGAAATAAACTTAAAAGTTAAAGACTCCCAATTTTATGCCTGGTGGTTGAGTGGTTCTTCCTCTAATAGCTAGCTCTGAAGAAAAGAGATTACCCCTTGCTTCCCTGTAGATATCCAACTCGTTGACGATGAGGTCTCTCACTACAACCTCGGATTCCATCCTCGAATGTGTTAAGTATTGTCATTGATGTCAAAGTCAAAGCAAATTTTGATGAACATAGCTTGTAGATGATCAGATTAACTTGGCCTTATCAAAAATCCCACAGTTCGTAGATGATCAGATCAAACATCACACAGTGCTAATCTGGTTCAGGCTTATGTTCAGATTTAAAGATCTTATTAGATTCAGATTTAGGCTAATCTGGTTCGGGCTTGTGTTCAGATTTAAAGATCTTCAGATTTATGCTAATCTGCAGGTGCTAATCTGGTTCGGGCTTATGTTCAAATTTAAAGATCTTATTAGATTCAGATTTAGGCTAATCTGGTTCGGGCTTGTGTTCAGATTTAAAGATCTTCAGATTTATGCTAATCTGGTTCGGGCTTAACTAACTAAAAGAATTGATCTAAAAGCAATACGTATTTGTTAAAAATACGAATGAAGATATAGCTACAGACGTGTTGAATTATCTCATTTCAAGGAGATGCTAAACGATTTGTAAAAAGACACAAACTAATAAAAACTTACTAAGTGAAAGAGTCGTTTCAGGACAGATATGAAGCGACAAGTGTGTCAAAGAAGATTGACGTCTCTTAACCAAAACATCTTTACTTTATGAGCCGATGATAAAAACTTGTTATGAAGGGACGTATTTTTTGAGAACATATTTTTTATTAAGCGCCTCACTAAAAGACGCATATCAAGAGACTTGTTTATGTCCTGAAAAGTTGTGACGTCTTCTCTTATTAAGCATCTCACTAAAAGACGCGCATCAAGAGTTGCTTGCGTTGTGACGTCTTCTTCAAATCAGTTGTTTATGATTAAAGATCAATTTTTGAAAGGTCGGGTCTGAAAGAATACTGAAAGGATGCATATCTGTTGCAAATTGAATGGTGCGACTGTTTAAAAATGGGGACTATACAAGAAATCTGAAGTATATTGTTAATCACAATATAAAAAGAAGATAAATGAGTTAAAGAAAGATCGATTAAGGTTAAGAGGCATACTTGAAAAGGTATGATTGAAATACGAAGAGGCAGAGTTGTGTTCTTCCACAAACAGTTGTGACTTTTGAGCAGATTATATAATTGTCATCCAAATCAGGTTTGAAAAGTGTGGTTGTTTTAGAGGATTTGCAGATCAGTCAAGTGTCCCATCTCTTTGTGTGGGCTTAGAGTGATATCATTTATCACATAGAGCAGATTGGAGAGCTGGGATTGTAAAGATCAGATTGAAGGCAGTCTTACATCCATCAAGTCAAGGTTTGATACTTTGCACTAGGGGTTGGTGCTCCTTGTAAGCAGTGTCTACTAAATTTGTAAAGGTCTAGGTGTTCCTTGTAGGCTATATTCTACTAAATCATCTTGGTGTAAATCTGTAGGTTGGTGCCTACTTGAAAAATATTATTTCAATAAGGTTGTGTCAATTTTGGGAAATTGGTTCATATGAAAAATTGATTGTAATAAGTTTGAAAAGATTAAAAAATAAAAGTTTGTATTTGATTTACTGATTCACCCCCCCTCTAAGTAAATATTTTGTGCTCTTAGGAATGCATGTTGTGAGCCCCTCCATAACCTCTCCATTAGGATCGGAGAAGCTCTCTGAGAAGAGATAAGAAGGGTTGAGGAAGTACCCTGTTGCATGGATGGGTTGGTGGAGTTGATTGTTCCACCTCCTATCAACAATCTCCCATATGGGATCAAATTTGAGGCTGTCCCCCATGTAATAACTTTTGATAGCCTCCTTGGCCCTATCCACGGCCTCATAAATGTATCCCATTGGGTTTTGATCCCCATCTACCAAGTGGAGGACTCTAACCAAGGGCTCCGACACCTAGATTAAAAATACAAAAAGATCAAAGTTAGAAATTTATAATGAAAGGCTTAAAGTTGAATTAAAATATATATATATTTATATTCAACTTGAGTTTAAAATTAAAATCAAAGTTTTGAAGTTACCTTCACGATCTCTATAGCTTTTTGTGCAAACAAGGGGTCGAAGACTATTGCAGCAACTCTCTCTCTTTCGGGCTTCTTTGAATATGAGGAGTCATTCCATGCTTGACTCACGAACATTTGTTTTAAAGAGCCCAAAAAATCCAAAATGCTTTGCAACGTTAGGAAAATAGTTGCAAACCTTGTGGCACCCGATCTCACCAACTCCTTCCCTCATGTATGCTCTCTCATCAAATTAAGAACCCAAGGGTGATTGTAGATATATTTTGTGATGCTCCTTGCATCATCTACAATCGGTGCCACCCAAACAAGTTTGCCTATGTCCTCCAAAAGAAGGTCAAGGCAATGGGCTGCACAAGGTGACCAAAAGAGTGATGGATGTCTAATCTCAAGCATTCTTCCTGCTGCCACATATGCTGCTGCATTATTTGTGATGACTTGCACCACATTAGCAATCCCCACCTCCATCACAACTTCTTCCAACAATGTACACAATTTATCTGGAGTTTTTATCCTATTGGAAGCATCCACCGACTTCCAAAACACAACTTCACCTTTGGAAGCAACCAAAAAATTAAGGATGGTGCGGTTTCTCCCATCCGTCCACCCACCGGAAAGAATGGAGCAGCCATATTTCTTCCATTTATTTTTTTGTTCTTCCACCACATGCATTGCCCTTTCAGTTGCATTTGTGAGCAACCTACAAGTACAAAGTAAAATAATTAAATAAGTACAAAATTGTAAGTTTTAAACAAAAAATAGCTTGAATTCAACATAAATAATAAATTAATTTGATTTAAAGAACATAAAATTTAAGTTGACTTACCTCCCACTCAAATCTTTGCGAGAAGGTGGCTTGTAGCCTTTTCTCGCAACTGTCAATGTAGTGACCATATTGTGCCAATAGGAACTACTCACCACATTGAATGGTATGTTATTGAAATGCCAAAAGTCAGCACATGCCATGTCGGCATGTTGATGCACCTCCTTGTTCCACCCTGTAGCCTCCAATGATATCTATGCTCCTGGTGTGTTTCTTGGCACAAAAAAACTATGTGGGTTGCATGAAGATGAAGGTGGTGGTGGCACTAGCACTCTACTCGAACTAGAGGAAACAGGGGGCCTAGAGGACAGTGTGGCTGTGGTTGTGCCATGAGTGCGAATCCGTGGACCACGAAGAGAGCCCACAATGCCAATATCTCCCTCCTCATCTGACTCTATCTCCATGTGCTCAGCCTTGTGCTCCTGAGTCTGACCATGGGCATGCGCATGTCCACTAGCTATGGATGCTGCTATGGCTTCTTTTTTCCCTCTCCCTTTGCATTTTTCTTTCCGCAACAACTGAAAGTAGGGAAAGCATCTCTCTTCTAATCTCTTCTTTGGGCTGCTCACAAGGCTTGGCATCACGCTGAGGAATGCTTGCAAGATGGTATTTGAGGCGATTTATACCTCCATGATATGTATTCTTGCACTCACTGCAAACAACTGTTCCAGGTACCTGCCCTCTCACAGCATATTTCCATGTAGGGTCTCTAGCCCCTGGAGGATGAGTGCTTGGAACCCGTGATGATGGTGTGGGCGGGGCGGAACGCGATGCTGAACTAGAGCCAGTAGCCATGTGTGTATTCAATGATCAATGATCAATCTACACATACAAAAAATATGTACAACATATTAGTTTTTTAATACAAAAAATTTAAAAAACAACCTAAATCATTAAAAGATCTCTCTAAATTTGATTTAAATTGATACAAATGTGTTTAAATGAATTATAAATTAACATTATTAACTAATCTAATCTTTCTACACAAAAAGTGAACCTAGGTCTGAAAATTTCAAAAAACAGTGAAAAAAATGAAAAAAAATCAGAAAAAATCAACAAAAGATTGTGATGAATCTTGTTTTTTGGATTCTAAATGCAAACAAATTGTTTCTTTGTCCTCTATCATGTCTTTTTTCCAATTTGGAATGAGTATTTTGCAAGAAGAATGAAAGAAAATGATTAATCGAAAACAAAAACCCTATCTGTGAATCGATTTCCCTTGAAAGTCCACACAAAATGGTTTGAATCTGCTCTCCTTGATAGCAGATCATTGGAAATGATGTCTCCTTGCTTGGGGGAGGGGGGGTGGGTTTAGCTCTCCACACAAAGTTTCAGATGTATTTGAAATGAAATAAAACATCAAAAAGATGTTTCAGCCTTTTATGACTGCGCAACCAAGTTTTTTGCATGGACTCATGAGTTTTTGGCGAGTACTCGCTACAAAAAACTTACAAGTTTTTCGAAAAACTCGACTACTGAAGGTTGGCAAGTTAAACTTAAAAAAACTCGTTTTTCGAAAAAACTCGCGTGTTTTTAAAAACTTGGTGAGTTTTCTGCGAGTATGCCAACTATGAGTAAAACTACTAAATAGTAAACTTTAAACCTTAAAGTTTT
Organism: Sequoia sempervirens; assembly: GCA_007258455.2. NCBI lineage: Eukaryota > Viridiplantae > Streptophyta > Pinopsida > Cupressales > Cupressaceae > Sequoia > Sequoia sempervirens. Next base: position 9,194 of record VDFB02000264.1, read on the forward strand.
AAACTAAAGTTGTAAATACATTGCAATGAATGCATTAAACATTTGAATTTCGAAGTGAAAATTAACAATGAAAATGCCAAATTTGAAATTTATATTATATTCAAAATTTCATAGTGATGATTACAATGACAAATGATGAAAATAATAGAACCCTATTTATCCCCAAACTCATCACTAGAATTGTTGGACTCCACATGCTCAGGCTCTTCCAAGCTAATACCAACCAGCCCTGTTTGTGTAGCATCATCATCAACTCGTGTTGGCTCCTCTGGCTCTACATCCCACCACAATGTTGGACCCTCCTTGTACATAAGTGTCTTGTGGTTAATAAGGCACAAGGCACTATGTACACTCACAAGCTTCTTTGCTCTCCTAAAGGTAAGTGTGTTCCTCTTAAGGGAGTGGATGGAGCTATAAGTAGACTAGTTCCTCTCAGCAGCAAAAGATCTAGAAACCTGAGATAGCAAACAAATGGCTAGAGAGGTAGTCAAAGAAGTCAGCCTATGCATAGTCCACCACAAAATTGGGTCCTAATGTGCCATAGTTTCCCTATCCATCTTGGCCTCCTTAGAATAACCCCTAAGAGTGGCAAATTTTGTCCACTTAGTACGAATGATGTTAGCCTCTACAAAATCATACATCTTTTGGATGACCTTCATGAACCCTACCTTCATCTCAATATCTTGTATGGATGTAACTCTATGAGGCCTTTGCACATACCACTTGGGGTTCAATGCATAGGCAGCCATGTGCAAGGGAGTGCTGAGCTTCTCCCATATTTGATGAATGATTGGTTGAATATGTTCTTTGGCAGGTACAATGTAGAAGTCTGTTGGCATTTTCACATCGCCCATTCAGATAGAGGGACCCCTAATTTTTTCCGATACAGTCTTTGGCTTTGTTTTGGTCTCTCTCTTTTTGTCTCTTTCTGTTGTCTACCTTTCCGGGGATGTGTCCATCATTCAGCTTAAACGTGAAATTTTGGCCAAATCTGAAAATTATGGTTTGTACTTTCATGGTCAATTTAAAGTCAAATAGAAATGAATGAATTGAAATACGAGACTAACATTCACGGTCGGTATGCTTCGGCAAGCTCTGACCTAAATTTCATCAATTACGATAACTTACTATTTTTAGTAAGTGTGCAATTTAAGGAGTATTTTCTCAACATTTTTGAAATTCAGCCAGTCACATTGCATTGAGAACCGCGTCAAAACAGTACTGCAAATTTTGGTGAAAGCGGGCAACTACTATTTTTAGCGATTAGGCTTGGAATGATTCCGTTTTATATCGAAGTTTCAATGCGTAATGCGGAATCCTTTTTGGGTTTTACGAAACCTTAGCGATGAGTATAACTTGTACAAAATGAGATAATGACTTCGAGTTATTTAGCCGGAGGCTATTTTTAGGAGTTTGCATGTCGGGGTTTTCTTTGCATATTAGGTGATTCCTTGTAGGTTTTGAGGCTTGAGTGGTGTAACATGCAAAGTGGGATGATCGATTTCAGAGACTTACACTATTTTTTAGTAGTGAAATATGCTAACCAATTTTTTCGATGAATTAACACAAATAACCAGCAATAGATGATTGGATTAGCGTTAGCCTCAAATACAAATCTGAACTTGAATGGAAGATAATAAACTTGAACTGAAGAAGCTGAACTTGAATAGAAGAACTACTCAACGTCAAGAATGTGCACTCAAGATCCCACTGAGGGCGAGGTGCTAGCATATGACGGAGTCTAAGAAATTGAAATTATGAACTATTAGGCGGATAACCAGCCATGAGAAAACAATTCCACGCTACCACCAAACAGTGGGGGGAAAAGATTACAAAATAAGCAATTCATCCGCTGCGGCGGGCATCCACAATGCTGTGGGAATTCACCACTATGAGTGGGTATGAGATATTACAATCAAATTAACCTCACTGGCGGTAAACCATCCAGGGGACTTATGTGAGAAGAAACAGAAAGAAATTGCAGCCAATTAAACTGGAACAGTACTACTGTTTACAGTTTGTACAATGTGGAATAAACTGCAAATTACATAGGCAATATAGAATTCTTCATACAAAAGATTAAGAGATGATTTGCAATGGTATTTTAACCCTCTAACAGCTGCTTATAAGTCAGAAATCAGAACTTCAACAAACTGATGCAAAAACAGTAAACTGGAAATTTCAATCTGCAACTGTGAGAATCAATGAAAATATCATAACTCACTCAAATCTTCTCCGAATGGCGTGAAACAAGTTGCAAATGCACCTTACAAGTATGGCGCCCAAGTTAGACTCCAGAAACAGCCTCCAAATACTCTAGTTTATTTGGCACGAATCCCAAGGCATCATCAAATGGTACGGCCCATGAAGAAAATCGATTTTGCAATATAAAATTTAATACTTGGAAATAAATTCCCAAATTTTGTGAAAGGTGGCGCCCTCAGATAACTAAAGTATGGCCAAAGTACCCAGAACAAAATAAAATTTACTTCAGAAGTTATGAACAAAACTCAGCTTCAGCTGTGTAAAAACCAGGAACTTCAAAACTGTAGAATTCTCCAAAATTCACAACCTTTGTTGCTCAATCTGCTAGTCTAATGTGAGAAGCAGCAATATTCCAACTAGGTGTTGTATTTCAAACACGAAATTGGGAAGGGGCTAGGAGGTAGCATCCTCGAAGCAATAGCAAAATGTCCATAGTCATTTTGACAGCATAACAGTAATGTAATTGATGGATATCAAATGCTGGAGTCATGTCTTCATTTTATAAGAAATGAGAAACTCTTCAACTTCCTCAATTGGCACGCCAAAAGACAACCATTTGAATTCTCCTTATTTTCAAATTTCATAAAATATATTCCTCATAAAGTGGCGTCCACTTTCCTCCAAGCATAAATACAAAAATATAAAATATTATTATCACCTTATGACAAGGCGTACCCTTCAAGTCCCCTTTTTAAAACAACTTGCAAGTTGTATCCTTAGGCCAAGGGGTCAATTGAAAATTATAACACTTATGCCAATACTTAGTAGATTTCAACAAATTAAGCTTGAGAGGAAGATATTGAAACAACCAATAATATGCTCACTGAAGAGAAGACTGAAGACAACCAACTGCATACTGCCTCAACCATCATTTACTAAAAATAGTAAATAAAATGAAATGCTACAAAAGCCAAGCCCATGAAACCCTAATTTCCACCTCATTCCAGTCTACGGGTTCCAGAATAGGCTGAAGAATGCCAAT
>VDFB02000265.1:0-27341 GCA_007258455.2 Sequoia sempervirens
TTTTGAGTGGGGTTTATCTCTCTCCTTTTAGGTGAAACATCCTAAGAGTCCAAGAGTAGCCTATAAGCCCTACCCAAAAATCTGCAGTTCATTTTGGTGAACTTGCATATTGAACATCATATCATTCTTATTTACATTTAAACTTGCATCTTAGGACTTACTTTCCTTGTCCTTTGCATTGTTTTGCATCTTAGGGCTTCTTACAGTTGCATTCATAAAAGCTTTCATTTAGAGTTCATTATTGCATCTTATTTCATTACTTTGTTTCAAAATTTTGTATTATTAGTCTCTATCTGCATTGTACAGACCTAAAAACCATTAAAAATGTCCAAAAAAAAAAAAAAAACTTAAAAATTCTTTCCTTGACTCATTCGCCACCTTGGGTGAATCAATCCCACTGCAATTTTTGAACCAGAGTTTCTAGAATTCAGTTTCTTGCATTGCACATTTCTATTTTCTACAGTTTCTTTTCTGTTAGAGTTTAGTTTTTTTTTATTTCCTTGGTGTAAAATTTATTTTCTTTCATGGCATTTATGGATAGTTTTAGTTTTTTGCAAAATTTCCTTCTCAGTATTCATTCCTAGTTCTTTTAAATCAGATTCATTGATACATAAAAGCACAAAATAGAGACATCAAACCAACCCTTCAAATAAATGATTCAAGTTAGAAACAATATCTCATCCAAGCCCCTTAGTAGTGATGATTTTGACAAGTTAGATGAAGTTCTTCAAGACTTCCTCTCACTAACTTCATCCTCTAATGCTTGCAATGAGAAACCTAAACCCCTTAATGATAAAGTACCCCCCAAACCTTTTGGTTGTGATGAATTTGATTTGTTAGATGAAGCTCTTCAGGAATTCATCTTGCATAAGTCATCCACTAAGGTTTGTTGTGGTCAACCCACAATAATGACTATGAACACCTCTACTGTTTATCCTCAACAGTTTAAGCAGCTTGATGATAACTTGCCTCTCAAACCTTTTAGTCATGATGAATTGGCCTTGTTAGATGAATCCCTTTAGAAATTCATCTCACTCAAATCATCCACTAAGGTTTGTTGTGAGAAACTTAAAACTAAGGATGTTAATGTCATTCAACCTCAACTCATTTTTTACCCACCCTCACATAAAATTCATCCTTCCAATAAACCTCAGTACACTCCTTACCCACCTAAAACCAATGTGTTGCAGCAATCAAGTAATGTTATTGTTTATCATATATTTAATACCTGAAACAATCCACAACCACCACAACCAACCCCACCCTCTTTAACTTTACCCAATCCACCTAGTGCTCCTCATTACCTCCCTCAAATAAAGGAGTGTGATCTTATTGAGAAATTAAAGAATACTATTGCAAAGATTTCCCTTTGGGATTTACTTCAAAACTCACTAAATTATCACACTATTCTTCAAATAGCCTTAAAAAAAATTGCAATTCCTCCTAGTACAACTCTGATGATGTGGTATCTTTAATTCATAAAATGAATCAAACTAATCTTGACATTACTTTCCATCAACATGAGCTCCCTCCTTTAGAGTTGTACAAACAAAATGAGGCCTTTTATGATAATTTCTCAATCCAATCACATAGGTATCAAAAGAACCCTTATTGATAATGGTTTTTCCCTTAATGTGTGCAGTGTGAATATCCTTCATAGATTTCCCATTGACAAGTCACAAATAATACCTGATTCCATGTCCATTCAAGGATTTGAAAATATAACAAAGCAACCACTTGGGATAATTACTTTACCTATTACAATGGGGGTGGCTACTTTGCAAACTCCTATTCATGTCATGCCTTATGATCTTTTGTATAATATTCTTTTAGGAAGACCATGGATTCATGAGATGAATGTAGTGCCTTCGACCCTTCATTGTATCATGAAATATTCCTATAACAATCACATTTATCAAATTGAAATAGACCCCAAGCCTGAAAGTTTCTTGCACCTTGAAAAAGGATCTACAAGTCCTTTGAAAACATTAATTCCAACGTCTAATATTGACCCTCTTGAAATTGAGCAAAAAAATAAGGAATCGATATCTAAATTATTTGGTGATGATTGGGGACCCTTAGAATTCACACCTTATTTTATGGGTGAATACATAATCATGCAAATGAAAGATGAGAAACAAGAACAACCAACAATCATGTTAACTCAAAATTCTGAACAATCTTCTCAAACATCTATCTCTTCGACCTTGGAAGAAAATGAAACATACACAAATTTTTTTGATGAGATAGATTATCAATCCCCACCGAATTCAACATAAATGGAAAGAATTTATGGAAAAGGTTATGAACTTGTGAAACAATCTGGATATACTAGAAAAGGATGTGGAAAACATGCAAAATTTATTCATGTTCCTATTGAACCTAATAGTAAAGAGACAAAAACTGGATTGGGATATTCTTTTTCTAAAATGAAAAAAGCTCCTCAATGATCATCTTTAAACATCAATGCTATTACATGTCAACCATAACACCAACTCATGACCACCATCATGGAAGTATGTTGATAGTGATGAAAATTTGAAACAAATGTTAGGAGTTTATGATAATACATCCTCTCCTACTTCCATGAAATGAATTCCTCATGCTATGATTGTTACCAAGCAAGAAGAAAGTGATATCACTGAAGAACCCTATGAGTGAAGTTCTAACTCCTAATGCACTCCTTTAGGAGATACAATTTGTGCCAATGGACATTGATGATAAAAGAAAATTTATTAAAATTGGGAAGTGCCTTGTGATGAAGAGAACAAGAAGACACTACAACTTCATGACTTTCCTGAAATTTTTGCTTGGAAATATTATGATATATTAGAATTGACCCAAGTAATGAACAATATCATTCTTGCTAACAATGCTAAACCCATTCATCAAAAGATCTAAAAAATACATCCTAACATAGCCTTACATGTTAAGGAGGAGCTCAAAAAACTCCTTGATGCAAGCTGATGGAAGCCTGGTAAGATATTCTCCTTGGATCTCAAACATTGTCCTGAGTTGCTTTAAACCCTAATAATCATATTAGGATATGTCTGGATTTTCATGACTTGAATAAAGCTTTTTTAAAATACGATTTTCTGCTTTGTAATATAGACATGATCGTGGATTCAACTATGGGACATGCTTTTTTGTCATTTATGGATGGATTTTCTGGTTACAATCAAATCCTTATTAACCCTCAAGATCAATACAAAACTTCCTTTACAACTATTTAGGGAACATTTTATTGGGTTATGATGCCCTTGATCCTAAAGAACACCGGTGCAAATTATCAACAAGCCAATGGCATTGATTTTCATGATTGCATTCACAAAATTTTAGAAGATAATGTTGATGTTATCCTATCTAAGTCTCTTTAACATGATGAACAATGTAAATGTTCTTCAAAAAATCTTTGAACAAAAATGTAAATACAATATGCAATTAAATCTGAAAAAGTGTGTCTTTAGCATAGATAGTGGTAAAATTTTGGGGTTTGTCATATCTCAAAGAGGCATTGAGGTGGACACAAAGAAAATTTATGCAATTATTAACATGATACCTCCTAGGAATATTTCTTAATTATGAATGTTACAAGGCCGAATTCAAGCTATCTATTGTTTCATTGCATCTTTAGCCAATCACACGTTACGTTTCACACATCTTCTCAAAAAAGGTGTACCTTTTGATTGGGATAAGGATTGTAAAAAATAAATTGAGATTTTAAAAGAATACCTGGTAACTCCACCTGTTTTTCAATCCACCATGCCAAACAAACCATTTATCTTGTACATCACTGCATCTTCCCATGCTCTTGCAACATTTTTGGCTCAACAAGACAATGGAAAAGAACAACCTGTTTATTACATTAGTTGAACCTTAATTGATTATGAAACTTGATATTCACCAACTGAAAAATAATGCTTGGATCTTGTATTTGCTACTAGTAAGTTGTGACAATATTTACTAAATTCTGAAATACAATTCATAACAAAATTTGATCCTCTTAAACATCTTTTCAACAAAACCGATCTTTATGGATGCTTAGCTAAGTGGATAATGTTGTTAATTGAGTTTGACCTTAAGTTTGTTTCACCCAAATAAATCAAACGACAAGCCTTAACCGGTCACTTAGCTAATGCTCCTTTGCCTCTTGCTCTACCTAATAATGATTCATTTCCTGATGATAATGTCTTGACAACTGATTTTCAAACATGGGAATTGTATTTCAATGGATCTAAGTGTAGAATAGGTTCTAATGCTAGAGTGTTATTAATTTTACCCAATAGAAAACATATTCCCTTGTCCTATTGATTAAATTCCCTATGCAAAAATAACACAACCAAGTATGAGGCATTGATCATGGGTTTGCGAGCTTCTTTAATAGTGAATGCTAAGAATATCAAAATATTTGGTGATTTGCAATTAGTTATCAAAGAAATCAATGGTACATATCAAACTAAACATCACAAGTTATCAAAATACAAGGATCTTACAATGAAACTGTTAGAGAAGTTTGAATCATTCACCATTGATAACATCCCACAAAAAGACAATAGACAAGTGGATGCAATGGCAAGTGTGGCCTCTCGTATATCTCCACATGATTCTTCCATAGACTTCACTTTTTTTATTCATCTCATCATGAATCCTTCGATTGACACTAAATTAGAAGAAATTTTAACAAGAACTAAAGATGAATCATGTGAATGGTATGATAAAATATACAACCATTTAAAAGATGGTACCATTCCCGAACCTACAACAACAAACACTCAAAATTATTTACGCAAACTTGCATCTAAATATGTGATCATTTCTAATGCATTGTATAGAATATCTTTTAATGTTCTCTTATTATGATGTCTTAAGGATTCTAAAATCCCTATACAACTTGAAAAAGCTCATGCCAGTGCCTGTGGAGGTCATTTTGGAGGTCGATCATTAGTACAAAAACTTATTTGTTTGGTTATTATTGGAGACGTATGGAGAAGGACTACTTCACTTACATTAAATGATGTTGTAAATGTCAAGAACATAGAAATTTGATCCATGATCTTGCTGCTGAGTTCCATGCACAAGTTCCCATTTGGCTATTTTTCAGTATGGGGATTGGATCTTATTGGAAAAAAATCACCTCCTTCTTCTGCTGGACATACGTTTATCATAACTACAACATACTATTTCATGAAATGGGTGGAAGCTATTCCTCTTCATTCTACAAATCTTGAAGTAATTTGTCATTTCATATTGGAACGCATAATTGATCACTTTGGAATCCCTTTTGCAATCATTTTAGACAATGGAACCCCATTTAAGAATAAAAAAGTTAAGAAATTTCTTTGAAACATTAAACATTCAACATCACTTTTCCACACTGTATTATCTGCAATCCAATGGACAAGCTGAAAACACTAATAGGATTTTGAAACAAAGCCTTAATAAAATTTTCAATAAACATCATAAAGATTTCCATACACAATTATACTATGCACTTTGGGCTTATCGAACGGGTGTTATATCATCCACAGGAACCACACCCAATAACCTTGTTTATGGCACTAATGCAATCATACCCTTGGAGTTAGAAATTCCTACGTTGTGAATTTCACTCCAAGACCTTATTGATGATGCCACTTATAAAGATCAATGATTACACCATCTTGATATGCTTGACAAACAATGCATTAACATTCTTGAACATCTCCAAGCTCACATCAAATAATTACAATGAAAACATAACACACATGTCATCCCTAGATCGTTTTGTAAGGGAGATTTTGTTCTTATTGAAAATCAATGCAATGCCAGTGCTGACAATGAAGATAAAGATAAATTCAGCCCTAATTGGTTAGGACCTTACAGAGTTGATATCAATTATGGGTATGGTGCTTATATCTTAATGCAGCTTGAAAGAACACCCCTTAAGGAACCTATTAATTCCATGCATTTTTGTTGGTATTACCTCTTATCTCTCTCAATAGTATGATAGTTAAAGTAGTTTTGTATAAAGTTATTTGATGTCATTTTGGCTAACTTTCACATTGCTTCATTCTTGATAAATAATTTTGTGTCTGTCTTGGAAACTAAGGTAATTATTTAAGTTCATTTTATAATTACTTTAGGATTCATTGTATTCACCTTTGTGTTAAGTTAATTTAGATCCTTATATGAGTTATAGGTGTATTTAATTTAACATATTCTCTTCTAATCAACAATGTTCTATCCATAATAAAACTGAAATATGTTTTAAACTAGATCACAATAATCATGTTAAATCATGTAGAAATATTAAATAATTTTATCATGTCATTTAATTAATCACATTGCATTTAACATCCACACATAAAGAGACGCATCATAATAACATCCACATGCACATGTCTATATATATATCAAAGTTTTATGTGCATCTCAATATCATATACGAAATCACAAAGGTCTTTGAGAACTAGACCCCTCAGGCTTTGGCACTTGTGATTCAGTCCCTGGACATCATGAGACGGTTGTGAGTGATCATGACCGTGAATTGCCAAATCTAAGTGCAAATTCTAGACCATGTACTTGACCAACAACCACGATCTATTCGTCTTCCATCTGATCCCTCTTCCATCATACCTAGTCTCTCAACCTCTGCTAAGGTTTGTGATGCATTTCCTACACTCTTATCTTGATGTAGTCATCTCCTCATTCTCTCGTACACTACCCATAGCCTCGTGAAAGGTCTGAGCGACTCTGGCTCCTCCTCCATGATTGGTGGGGGCATGTAGTCAAGATCCATCTCCTCCTCATCGATGTATGCAGGAACTATCTCCATGACAACCTAATGATAGAATTCTTGCTAGTCTCTCATCACTCCTACAAGATAGACAAGGTACACAATCAATAAAAATCATCATGATATATACATATAAACAAGACAAAAAAATACTAAATTACATGCATCAAATCAAAAACATCATCACCTATGTCTCTAATAGGATGAGAGATGTCAACCTCATCCTCTTTGGGGGGCATGGAGGATGTGCTAGCCTCTCTTTGACTCTGGGTGAAGATGTCTTATGTAGCTACTGCACATGATCTAGTCATGTAAGTATGTGAGGACTCTCTATGCACATACTAATCCTCAATAGGTACCTCATCACCCTCACTCAGGGGTGGATCCTCCTCATAATACTCATCCTCCAAATAATCATCCTCCTCTTCCTCCTCTCCTCCATCCTAGTCCTCGTAGTTAGGATCAACATCAAACTAGTACTCATCATCAATAACATTAGTAAAAATTTATGCTGGCCTGTACCGTACATCCTCTACTCTTTCCTCTAGCTCATCTCCCTCATTTGTTACTAGTCCTACATCACCTATAGGGACATCCATGGGGAACATAAGAGTTGGTTGTATAAATGACCACCACTCCTTGTGCTCATCTATGATGCTGACATCATCAATGCCAGATGTTGGTGGCTTTTCATGATCTAAATCATCAGAATCACAAGGATCACTCTCACGAACATGATCTATAGTAAATTGAATAATATCCCTCAGCTGCTGAGCACTTTGCACTGATTTCCTAATGAAGGGGTATGCCCTCAGTGATTTCTACACCTATCCAAACTATCACATGACTCGCCCATAGTAGAAAGGTTGTACAAGATAGTCATGCCTCCTAGCTAAATACCTATCCATCTGCATCCTATGTAGCTATCTTGTGGGATCTGGCCATTGTAGAATGAGTAGATAAGGTATTCACAAGATCTCATCTCCCTCCAGCTAGTCAAACCTCACCCTCAAAAATTGTAAATCCATGCACTGCCACAAGCATCACAAAGGATAGTTGAATGCTCATGGATATCCTATATCTATTGCACAAGGAAATCTGATAGGCCTGGTGCATGTGATATGCTCAAGGCACCACACCTGTAGAAGTGTACAATGCACCATACTATCGATCTCTTAAAATAAAAACCAACCAAGATCATAATATAATTGTGCTAGGATGTAGTAGCCCATACATAGACTATCCTTTCCTCGTACATCCCTTGAATCAAATGTATTAATCCTCCATCTAAGTGTGTTGCTTGTCCATCTAGATTGAGAACAAGAGCTATTGTATGCATCATAATCCATCTAACAATAGGAGCTCACAAATATAGAAGAATAGGGATCTTGATCCATGCTCTAACTTGCTCGTTGTGACTAGGTCCACCTAGGAAATATTGCATATCCACCTTCTTCTCATGGAATGACTCATCCCCCCAGAAATATACCCACTCTCCCCAAATAGGAACTCAAATAATGTGGTGAACATCCTCAAGATTGATGGTCATCTCCCTAGTGGGAAGATGAAATGTACAAGTATTGGTGTCCCAATGCTCACACAGGGCCATAAGCATGGTGTCATGGTATATCATAGGTGGCATAAGATATGCCTAGTAGATACCTACTAATTGTAAATGCTCTATCTTTGCTACCGATAGTGTTGGGGCATGATCTCTTATAAATGTGAGTTTCCTTCCCCCTAGCCACTATCGCGATTGGGCAGGAACCTATGAAAATCAACATAAAATGCTCTAAAATCCATCTAATCTCTTCAATTTTTACATATTTCATCATGCAAATGTGCTAAAGTAAATCTAGTGTGATTTTCTAATAGTCCTAGACACTTTAGAACCCTTTTAGGAAATTTCGCAAAGAAAAGAGACATTTGTGAAGAAACATGACACTTTGTGAAGAAATGGGACACTTTGCAAAGAAATGAGACACTTTCCAAACAAAAGGGACACTTTGCAAACAAATGGGACACTTTGCGAAAAAAGGAGACACTTTGCAAAAAAAAATTTTCCAAGATCCTAAATTAACATATCCATACATTAAAATCATTAAATTATTCCAAAATTACAAAGCAAAAATTGCAAAAACAACTCACCTCATAATATAGATCATCACCACACTCTCGAAGCATATCCGGTCGTGAAGACCTATAATAACTGTCTACTTGAAATCTTCTCATCTCACTCATCACTCTCAAGATACAAGAAGGTAAATTGCAATAGTAAGTGAAAAATTACTCTACTTTCCTCTCTTTTACTATTTTTCATCCTTTTTACTCTTACGCATTAACTTTGGGTTATTTATATCTTAGAGTTCATAGCGTGTCTTTTCTTCAAATCAACATAATAGGAGCTCGGAAATCCATTTTCAATGATTTTGATGTTGGAATCATGATTTCACCTCTAACATCATCAATCATCTATCGTTACATGGCATGGTACTTGGAAATTCCCTACGGTATGATGTTCCTTATTCAACGTGGCTAGATTGCTACCTTGATTCCACCTCCGTAAAGCAAGGAATCAAGGGGGCATACATCTACCCTTAATTAGATTCCTAGGAGTTAGATAAGATTTTTGGACAATTAATGAATGTGTGTTCAGGGGATGGTTCCTAATGTTGTGGTTTTGTAGATAACTACATTGGGAGGCTTCATTCTCCCATCTTTTGAATAAGTATTCTTTTATGTAATAGAATGCACAGTTTAGAGTCCTTTAGCTTACATATGCATGTAGAGTCATATGGGAGCTAAGTGGGGCCTAAATGCACCATATAAAATTGGACCCTCTTGAGAAAAGAGACAATTTCATGCCTAATTAGACCCACTTTTGACTCCCCTTGCATCATTTATCCTTCAAAACGACATTTATAGGCCCCTAAGACCCATTATTTTTGATCTAGAGGCCTGTTTTACCTAAGAAATCACTTAAATCCCAACAAACAACATTCAATTCTTCCATATCCCAAAAAATCACCTTCAAAAATTAGTAGTGGGACCCATTCACCACCTTGAGGAGAAAATAGGTCCCCTTTGAGGGTGGGACCCATTTTCCAAGGGTGGTAAATGAGTCCCTTTGAGGGAAAATTCAATTTTGAGTAGGATTTTGATTAATTTAACTTGAATTTCCAGTGAATGTCGGCCTCTTAGGTCCAAATAATAGGAAAATAAGGTTTTGTTGCTTATAAATACTCATTTTAAGTCACTTTACACATCTTTTAGTTATTTTACAAAAGAAAATTCTAAATTCAATTCTTCTACAACAAGTTTCATTAGCAAAGTTGAAGTTTTAGGGTAGCAAACTAGGGTTTTTGTAGGTCTTCAAGCTCACTTTTTGGATCAATTTTCAACATTGCAAAGAGTTGTTGATGGATGCCTATGATGAATCATGGAGAAATATAATTTGAGGAGATGCAACTAGCCATCAAAATCACACCTAAAGACTTGTTTTCAAAGTGATTCCATCTTCAGATTAAGGTTTATATCTCATTTACATTCCACTTGCATGTCATTTTATCTCCATTTTTTATATGTTGTGATATTTCTAGGGTTGAGACCTTGCATCATTCAAATCACATTTTCATTTCTTATTCTTGCATAATAAAATAGGGTTTTTGACATACTTCACATTTTCCTAGTCTTTAACACATCTAAGGCTAGGGTTTTATGCAGATTTTTGTTCATTCAAGGTTTGGATACCCAACTTGGGGTTTGACCAAGGAAAACTTCCCATTAGAAAAATAATTTTAAGTTGTTTTATAGGAATTTTTAGAGATCACGACTTGGGTTTCTATCAAAAGTGTTGTACAAAATTCAAGGTACAAAAGCAATTTGGGAAATGCAGAATTTGAAAGTTTACTAATTCACCATACATGGTGAATGAGTCCCTCGAGGTTCCATTTTAGTTAGATGCGAATCTGAATACCCGGTTAGCAAAAAGCACCTGTAAGAAAAAACCCTAACACAGGGGGTACGATTCACCGGGGTGGCAAATGGTCAGTCAGTTCAAAATCAAGTTTTCTCAAATTTCAGTTGCTTTCTAGACTTCTTTAGCTTTTCAAGTGCATACATTCTAAGATTTAGCGTTGTTAGTTTAGTTTAAATATTCATTCATCATTGTGTTTTCAAACATTGCATAATCCTTAGATCTTGCATTCATATTCAGTCAAATAGATCATTTAATTGCACTTAGATCATTCCATTTAGTGTAAATAACATCTTATATTGCATACTTTGAGTGAACCTAGCTATAATTTTGAGTGGGGTTTATCTCTCTCCTTTTAGGTGAAACATCCTAAGAGTGCAAGAGTAGCCTATAAGCCCTACCAAAAAATCTTTAGTTCACCTTGGAATACTAGAAATGAAATTGTAGTATTATTTCAAAGGGTTAGAATATATTCCCCTGGATGGAAACCATGAAAGAAGTATGTATGGCAGTTTCCAGTTTAATGAGAAAAACGAATTTGATATCATTTTATATGATGATAGTGATTGGATGGATTATTAGTGTTTCACTTTCCCTGTCCAATTGGATGTGTATTTAGTGGAATATAATGGTAAACCGAGTTAGGTAGAATTCTACACTAATCATATATTCCAGTTAATACTTGACTACAGTTCACAATTGGACATGGATGAAAGTAATAATAGTAAGTTTAGATACATGTCCATAATGGTTGATTGCAGTGACCGCAACATGATCAATATGTGGGAAATTCATTAGAATTTTTTTAGCCTTAGTGTGGTATAGATAGTGGAAAACAAGGATTTTGACAAGGGCAAGTACCAGTTTGAAGGTTGGGGGCATGGGGCCACCAAGTAAAGTTGAAGCCTGGTAAGGTTGCAGGGTGTAGGTTGAAAGCTTACACTTCATAGGAGGCTTCAAGAATGGTGGATATTGGATCTCTTGGTATGGATTTGTAAATTATGTAAATATTGTACATATGTTGTTCATTTTGGTTTGACTTTTTTGTTGGGTCCTAGCAAGTCCTTGGTTTTTTGGTTATTTTTGCTTGGTCTGCTTCATTTGATATTCAAGGCTCTCACTCTATTCTGGAGGAAAAAGCATCCTCAACTAGAGCCACTGATGCAACCCCTAAAATTTTTTTTTGGTTCTATTCCTAAACTCTACAAATTTCAGTCAATTTCAAATGTGTGGACTTAGGGTTTTTCCCACTCATATTGCCTTGGGATTTTTATGTCAAGACCTCTCCTAAAAAACCCTTAAATCAAAGCCCTTTTCAATGTTATGATCCATCATTGACCTTTTTTCACCTATCTTCGGTCGTCCTAAAACATCTTATGCCATTAGAGGTCATGGAGTAACTGGCCTCTCATGCTTAGGTCCAATATTCTTTCCTTTTATAAGGTTTATCAATTGATCTTATTTGGCCTTTATAATCCTTTGAAATAATATTGTTTAAAGCCATTTGATGCCTTTTATACATTTTCCTAGGTGGTCCCCTTTCTCAAAACAACTTGTGAGCACGTGCTAAATTATCCCATTGAAGTCTCATCTATTGTTTCCTTTTATCGCTTATCACGGATAGCTTTATGAATGCAAATTTACGTCAATGATGAGAAATGAGAGGTATCCCTTCTATTTTTCTCATCGAGTATGGCTTTGAGAACCTTTGATTCAAATCAGTGATGAGCGATGCACAAGTTTCTCTTTGTATTGTTGGGATCTCTTTCATTGCTAATTTCTCATGAGTTTTATAATGTGAATTAGCGATGTACAATGGCCCTTAATGATTTCTATACTTTCTTCTATCACTCATCATGAATTAATCCCAAGCTTTGAATTTCAAAATTTCAATGAGCAATAACCTTAGGGCTCTTTGTATATCTTTCCATCGCTCATCACAGATAGTTGTGCACTTATCTTGATTAGATTGGCGATGAGCAATGAGATCACCAGTCAATATGAGTCATCGCTATTTTGAAAGGGGGTAAATGAGTGAAATGTTGGTGACCTTTGATTTCAATGGATGATGCATGTGGCTTGATTTGGTTCCATTGATTTTTTCATCCATCATTGATATGGTTTAGAATTTGAATGCAAATCAGCGATGCACAATGTAAGGTAAAGATTTCCAAAAGGGACAGTGATCTAATGGTCTAAGTTTCATCGTGCCAATTTTCTTGTTGCTAATTAGACTGTGAAAGGGTAGAGAAAATTCATGACTCGTGATGTCCCTATTTTAGGGAGTATTCTCTTCAAATTATAACTCTTTGTACTTCATAGATATAAATGAAAAGGCATGGATCAAGATGGCAATGCATGTTGATTGTCAGATCAAAGACGACTAATGAGATTAGGGGTAAACATGGAAATTTTTTGATGTTGTATTGCCATTTTCAAGGCACAAGTTGTAAAAATAGAAACAATGATTGAAGGTCGGCATTGATGGAGTTTTAAATCCTAAAATATTGATGACATAGATTCAAAGCTAACCGTCTAATTTATTAGCTCGCTTGCTCAAACCTCTCTTCAATCATTAATTGCTACACACTCTAAATTTTCTACTTAATGTAGATTGCCTATTGTTTCATCTCACCATTTGTAGTATTCATGAATTGAGAAGTGTGAGCCAGAGAGAAAGTGTGTGAGTTGTAATCCTTTAATTGTAGAGGTATTGAAATCTTCATCCTAGGTGAGTTTTTTTCAGATAAGCTTTGTTTGATTCATGCATTTTTTTGTTTGAGAGTTTCATATTCCTAAGATAGTGAGCGTTTTGATTGAATATAATTTTCACTAGGGCTAGTCAAAATTGTTTGGGTTTGTGGGTTTTCTTTTCTACAATTTCAATTTAGGAGGTTAAATTGACAAGTCTCCTTGCAATCTAGATTTGATAGTCTTTACCCCATGTCTTTTGAGAATCTATAAGTCAACTATGTCTATTCAAACAACTAGGAAGACCAAGAGACTTAGTGTGTTTTAATTTCAAGAAGATATATATGTGGCTAAGCAAGAAGTACCCAGGACTTCTACAACACCAAAGGCGAGGAGAAATGCTTGTGCTAAAAATAAGAAGACTATTGTCAAGAGCACATATATTTGAGAAGTAGGATTGTTTCAGAAGAATTATTCAAGTTTAAAGGGAATGAATGAATTGAGCCTATGAAGAAAGAAAAGAAGAGAAAAAAGTATCATAAGGCCTACCCAGGGAGACACAATTCTCCCATTGTGGTTTCAGACAACCCTTCAAATGGTGGGGGTGATATTGACCCAGAGTATGGCCATTATCTTCTTCCCCTAGTGCTATATGAAGACTCTAATAAGGGAGGAGTGATGGTTCCTCCAATTTCATCATGAAAAAGGATTAGACGAACATACTTTGATGTTGATGACTTAGAGTAGCATCCCCACCCTATTTTTTATTTTTGATGACACCTTTTCCATTGCATCAAGATTGTCCTCTTCAACATTTTTATGGTTTTTTTTCTTTAGTGTTGATGTGGAAATATTTTTGGCTGGTGTGAGGGAGAGGCGTTGGAATCCTTAATTTCGATGGAAAATATGCCTTTTCTGGGTAGTATATAAGTTTTTGCTTTGGCTACTAATGGAGAATCTTCTTTGGTTAACAAGGACAAGGTGTTTTGGTGCTACTACAAAAAAAAAACTACGCCTTTTGGAAGGTTGGTCAATCCGCTTCAACCGAATTACGTGGAGTTCTGTGTTTTTCTCTCCCTTTTTCTAAACTGATTAAGTGTAACCGCCTGGGAGATTCCTAAACTTGAAATGAAATGGGTGTGAATTGAAAATTTAATTATAATTCATCCTATTACTTGTTGCTCCCTTATTCTATAAAAGGGATTTTAGGGCTGGTTACAGGGGGTTCGAGTTTTGATTCTCACAATGGTCTAAGTGGGAAAACTAAGCTCATCAAAGACCAGAATGTCTATCAATGTACAGATGAATAGTTTAGTAAGGAGTCTATGCTGTGTCAGTTTATAATGATCTCAAATAGGTTTACTGTAGTAGCAATTTATAAATGAAAATGCTTGTTCCTAAACATATTATCTCCCATGTAATTTCCTTCCTTATTATGAATAAAATGGTTAATGATCTTTTTGTTTGTCTTCAATTGTTTTAATTGAATGATTGATTTCATTTATACTTCAATTCAAGGAATTGATTAAATGCTAAAGTGAGGTCCCAAATTTGTAAGGAAAGGGCATAGGATTGATAAGTAGTTATGTTTTAGGCTTAGTGAGTTGAATACTGTAATGTAGTATATCAATTTTCCATTAAGTACTAGTTCAAATTGCTAAGGTAATATTGATTGTTATGAACATGGCTCCATTATGCTAGGATGAGGCACTGATCTTTTCATTTGGTTACTATAAATACACATGAGTTAATTGTTCACTTGACCAAAGGATTGAAATGAGAATGAAAATCATGTAAAAATCTTTCAATAACAATGTACCAATCTGAAGTACTCTTTTATTCTTTGTGATAGATAGTAATTTGTTTAATGGTCAACCAAATCTTTAACGAATTTTGTCTATTTACATTTGTAGGAATTTATCTGTGTGTAGAAATTTTCTTGACCAAATGAATATCATATGAGCATAATAAGGACTACCCTCCTGGGTTTCACGGAGCCCAAAGTGAAGAAGTAATGGCCTCAAAATCCTTACTTGTGTGTTGGGAAATCCTTGCCCTTGATAATGATTGAATTCTGGCTAATTCATAGGTAATTGGTAAGATTATGTTTGGTTCCTAAAAAATCACCAACACAAGACATTATAGATTTTTTGTCTGCTAGAAGTTCCACCTCGTAAGAAACTTCTCCAACTTTCTAAATTATCTTTTATGGTCCATAGAACTTAGGCTTGAGCTTCTCTACTCCACCTTTCTTGATGGAAGACTGTCTATAGGGCTGCAACCTTATAAAGACCATATCTCCAACCTCAAATGATCTTTCTATGCACTTTCTATCGTCATACATCTTTTGCTAACTATAGGCGACTTGCAGATGATCCTTGAGAGTTTTCAAGATGTCTTGACTTTGATTAACGAAATCGCTTACTATTGGAGCCCTATTGTCTATGAGGACTAACTCTATAAAGGTCAACATGCATCATATCTATATAGTTCTCTAAATAGAGACATGCCAATGGATATGTGATGAGTTTTGTTATAGCAATACTCTCCCAAATACAACCATTTGATCTAGGTTGCTTACTGACTAGTAACATAATTCCTTAAGTATCCTTCTAACCTCTTGTTTTAAAATTCCAATTTCCCATCAGTTTTTGGATGATAACTTGTACTAAGGGTGAGCTTGATTCCTAGAAGATGGAATAAATCCTTCCAAAAAGTGTTTAGGAACTGACTGTCTCTATCACTGAAAATGTTCAAGATTGGTAATCCATGCAAATAAAAAATTCTTTGAAGAGTATTTTTGCAACTTGCAGAGCTTTTTAATCACTAGAGATGGTAAATAAATGAGGATAATTAGTCAATATGTCTACTACAACTTAGATGTTATCTTTTCCTTGCACTTTGGGTAATATGGTGATGAAATCAATGGAAATACTTTCCCATTTGTGCTCCAAAATGGGAAGTGGCTTCAAAATCCCAGTCAGAAATTATCGTTACCCCTTGTTCTATTGACATGTGGTGCACCCCTTGATGTGTGAGAAAATATCATCTTTGGTTCCCTTTCATGTGAAGTTTTCCATGATCTTTTGATAAGTTTGATAGAATCTAGGTTGCCCTATTCTTGGTGCATTATGGCAAGCCTCCAATATCTTCTCCTTTACCCTAGACCCTAGAACCAAGAATACCCTATTCTTAAATAGTATTAGTCCTTTTGGCACAACATACTATTCATCCATCTCTGCATCTTCCAGGACTCTAGTAGTAAAAGGATCCTTAACACATTCCTCCATGATGGAATCCTTCAAATTAGTTGATGTGATGGACACAGTATAGCGTAGGCCTCCTAGAGAGTGTGTTCACCATAGTATTCTTCTTTCCCTTGATGTATTCAATATCAAAATCATATGCTTGTAGTTTCTCATCCACTTTTACTGCTCGTCATTCAAATTATGTTGGATCAAGAATAACTTTAGACTGTTATCCTCTATCTTGACCATACATCTTCCACACACTAGGTTTTTCCAAAATTTCTACAAGGCATGCATTATAGCTAGCATCTCCTTATCATATATGGAATATATATTTTCATTGTCCCTCAATTTCCTACTTTCAAATTCTATGGGGTACCCCCTCTAAGAGAGAAAAAACAATCCCTTCATTGGAAGCATCACATTCTACAAAAAATGAAAGTGAAAAATTAGTAATGGCAAGAACCAAACAAGAGATCTATTGGTGTTTTTCCTATTAGGACATTGCAATTCTCTAAAGGGTAGCCAACCCCTATGCTCAATAAATTCCTAGGCTAGTGGACAACACAACGAGTAAAGGATTTTGAAGTCTTTACTCCTACACTTTAGGCTCTATGGGAAATAATGGGTGTTCCTTATTGTGTTCACTTTGATTTATTTGATGGAGAACACTTCTATGCATAGATTAGTTCCTATTATTGTGTGAGTGATGAGGAATTTGAAGATAAGAATGTGTGTGTTCAATATGCTTACCTTGAGTATAGTGCTAGAAATAATGAATGTGTTGATGAACATGTTAGTTCTCCAATTACTCATGCATGTTTGTGTGAAGCTCGGTTTGAAAGGTTAGTTGCACAAGATGATGATGGTGTATACATTGCTGAAAGAGGAGGTTCAAATTTGAATGACCAAGTTATACATCATGATACACATATGGATTAGGGATTCGCAATATTTCCCACTAATAATGAGAATTCATTTGATGAATTATCAGATATTGTTGACATTACAAGAATGTTTGAGTTGCTTGAAGATCAATCAAGTGATGCAAATGACATGGGATACAATGTTGATCAACATGAATGTGCAATTGAGTTTTCTGCTAATGTTCATCATCTTCTCGACATGATTTTAGATAGGTTTTCATCTAATAGGAGTAGCACTTATGAGAAGAACAAAGACTTTAACTCAAATGTTAGTGAACAATATTTGAATCATGAAGGCCCAAGTATGTACCCATCTTACGGTGACCAATATAAAGATTCCCCTAAATATGCATCTTTTATTTTTGATATATCTGGGAATGATTTGCATAGTGCAAAACAAAAGGTATGTGAGGGTTTTGAGTTTGGTGTGTAAGATGTACAAGTTCATGATAGTGGTAGTCAAATGGATTATGAATGTTTCACTTTTTCAATTCATTCAGAACAAATTGAGTTGGATCAATTTAATGAACAAATGGGTTATACACACTGTGGAATGAATGAGTTTCAAATGTTGTTTGATTACACTCAGCCAAATATATTTTGTATAGATGAGGGTAATTTTAGAAACATGACAGGTCTGGCTGATCTTGTTAACCAAAATGGGGCTGATTGTGTAGGATTTCCTGGTAGAAGTGTTGATCCATTAAATATATTTGAAGACAAGGTTTTTGATAGAGGAAAGGGTTGCTTTTAATTTTTGGAGGCCTGGGGCCTCCAAGTTGGGAGATTGAAGCCAATTGAACTGAGGATGCTTCTGAAATCTGTGTGAAAACATATTATATTGTCCTTGTAAATACCATAAATAGGTTTGGTGCACTTCTTTCCTACTCTGTCTACTTGCCTTGCCTAGCGAAGCTCTTGGTTTTTGTGCCTTTTTGCTGGTCTAATTCAATAGGAGATCTGGATTCTCGCCATACCCGCTAGGGGTATGTGTCCTCGAGAATAAGCCACTAATAGAGCTTACAATTTGTTTACAAAATATTGAGCAAGTTAATGTTTTGTGATCCATTTTGCCTAAGGGTGGGTTAGGGTTTTGGTTTAGAAACCCTCATTTTTCATTTTCTCATTATAAACCCTTAGGAATTTTAATTTTGGGTTGACCTACTACAACCAATCATTAGTCACTTAAGTCACAACTAATGCCATTGAATCTATGTTATCAATGACCCCCTTTGTTTAGGCTCATTGATCACCCCATGCCTTTTACCATTTCAAAAATTTCCAAGGTTGGGTGAAATATTTTATAGTAAAAGTCTTATGTTATAAGTCTTCTCTCGAGGGTCATAATCCTATTGGCCTAGTCATGGTCATGTTTTAAAATTATTTTTTTTCACGTGGGGAATATCCATCAACACAAGCAGTCATCCATCACTGATATTTTCACTGGCAGGTTCTTTTCTACGATGAGCAATAAGCCACATTTTTATTTTATATTGCTCTTCACCAAAGTTCTTTAAACCTTCAGCTTCACTTCTATGATGAGCGATGGGTGTGGTGGTGTGTTGTATCGCACCATCGCTGAAATTTTTACATGAATTTGTCTAACTTTAGCAACGAGCGATTGAAGGAGAGCATGGAGTAAATAGTGTGGTGGCCACATGTCAGATTTATGTCTCATTGCTACCTTGGCCCATTATCGAAGAAATTTCTAGATTCAAATTCATTTCTGCACTATGAAATGACCGAGGTTATTTGAAGATATTGTTGGAAGGTCTTCATTTCCGAAATGCGTAGGAAGGTTCAACCATTTATTGTGACCAATGATGGGGTCTTATTTGGGAATATTCCCTTTGAATGAGAATTTTTTCTCATTGCTAAAGACTGAAGGAAATGTATGGAAACTTCTGTGAAAATTATAAAGTTACAAACAATGTGGCTTGGATGTGGATGGTTACATGGATCTTTTCCACATATCATCATTGTTTCCAAGTATGGATGAAAAGGAAAGTGGTGATCCTTAATGGACTTCATTGATTGAGTTTTAAATCCAAAATGATCGATAGCCAAGATTAAGCATGGAGTGATTTATTTTTCTATTTTCTTGAGCAAGCCAGGGTGGTCATTAAATTTAGTAGACTCTAATTCCTATATTTAATGAGGATCTTATGTATTTTGTCTCATCATATGCAATTATCAAGGTGCTAAAATAATTGTTGTAAGTACTGGAGGAGCGACATGTTTGAGTGCTAAGAAAATCATCATAGGAGTAGTGGTGTGGTATCCCTAGATCTGGAAGTGTGCGCACATGCAATCTAGCTATCATTTTCTAGTTTCTTAGGGTGGTATCACTTTTGTAGCTCACAATTGTGCTTTGTGTCATTTTATGTTGGACTAGTTTAGGTTTTCATTTTTGTAAGAAGGGATTCTATGGGTTTAGGCTGGTGTATCTCTACAAGGTAGGCTGTTGGTCAGTGTGTTATTATGGGTAAGATGGGGGAACCAAGTATTCTAGTTACACTAGTTAGAAGGTCTAGGAGGTTAAGTATGCAGGAACCTCTTGTTTATGTGACTAATGTTAAACTTGATACAATGGAAATTCCAACTGTTCTGAAGGGTAAGAGAAGTGTATGTAAGAAGGGTGAGAAGACTATTTTAAAGAGTACTTATAATTTGAGGAACATGACCATTTTAGAAGAATTGGTCAAGTTTAGAGGGAAAAGGCTTGTTGAGCCTAGGAAAGAATTGAAGAAGCAGAGTAAGGGTCCCAAGGTTTGTTTGGGTAGGCACAAAGTTCCCATTGAAGTTTCTGATAGTTCTTCAAGTGATGGAGAAGGAACAGACCCTGACTTTGGTCATTGTCCTATTTCCCTAGTGCCCTATGGTGATTCTGACGAAGATGTGACAATAGCTACTCCAATTTCAGTCAAGAGACTAGGAAGGTTTGCTTACTCGGTTGCTGACAAGGTAGAGTAACACCTTGTTTCCTCCTCTAAAATGGTGCTTGGTTTTTGGACTTTTGTGCCGACTCGACTCTCCTGTGGCTAGTTCATTAATCTGCATTGTAGGTACTGATGGTGAATTTCTTGATTTTGGTGTGAATTTGCTAATTTTGATAATTCCTTTTGGAAGGATAGTTGGTTCTTCTCCGATCAATTGTGTGGTTCTCTTTTTATCTTTTGTTTTATTGTGGTGAGGAATGATTAAATATAACAGTTTGGGAAGTAGCCCTAATTAAGATGAAATTAATTTTGAAATGCATTTGAAATGTAACTGCATTTGAGCTAGATGCTTATTGCTCCCTTATACTATAAAAGGGATTTCAAGGATCATTGCAAGGGGTTTGATTTTTAAGTCATAGCATGGTCTAGATAGAAGCTAAATAAACGAATGAGTATGTTGTAGAATTTTTAATGGATAGAACAGTAAATCATCTTAGGTGTAAATCTTGTATGTAATAGTCTTAAATTAGTTTTATATAAGCTACAAATATAAAAAAATCTTAGTTTTAAAATGAATACTCTCCTCTATAACTTTTTGCAAGTTATAAATGAAAATATCAAGGGTCTTTTTGTTTATTTTTAATGGTTCAATTGAATGTATGGTTATGTTTTTGCTTTAACTCAAAGAGCTGATTAAATGCTTGAAGAGAGTCATAGATTTGTAAGAAATTGTATAGGATTTGATAAGAAGTTACATTTTAGATATTGTGAGTTTTCATATTGCAAAGCACTATGAAAATAGCCTACTATTTTCTAAATTAAATAGATTATGTATTACTGGTTATTACATATTTGACTTCAAAATGAGAAAAAAAATCATTAAATAATCTTTGAATTATGAAGTATGAGTTTGAAATATCCCCCTGTCCCTAGCAAATAGATAATCATTTACTCAAAGGTCGGCCAAATCTTTAGTGGATTACATTTATTTGCACATAATAGGTATTGATCTATGCATAGAAGTTGTCTCCATCAAATAAATCAAAGTGAACACAATAAGGAACACCTTCCTAGGTCCCACAAAGCCTAAAGTGTAGGAGTAAAGACTTTAGAATCCTTTACTTGTTGTGTTGGCCACTAGCATAGGAATTTCTTGAGTATAGGGGTTGGCTACCCTTTAGAGAATTCCAAGGTCCTGTTGGAAAACCCTTTGACAAAATGGTGACTTTGCTGGGGAGAATTTTGGAAAATTATAATAGAGGATCATCTAGCCTTAAGAGTCATTGAGAGTTTCAAAATAGTTTGTAGCCAAATATTTGAAAATTGTGGATGCTTATTTTCCCATCTGAGTCACTATCGAATGATGACTCTATTGGGGAGAATTTTGAAAGATAT
This sequence comes from Sequoia sempervirens, assembly GCA_007258455.2. Lineage (NCBI taxonomy): Eukaryota > Viridiplantae > Streptophyta > Pinopsida > Cupressales > Cupressaceae > Sequoia > Sequoia sempervirens. The sequence continues at coordinate 21,951 of VDFB02000265.1, forward strand.
ATGATAGAAGATTACCTAGCCTTAAGAGTTATTGAATTTTTAAAACAATTTGTAACCAAAGATTTGAAAATTATGCATCATGTACGCTTCATCAAGTCACCAATAGAATGGCGACCACATTGGGGAAATTTTTATTCTCTAGTTGTAGACTATTGTATTTCAAAGTCAAATATTTGGTGAATTTTAACTTTGGTTCAAATGTTGAGAAGTTCGTGACCTAAATGCTTTTGATTGTAGTAAAGCTCAAGAATTTGAGGGCTTTGTTGATGGAGAGACCGAGATAAATTTACTTTTGAAAGGAATTCATATTGTTTGAAGTTGAATCCTCTGAGAGGTGGAAACTTTGTCTAAAAGTTGATAAAGAATACATAAATGTTCTAGATCTTGCAAATTTTCAGTTAAGGAAGAAAGATCGATGGCTACTACGGATTTCTAGGTATTCTCATAAAATTTAAAGAAGTGTTGTTATATTTGCAATCAAACTATGAGAAGTCTTCAGTACTTAAGATGTAAATGATTCCCTACTAGATGAAGTAGCACTAAATGGGGGAATAGTAGTGGTAATTTTGCATGCTTTTAAAGTGTAAATTGAAATTTGTGTATTATCAAGAAGAAGCATGTTATATTTTAATATCTTAATCAAAATATATAGGAGGCTTGCATTATAAAGGCTTGATGTCTTAATTGTAGAGGGAATTTGAATTTCCTTTTGTAATTATAAGGTAGATCTGATAAGGTCTATAAAAGTGTGAGAAAATGCATTATCAATCTATCATCCTGATAGGGAGCCAAATATAAAAATGTATAATGGGAAACCCTTGTCACATCAAGGAAATTTTAGTACCAAAAGGTATAGAGCTATAAATTTTAGTAACATTTGTGGTTACCCAAATGTTGTACTGCCTAAGATCAGAGATAGGGTACCAAAATTTAATGGTGAAAAGTCTAAATTAGCAAACAAACATTTGTAAGAGTTTGTTGATGTGATGGGTGATTATGAAATATATTTTGAAGATGTTGTCATGAAATTGTTTGTTCAGTCTCTAAAATGAGATGCAAGAGACTAGTTCTCATATTTACTAGCATCTTCCATACATTCATGGGATGAGTTTAAAGTAGTGTTCATGGAATGGTTTTGTGAAAGGATTGATCCAATCTTAATAAGACAAAGGTTCATGATTATGGAGAAAGGGGAAGATGAGTTAGTCCCCTCTTTTAATCTCATATTTTCAAAGATAATAATGTAGATCCCTAAAAGCATAAGGCCAAATGAGGCAAAATGTTTGGTTGTATAATTAGGTGCATTTGATAAAAAAATGAGTTGCCTATTAATATATAAAGAGCCCAGAAAATTGCATCAAGCATGTTAAATTGCTATAAATATTGAAAATAACTTGAAGTATTCAATGATGAAAGGATACTCAATCATCAACATTGATCATCCTAGTACATTGGGTTCAAATGTAACCAATGGAGCAAAGAGTAGTGGTCTATGTCAAAATGATAAGGCTCCTAATGTTTCAATTTATCTATCACCACAATATGAAAACTATAATAAACTCTAAATTGAATGTCCATGGGATCAAAGCCAAGTTGATCATATGCCTTTTGTTAGAAGATTGTATGAAATAAAAAGGAACAAAGGAGAATGACCTTATGATTTGTTTTCCATATTTGTAGATGTTGTGTTGAAGGAACCCAAAAGTGTCAAACTAGAAGATTCAAGGTGCATTGACCTGTTTTGTGAAATGTACCAGTTGGGACTAAGTACCCTACCAAAGGAATTGGAACCTTAAACCAAGTAATTGATTAGATAAAAATTGTGGGGCGAACTAAGAATGATTATGTAAAACATGTAACACCCCTAAGTGTTAATGGGAATTGTCATACTAAAAAAGATTAAGAAACAATGCACAGAAATTTAGAAGGTGCATCAAGACATGAAAATCCATTCCATTACATGGGAGAATATAATGATTGTAATCAACTCACAAATGACATGTCAGTAGACCATTGCAGCAGTGATGGGGATCAAGATACACAATATGATAATAGAAGAGGTGTTCCCAACTTGTATCCTTCAGATGTCTTGGATGGTGAAGAAGTGGAAGAAGTACAAGAGATTATCCCATATCATGATTTGATCAATAGCAATGGTGCTAATGTTGATGATGTTTTGTCACAAACCAATGATCAAGGTATGGAAAATAAAAGCTTACATAACCAGTTTGATGAACCTGAGTGCATTCTTAGTATTGGTGGGTTTTCATATTATGGTAGTTGTGATGGAATTGAGTCATGGCGTTCCTCTAATAATCATGGTTATTCTTATGAAAAGGAGATCAAATCTTTTACTTCAAGAAATTATGATGAAAACAATGGGAATGCTCGTTTGCTTGGGAGTTAACATGTTTCTTCATGTGAAGAGCCCTCAAAATGTGAATAAATAATGTCAACTAGAAATGAGGTGGAAAACTTTGGGGATGATTCTATATGCTCTTCTAGTGATTACAATGATTTTGACTGTGATGATGATTTGCAAGATATAGATCTTCATGCTGAGGAAGAAAATTTTTCATAATAGAAATGACGATAATGTATAATCCTTTGTTTGATGAGCCCCCATCCCCACCAACTAACAAAAATAATGATCCTTATTGGTGTAGAAATAATCCACTTTTTGAGGATTCTGATGAAGCATTTAATGTCTAGTTAGGATATGGCCATGAGAAAATAGAGTGGTACACTGATAACTCTTTTGAAAGAAGTGCTTATGATCCTTTAACATTTGGGATTGATGTTGTAAGTAGGATTAAAGATCAAAATAAGATGGAAGCTTCTGAATATGATTTCTCTTATGGGGATGATCCAAAGATATTACAACTACTTGATGGATGCAATGATTCAAGCTTCTATAGTATTAATTGTTCACAAGTGGATGGAAAAGATGCATTGGAAGGATATTTGGAAAGTGATTTGAGTTTGTCATCAATGAGACATGTTAATTGTGTGATTGATAAGGAATTTAAAGATAATAATGTGTATTAAATATTCTTATCTTGACTATAGTGTTAGAAATAATGAATGTGTTGATGAACATGCGAGTTCTCCAATTACTCATGCATGTTTGTGTGAAGCTTAGTTTGAGAGGTTAGCTACATAAGCTGATGATGGTGTATACATTGGAAAAAGAGGAAGTTCAAATTTGAAAAACCAAGTTATACATCATGATACACATATGTATCAGGGATTAGCAATATTTCCCACTGATAATGAGAATATATTGATGAATTTTCACATAGTTTTGAAATTACAAGACAGTTTGAGTTGCATGAAGAGAAATTAGGTGATGTGAATGGCATGGGATACAATTTTGATCAACATGAATGTGTAATTGAGTTTATTGCTAATGTTCTTCATCTTCTTGACATGATTGTGGATAGGTTTTCATCCAACAAGAGTAGCACTTATGAGGAGAATGGGGAATTTTACTCAAATGTTAGTGAACAATATTTGAATCATGAAGGACCAAGCATGTACCCATGTTACAATGACCAATATAAAGATGTCCCTAAATATGCATCTTTTATTTTTAATATATCTGGGAATGATTTGCATAGTGCAAAACAAAAGGTATGTGAGGATTTTTAGTTTGGAGTGCAAGATGTCCAAGTTCATGATAGCGGTAGTCAAATGGATTATGAATTTTTAATTTTCCAATTCATTCAAAACAAATTGAGTTGGATCAATTTAATGAAAAAATGGATTATACACATGGATTATACACACTGTGTAATGAATGAGTTGCAAATGTTGTCTAATTAGGGTATGTCTTGAGGATCATCATGGAAAAATATGGCCCATGGTGGCAAAAAATTGAGAGAAAAATTAGAGTTAGGAAACTTGATGTAAAATTTGAATAAGTTATCGATATTTCAAAATATATAAGAATAGAATCTATAGAAAATTGAATGTAGTTTCTAAACTACTAGGTTGTTTAAAAAAAATAAATCTATTTGGTGAAAATTTGAGGGGTAGCGATGGTACTTAAATTTTTAGGGAAAAGGAAAAGAAGTAGGTGTCGTCTAACCACCCTAACCACAATAAAATGATAATTATTTTTTATAATATTTTGAATATAAGTAGAGGACTCATGCCTCGATGTGGTGCATACTTTTTTGTAATTATTTCCTATTAAATAATTAATCATAATTTTTTATTACAACTTAAAAAAAAAATATTGTATTCGACCCATTGCTTGGTCAAAACTTCATGAAATTCAATTTTTCTTTTTATTCCTATAGTATGTGAAACATAGAATCGACACATGTTTTGGATTCAAAAATGTGATACTGTTTAAAAGCTATAGATGTTTTTCAATCAGCCTACCAATTAGGACTTTAGTCATAATTCAAAGAGAAAATGAATAATAATTATTTATTAAATTCAAAGTAAAGCATAATTTATATGGGTGGAAAGTTGAGAATCTCCTTTAAAAACCCTTTTCGTTTCATCAATTTTGGGTAAAAATAGTCGTCGACCACATACATCATATTACCACTTTTGGTGCATCATGATCATGCACATACCCATTACACTCAATAGAAATATATTTTGTAAAGATGAGGTTAATTTTGGAAACGTGAAAAGTTAAGATGGTTGTGTTAACCGAAATAGAGCTGATTGTGCAAGATTAATTGGTAGAAGTGTTGATCCATTACAAATCTTTGAGGATAAGGTTTTTAACAGAGGAAAAGGTTTCCTGTAAGTTTTGGAGGCCCGGGGCCTCCAAGTTTGGATATTGAAGCCTATGGAACTAAGGAGGCTTCTGAAATCTGGGTGGAAACATATTGTATTGGCCTTGTAAATATTGTAAATAGTTCTGGTGTGCTTCTTTCCTTCTACGTCTACTTTCCTTTCCTAGGAAAGCTCGTAGTTTTTGTTCCATTTTGCTAGTCTGCTTCAATGAGAGATCTAGATTCTTGCCATAAGGTATGTGTCCCCTAAGCATTAGCCATTGAGAGAGATTACAATTTTTTTGCAAAATCTTGAGCAGGTCCATGTTTTGTGAGCCTTTGTGCCTAAGGGCGAGTTAGGGTTTTGGTTTAGAAACCCTCATTTTGCATTTTCTCAATATAAACCCTTAGGCATTTTATTACGGGTTCACCCTCTACAAGCGGTCATTAGTCCTTAAGTCACAATGATACCATTAAATGCTATTATCACTAGTCCCTTGTTTAGGCCCATCAATCACCCAATTCCTTTTACCATTTTAAAATTTTCCAAGGTTGTGTGAAATATTTTATAGCAAAATTCTTATGTTATAAGTCTTCTCTCGAGGGTCATAATCTCATTGGCCTTTTCATGGCCCCATTTTAAAACTCTTTTCTA
>VDFB02000266.1:0-23217 GCA_007258455.2 Sequoia sempervirens
CTATATGCACTTGCACATCTATCATGTAGATCGAATAGCCTTTTCTCCAAAAAATTTTATTCTACTTCTTTCTCAATTTGCAACTTAAGACTAGAGGAGTATTCTTTGATTGAATCAACTACAAGCTTCAGGTTCTCAATAGGGGCTAAGGAGGTATCGATAGTAGCACTAGGTACTGACTCCTATAGAGCCTTAATAGCATCATTTATTTACTCAATACCTTTCTGATAAGTTTCAATCATTTCTTATCTATTAGAGTTTAGAAAAGTACCACATATTTTTACTCTTTCAATTGGTGAGATCTTTCTCAGATCTACATATTTTACATGTGAAGGAAGTTGAATCAACTAGGGTGGTAACATAGGCTAGATCTATGATTTCCTTGTCAACAAGTCTTTAAGAATATTTTTGGACGATTCTTTAGAACGCTTTGAAATCTCTACAAATTTTGATAGCTCTTCTTCACTTCTTCCAACCTCCGTATCTTCTTTGCTTTTCTTCTTTCTTTTATCCTTCTTCTTCTTTTTTGGTAGATCTCCTGAAGACTTATCTTTATTATCTTCTTCCTCCTAATCCTCATTATCTCTACCATCATCTTTCTTTTCACCTTTGTTCCTTCATTTCAATTTTTGTCTTCTTCTTCTCTATGTCTAGTATCATCGTTATGTTCTCTTGGATTACTACCAGTGTCACCTCTTTGCTAATCTTCAAAACACTTACTGGTTATTTCTTATATATCATTTGGAGGAAAACATTTCTCTGAAACAACATGTGTTTCACAAAAATTTTCCATAATAGGCTAGTCCTCTATTTCTATAATATTGACATGCTCCTATGGTTGAGTTGTATGTGATGAAGAACTAGTTTTCATCGCATAATTCTTTGCCATTTTTCTAATTGTTTCAAGTGTTTCTTACCTTAATTTATTAGTACTTCCCTTCTCTTTAGTCATTAAGGTAGTGACTATTTGTTTTACCCTAAAAAATTGGGAACACTCCTCTAGCAAGGAAGCAACATCTTCCTCAAACAAGGATGATCCATATGTCTTTAAGGCGTGAAATTTGAATTTTTCTTCAATGGGTAAAACTTCACGCCTTCTATGAACTAATGCCTCCCACACATTATCAATCACCTTCTTCCTTATAGATTCCATAGACTCATTAAATATAAAAATATATTGAACAATAACATCTATAATGGTTTCTTTATCATTTTTACCAACTTCATCAATTAATCTAGTAGTAGCTAGAAAATCCTCACACTCTACCATATTATTCACTAAAGCTTCTATCATTAGAGGTAAATGATCAATTACTAGAGGAGGGAAAGGCATGTCCTCCATAGGTCTTGATGTTCCTTCATCCTTCTTATTCTCATGCACATGTATTTTGAATGCTTCCAATTCATCTTCTATCTCTTCATCATTAGATGATACTTCAACCTTATCACCTGTTTTAGTTTCTTCATTTCTTGTGGAGGTGTTGCTTCTCCTATTCCTTTTTAGTTGTTCCTCTTCTTGCAAACCAATTTCTATTTCTTCTTGCAGTGCATCACTTATGTTCCTTTTCTTGCTTTCTTTTTGTTTCACTCTTTTCCATGGGTTTTAGGTGCCACAATAGGGGGTCCATCCATTTTCTTAGCAGCCCTAGTGTTGGGTCTGGAGGAGGTAGTTGCTTTAACTATTGAAGGTGAACTATGCACTAACTATTTTCCTTTCACTATAGCAGCTGAATAAGGAGTTGTTGGTAATGCAAAGGAAGTGGTGGAAGATGCTCTTCTTGATCTCCTAGGCCCGGAGGGGAGATCAACTGTTGTATCCCTTTTCTCATCTACAAGTTCCCTCAACTTATCAACATCATCCTCAGACAATGTATGAAGATTGAAATTTTCCTCAACCTTCTTATTCACCCTTTTAGCCCATTGCATAGCCGAAGTATCCAAATGCACTTCAACAAACTTCTCTTCACAAGTACCATGCTAGGGTTGAGTAAGATCCTTAGGACTATTCAACACTATTTTAATTAGTCCTTTAGCCACTTCTGTCAGCTTATCAACATCATCCTCAGACAATGTATGCAGATTGAAAATTTCCTCAACATTCTTATTCACCATTTTAGCCCTTTGCATAGCTGAAGTATCCAAATGCAATTCAACAGACTTCTCTTCACAAGTACCATGTCAGGGTTGAGTAAGATCCTTAGGACTATTCAACAATATTTTAATCAGTCCTTCAGCTACTTGTTCCTTAATTTCATATCCAAGAGGAGCTATCCATAGAGTCCTCAGTTCTATTGATTCAATAATACATTCATCAGTAGACACTAGAAAGGTTATATCTTTTACATTTTTCTTCACCAAGATTTTTGGAACTCTATCTCTATCATATATATTGTTCTGGGAAAATATAAAGAATGCAATAAGAGAATTAATTTATACCTTGTAGTCTCTAAGAATATGCATATATTTAAAAGTCTGATGTGCTACCGGTCTATTGCGATCCCATACAATAATCTTCTTTCTAGGTGATGGAACCCTTGAATTTTATTCTGGTTCCATTTATCATCCTGCAAAATTTTCTACTTGTTTCATCGTTGTGGCTTAGGGTTTTGTTTCTCATCACTGTTGCAGGATTTTGTATTACTTGGTACCCTTCTTAAATAATCCTTAAGCTCATGTCTATACCAAGGTTCTAATTTTTCATTGACCTCCAATTTCCTATTTCTGGTCATGTTAAAACATCTTATGTTATCTGATATAATGGAGTAACCAATCCCTCGAGCCTAGGTATGTTATTCTTATATTTTATAAGGTTTATCGATTGACCTTATTTGGCATTTATATCCTTTGAAATAATGTGTTTTGAATCTTTTGAGGCCTTTTCATATGGTATCCTAGGCAGTCCCTTTAAAAAAACTTGTAGGCACATGCTTAATTGTTTTCACTTAAGTCTCATCCATCACTTCCCTTTATCACTCATTGTAGGTAGTTTTTTTAAATGTAAATGTAAATTGGCTATGAGTGATGAGTGGAGTTTCCTTGGTTTCACACATCGTGAATAGTTTTGATAACTTTTTATTTGCATTAGCAATGAGTGATGTTCTTTTTTCTCTTAGAGGTTTCGACTATCACTAATTGCTCGAGTTTTTGTTTTAAATTAGCGACAAGCAATGACCTCTAGATTTTTTTTTCATTGCTCATCGTAGATGGGTGTGTGGCCATCTTGTTAAAATTAGACATGAGCAATGAGTGGTATTCTCTTCTATTTCACCTATCACGAATGGCTTTTGAATGTTGAATTGTGAGTTAGCAATACACGATGCAAGTGTTCTATGTGCTATAGTTGGCTTCCTTTTCATCACTAATTTCTTGAGGGTTTTATGATGAAAATTGGTGATGTGTGATGACCCTTGGAACTCTTCATATTCTCTCCTATGACTCATCATGGATTCATTCCAACATTTGAGTTTCAGATTAGTGATTAGTGATGAAGTCATTTTGTTCAATCTTTCTTTCATTGATTTGAATTGCTCTTGTGAGCGATATCTTTTGTTCCTTTTATTTTCACGTACATGCATGTTTCTTAAGCTTTTTCTATCCCCTTATCTACCATTGCTGATGAGATATGGAGTTCGAAGCATGAATTGGTGATACACGAAGAGTGATGAAGGTGATCAAGGATGGGCCATAAAGTCGATGGCTGATATTTTATCACATAGATGCTAGCATCATTGATAGGACTTGTGAAAGGTGAAATGTGTCAGCAATGAGTGATGGATACAAGATAAAGGAAAATGTGGCAACATCTTTAGGACATCATCTAAAGCAAGAAAGAAAGTAGTGAGCTGAAAGGGGTGATAGAAACCCTAAAAAATTTCATGTTCCATCTCCAAAATCTTGCTTTAACTTGGGTTGAAGTTGTATCTGAGGCTTAAGGTTTTGTCTCTTGTCACTATTTAAGGGTTTTAGTTACTTAAAGTCTTATTTAAAAAACCCTTTGATTTGGTATCTTCACCAAGGTTTTAATTATCTGTTGACCCCTTGCTATTCGGTAGTCTTCATTAACTCGTTTATATATCGTATCGTCAAGGTATTAATTAATTATTTTATTTTATTGCCATGATTTCTTTAGTATTCTAATTATTTTTTTAAACACGGCCTTATTCATGTTTAACAATAGTCGTCAATCAACTTCCCTCTAAATAGTAAAGAGGATTTATTTAAACAATGTAAGAATCATTGAAATCAATGTGTGTGGATAAACATGAAATGGCGAGAGGAAGGAATTGCATAAAATGGCAGGTTTTATTTGTGTGGCGAGAATAGAAGATGACCAAAAGCGGTTTTCAGAGGATGTCCGTACGCTGGAACTTGGAAGCAACGCCTTCAACATAACCCCAGTTCTGGCCTGATAAAACAATATTTTTGTGGGATGTTACTGCTGCAGCGCGTGGATGCCCGGGACATTTGGGTGCGTTAGCATCTACCTGACCCATATTAGTAAGAGCATTATTGTTGTTTGGAGGGTTTGGGAGGTTATATCGAGCGGAGACATGAACCGTAAAGATAAGGAAAAGAACAGCCAGGATTGTCTTTATTTTCATGCGCAGCAAACTTCCCATGTTGAAGGTTGACACTGCTTACTAACTCAAATGCAGAGAAAAACCTTAATAATCAGTTTGTAGACGAAAATTGAGATGGGATCCAATGCACCACCGTGAGACATTTATAGGGGAGCCATAACTAAAAAATATACTTCAGATAGTTTCTTCCACAGTGAGGGATTCAAAGTACTACGGCGTATTGGATACGAAGCAATTTACCAATCACGTGTATGTACATCTATTTTTGACTCAATCACCGTTTATTTTCCTATAACATTTGCTATTCGAATTAGAAGCTTCCATTTTATAAAAGAAGTGCTGAATAAAAATAACGGATTAAATTTTAGTATTGATTTTTATCAAAGTGCCTCCGACATCAAACGCCGAGGCTCTGGTAAATGTGAGTATAGATATATTTAAATAAATAAATAAAAGAAATTTAACTAGCACTTGCACCCGGGGGAGGTGCAAGGAATACGCCAAGAGGATTATATAGTTACTTGGAATTTATAGTTTGTTTCTCCCATTAGTGTTTTGATATGTTTGAAGGGATTATTGAGTCTCTCTCTGGAGAAGATTTTTATGAAATTTATACTCGCAGTTAGTCTCCTAATTGCTTCCATGGCATATAAGATTTTGATTCTATCTCTCATAAGGGACATCACAATTATGGGTAAATGACATTCATAGGGGACATTTACAGTACACCTAACAACCTCATAGTCATGATCCAATCCCATTAGAAATAGAATATTATTATTATTGCAAAAAGTAAGTATATTCAAAGATTTTATCATGACAAAGATAATTATATAGTGTTGATGCAATATGAACTGTTTTTGAAAAGGAAAAACAGGTTTTATAGGGACCTGAAACCACAAAGTTTAAACATACAAAGATAGAGCAAAAAAAGTCCAGGAAAATAGACAGTTGTCCCAAAAAGAAATGACAGCAACAAAGAGACAATAGGGTCCAAAAAAAGGACCACCAAAAAGCCAGAGAAGACCACAACAACACTACTCCATGATGTTCATAAACTCCTCGACTTCCTTCTCAACTTCACTCATCTCCTGTATTCCCTGCTTGAGGATTTGAACCATATGTGTAGAATCAGGGGCCTTCCTCTTCATGTTAGCCCAGGTGCGAGTTGAAATCCCTTCAACAACAGCTCTGCTACAACCTTTGTCTGCATCCAAGTCCACGAACAATGAGCCCTTTTTATTTTTTTCCAGCTTTTCCACCATGGCGTAAATGATAATGGCGTTATGCCTAGCAATTTTATGATTATGTGCCACAGTGGCCCTAATATTTTGGCCAATCTTGGACATATTGCTCTCCAGCCTAGTCAATCTTTCCTCCTGCAACTGTTGTCTTTTCTCCATTAAGGGGGTGTCCTGTCCATCATTCTCATTACGGCTCTAGCTCACCTTCTGCTCCAACTCCATGACTCTGTTGCTGAGATCTCTATTATGGCCACTCAAATCACAAACTTCCTTATGGGCCCACTTAAAAACAGTGAAAAGGCCATCAACACTTTTTTCGGCCACACTCATTATGTCATCAAGCTTAAAGTTATTTGGGGCAGAATTAATTTCGTCTTGATTTGGGGGTCTTTTAGGGGCATTCACAAATCTTCCAGACACAGGGGAACTAGGGACCAACTCTTTACTGGCCATAGGATTGTCATAATGGATTTCCAGAGAATTCCCAGAATACGAAACCAGTTTCGTAACCTAGGCACCTTTAAACCTAGAGACCAAACCCGGGGTAGGGCAGCCAGGCGAAGGTTGAGGATTAAGATAAGATGGCGGAGCAGAACCTAGCGTAGGGCTACCATGCGAAGGCTGGGGATTAATATGAAAAGGTAGAGTAGAACCCTCAAGGACATTCCGGAAAGAAAGGGACTAGGGATCAAAGGTTTTAGTACCAGCAAGAGCAAAAACAGAAGGGGCCAAAGCATCATTTTCCCTACTACTTTTCGTATCCTCATCATCCAAATCCCCAGCAGCAACATTTTTAGGCAGAGCGGATAAATTTTGGAAATGCTCAAAGATGAGCCTGACAAGACCAAGGTGAATAATAGAAATCCGCCTAGGGTTTCTTTCAACATCATCAAGGCAATTCTTCAAAGAAGAGAATAAATAAAATGGCAAAGAGATACGAACCTTGTGACGAAAGTGGTTCAAAATGGCAAAGTGATAACCATACGCCCTGGTGAAGCGCCCATCAACTATGATGTACTCCATAATGACTCTCAAAACTTTCCTCCAGATTGATTTAATGGACTCCACATCAAAGTAGCTATTGGAAACCTTAACCAGCTTAGCCTTCTCCTTATCTTTCTTAGGAAATCTGATAACTGCTTCATCAGAGAACCGGTCCCGATAAAATTTCACACCCTCAGTCGAAAGACTAGTAATCTCACCGATGATTTGCTCATTCAGCTTAACACTCCTACCAAAAAGCACAATCTCACCATTTTTCCCATTTTTGGCGAAATAGTCTAGCACCATCTCATCAGTTCCATGAAGCTTTTCCAAAAATGGAACTAAACCTCCCTTTTCAATTTTTTTCCCAAGCTTTAACATTCTTCCTGTGCTCTTGACAGCTGCTAGGCTCAACACGTTTTCTCTCTCCCCCCATCTTCAGATCTCTGCTATACCATACCCTACAGTTGCTCTGGGTCCCGTTTAAGCTTATTTTCCTAGACACCCAAAAAGCGTGCCAAAAACGCTTCTCAAAAAGGAAAATGACGTCAGTCCCATCAAATCTAATGAGATCGACGTACTTAATCTTTATCCGCTTCATCATGGCTAAGACAAGCTTCTCTTCCATGTATAGAATCATAATAGATTAGAGCTTTAACCTCGATATGGAGGTAATCATTCTTCATCCACGTGTTTTCCCCACCCCTCTTGACCCCTTCATTGGCGAAGTAATCCGCCACCTTATTGGCTTCTCTGTAGGCATGGGAAACTTTCACTTTGTCAAATTTACTTAATATGGCAATTGTATCTTCAATCCACTTTTTGATGGTCCACGAAGGGGGGGTTAGCCCAAGAATACAGTCTATTATGTTCTTAGAATCACCCTCCAGCCAAAGACATTTCATATTCATATTGAAAGCTAGGTTAACTGCGTGATAAGCCCCAACGGCTTCCGCAACATGATTGGTTTGGGTGCCAATGTCAACAGCATAAGCCACAATAAAATCCCCCGCATTGTCCCTTAAAACACACCCACTGCCAGCTTTCCTAGGGTTGCCTTTAGCAGCACCATCAAAATTGGCTTTCACCCATCCAAAAGGCAGCAAAGTCCAGTTGGCATTCTCCCTCCCACAATAGGCCGGTGTGGGGACTTTTAAAGCAACTAATTTTGAATTCCATTTTTTTGCTGTAGCAATATCAAAGGGAGACCAAGTGGCTTTATCAACCATTTTTCTATGGATTAAAGATAAATTTTCCTTTATATCCCTAACAATTTTTTCATACAAGTCCCCCTTTGAACTCTCTTTTTCCCTAAACAATCTGTTGTTCCTTTCCTTCCAAATACTCCATGAAACAAAAGGTAGAACAAAAGACCAGAGCCTACACACAAAAGGATTTTTTGATGGAGCTTTCCATTGCAAGAAGAAATCTTCGACCGAAGTAGGGGAAACCCAAGCCACATCCAGATGCTCAAGAATTTTTCCCCAAATATGCGACACAAAAGGACAATGAAGAAAAAGTTGATTAACAGTCTCAACATCATTCCTGCACATGTAGCATCTGTTAGGTAATTGAATTCCTCTCTTGCCGAGATTGTCCAAAGTGAGAATCTTGTTCTGTAGCATGATCCAATAGAAAATATTGATTTTAGGAATCAAAGAATTAATCCAAGCTTTAGCCCAGAAGAGCGGGGACTCCTGCGGACTAACCAACATAGAAGTAGCTGAAGAAACTGAAAAAATTCCAGACGGATTGTCTATCCAAACAGCAAGATCATCCACCTGGTGTTGAGCCAATCTAAGGGCCCTGAAGGCAGACTAAATTTGGCAAAGATCCAGACTGATGATCCTCAAATTGACCCAGTCCCCGTGCCTCCAGTAATCTTTGACCAGGACCCCGAATTCCCTTTTACAATCATTCATCCATTTGCAGAATTTCTCAGTTCTGATTAGAGGATCCTTGAAAATCCATCTATCTTCCCAAAATCTAACATTATTTCCTTTTCCAACAATCCATCCAGTCCCCATCTCCAACAACTTTCTACCTCTACTCATATCATTCCAGCAGACAGACCCACGAGGTAAACAGGAAGAAGTAATAACATCATTAAGAGACTCACAGTTGCTAAAGTATTTGGCTTTTAAGGTCTCTTGCCATTCCCCTCTCAGAGTAAGAGATCTTCAGAGCTGTTTAGCAAGAAGGGACAAATTCAACACTTTAATTTTTCTTAAGCCCAGACCACCTCTTGATTTAGGTCTGCAAACCAGGTCCCACCCTACAAGTGGGAGTCTCTTCTTATCCTCCACACTAGACCAGAGAAACCTTTTCTGAAATTTTTCAATAGCCTCAACATATTTAGTAGGAATTTTAAATAAACTGAGAGCATACACAGGTAAATTTTGCAAAGAGGCTTTGAGGAGCTGGATTTTTCCATCTTGACTGAGAAGTGCTCCTTTCCAACCCGACAATTTCTTATTGATTTTTTCAACCAAAGAGATCCAGAATGAATCTGGGGGTTTAAAGCATAGAAGCAAACCAAGATAGGTTGATGGTAGAGGCTCGATCCGGCAGCCAAGAATTCGAGCAAGTTTAATTTGTCTATGCTCAGGAGTGTTGAAGAAGAAAATTGAACTCTTTGCCCTATTAACAACTTTCCTAGAAGCATATTCATAAAGATTCAGGATCCTTTTTAAAGTAATAGCTTCAGTCACAGTGGATCTTCCCATAAGAATGGTATCATCAACAAATTGCTGGTGGGAGAAAGTTAGAAGAGAAGAGGAAGGTCTTAGACCAACAAGGGATCTTTGATCAATAAGATTTTTAATATTTCTTCCCAAACACTCAGCCAAAATTGTAAACAGAATAGGAGAGATAGGATCTCCCTGTCTGAGACTTCTGGAAGTTTGAAAAAACCTCGAAGGTGATCCATTCACAATGACAGAGGTAGTAACCGTTGAAACAAGCTGGTTCATCAGTTCGATGACTCTGCTGTTAAAACCAAACTTGACCAAGATTTTAAATAAAAAATTCCAATCTACCCGATCATAGGCTTTAGAAATGTCCAGTTTAAGAATGAACCCTTCAATCTTCGAAACTATTAGAGAATGTAAATTCTCATGAACAGTGATAGTAGAGTCTAGAATGTACCTACCTGGCACAAAACCATTTTGTTGCGGAGAGATCATTTGAGGAAGAAAAGAAATAATTCTTGTAGTTAGAACCTTCAAAATGATTTTATAGATAGAGTTACATAGGCTGATTGGCCGAAAAGCTTCAAACTCCGAAGCCCTAGGTTTTTTTGGAATAAGGACCACAAAAGTAGCATTTAGTTCTTTAAGAAGACATCTTGAACCAAAGAATTCCTTGACAGCCTTCTCAACATCCAACTCAACAATTTCCCAAAACTCTTGGAAGAAGAATAAAGGGAACCCATCAGGTCCAGGAGCTTTATTTCCATCAAAAGAGAAAATGGCTTTCCTAATTTCAGCCTTGGTAGGAATAGCAATGATCATAGAATTTTCATTATGACCTATCACCTGGGGAATAGCCTCAAGCAAGGAGTCTTGAGCATCAGGCACAATCTCTCCATTACAAGATAGAAGGTTATTGAAAAAAAGAACAGCCTGTTTCTTGATATCATCTTCCTCCTCAAACCTAGTCCCATTTACTTCAATGTAAGCAATTCTATTAGCAGCCCTATGTTTCGAAGCAGACAGGTGAAAAAATTTGGTGTTCCTATCTCCCTCAGTCAGCCAAGACACCCTAGATCTTTGCTGCCAAAAAACTTCCTCTTTAGCAATAATATCGTGCAACTTAGTGAGAAGTTCATTTTCCTTTTCTCTAAAATTATCAATGTAACCCAATTTCTAGATTTTGGCCTAGATTTCTTGAAGTTTGCTCTGAATATTCATCTTAGTTCCAAAGATATTCCCAAAAGCATCCTTTTTCCATCTCCTCAAATTAGATTTCACTTCCTTTATTTTTTTAGCAATCCTAAACATAGTTGTACCAGAAATATCAATATTCCACCATCTCCTGATTTCCTTAAAGATTTGAGAATGAGATAACCAGAATTTTTCAAATCTGAAAGGGGAGTTCTTTTTCACCTTAGTAGGGTCTGCCGTTAGACAAATGGGAAAGTGATCAGATCCCACCCTTGAAAGAGCTCTCAAAGCATGCATATTTTCTACAGAATGAGATTCAAAATTGTAAAATCATCTTCCCTTTCAGACATTCAATGAAGGATGTATTCTCTCACATCCAGATCACTCTAATCTATCATTACTGTTTTTCCTTACATAACCACCCCATTTGTTTTTGGTCAAAATGGGTCGCCCTTGTGTTTGTTTCTCCTTGGTGTTCTTATTTGGGTCTTAGGAGTTGTTCTATTTCCTCCTACATCCTAGTTTCTTTTGTTTTTCAGGTCTGGGTTTTGCGAAGGAATATGCACTTATTACTTTTCAAAAAGTTCAAGTTCAAGTTCATGTCCTGGTCCCAACCCCATCTTTTTCTTTGTCTTTTCTTTGTTTGTTCGGGTTCGGACCGCGTAGCGACACTCATACTCATTTCTTTTTGAAGTATAAGTTATTGTGCATGTCCTAGTTTCAACCCCTCTTTTGCATCATGTGCTTTGTTTGTGTCAGAGTTAGGTTTCAGACCGAAACCATAACCAAGAACTTTCAAAGTTGTTGTTCCTATTCCTAGCCCAATCCCGACTTCTGACTCTATTTTGTGTCTTTGTTCACTTTAGGATCAGACTTCAGACTGTGGCTAAACTTTGCATCTTTTGAAGGTTCTCGTTCCTTCTTGAGTCTCGATCTTGATTCCTATTTCCTTTTGTCTTTTCGGATTAGACTCCAGGCCATGACTTGCACTTTGAACTTTTTCAAGTTCTAGGTTCATCTTGTGACCTGATTCTAATCCTCGTGTTGTTTTGTTTGTTCATCGGGTTTCGAGCCATGAGCCGTCGACTGAACTTTGCACTTTTTGGAAGTTCGGTCTCAGTTCATTCCCCAACACTGACTTCCACTTACCTTCATTCCTACACCCAGTATTTATGATTTCACTTGAATCCCGAGACATGACCAACCCACCTTTCATGCCATAACTACTCGCATGCGCAAATGGGTTTAAGTCTTGGCACTCCTCCATTTTTGTCTATTCTACTTTAAGAAGTTTTGTGATGAGAATGAGAGCGATGAAGAGCTAGGGTTTGAGGAATTCGTTGTGATTTTTCAATGTGCTACAAGAATTCTTGGCTTAATTCAAAGGTAGGTGTTCTTTCTTCCGTTTTTGTCTTTGTTTTCTTGTTTTCACTTTTGTTCTAGGCGGTTTTTGTCTTTCATGTCTTTTTTATTTTCATTTCCTTGCTCAGCTTTGTTTTGTTGCTCTATGTTTTCTTTCACATAGTTTTATGCATTTTACTTCGCTCTTGATCCTGTGTTGGGTTCGTTGAGCGTTTCTTTTGTGTTCTTGCATCATCATCTTGTCTCTTGGTTGCAAGATTTGTCCATCTCGTTGTACCTTATTTCTCTAGGGTTTTGCTCTACATTCGGGTCGAACTAGTTTAATTGTCAATTTTGAAGTGTTTACCATTACAAACTGAAAGTTCTTGATCCTGCACATAGTCTGGTCACAAAGGCATATTTTTGGATACTATTATATTTATTATCACCTTGATTATCCATCGCCCTTTCAATTCCCAATCCCCGCATTACCATCAGGGTTAGGAATCAAACCAACACTTAGCCTTGTCTATTGTATGGTATCATTTTATCTACTTGTCTGATGACTTCATCACTATCAAGATCGAAGAATGGACCGATACTGTGAGTTTTGTTAAAATTGTCGACTAAGGTGTTCTTCCAAGTCCTGCTTCTAATGCCCACATTACAATCAAGGTCGAAAGTTGTTTCACCACTGAACCTTCCCATTGATTGGTACATGGACCTGACAATACCCTAATCTCGATTCCTGACATGTTGTTAGGAGAAAAACTTAAGCTTGACCCATTCCCATTGTTCATTTTAAGACTTGGTTCATGATGGAGTCCCGATCCTGACTCCCAATGTCTTATCGGGTTCAGAACTTGGGAGACTACTAACACTTGTCCATTTTGGATGGGTCTGGTTCCAAATGACATCGTAATCCCACAGTCTGATTCATATTCGGGATGAAAACTCTGCAAGATCTCCTTCATTATTATTTTTTGTTTAATTACCTCTCTCTAGTCGCAACCTGATCTCAACTCCTGGTCATACTATAGGATCAGTCTGCACACTAATACCCAACTATCATTTGTCTAGATTCCTAGCCAAGACCTGATCCTGGTCCTGACTCGTGAACACCACGAGGTGAAACTCTAGAATTGTACTGAACTTCTCTTTTACATAGGTAGGGTACATTGTTAAAGCCCAATCCCGACACCAGACAAAATTCATTTTATGGTTTAAAATGGCTAAGTTCTTGGCTTTGTCTTCAACCCAAGGATCAAATCTAATGAGTTAAATTGGATTCTAACTTGAAGCAATATGGATGTCAAATGAATGTTTGTGTGTTAAGTTACTCCTCATATATTTTTCTTCTTTGTGTAATAACAAAAAAATTGTAGGATAACTAACAAATGCCTAACTTGAAAGAGGAATTTCATGCTGAGGAAGTGCTTACTGAGGGAACATCAAAGAAGGCCAGAGCTAAGAGATTAAAGCTAGAGCAAGTGCCTTACACAATGAAGTATAAGTATCAACAGAACCTAGTTCCATCTAAATTTGACTCTGAAGTCATGAACATAACTGACACATTGGTGGAACATATGGATTTGGAGCAGTTCATCAAGGATACATTTTCAGAGGATGATTTCCCAAGAGCAAGGAGAATTGTAGAATCAGGGCTAGCTCATGTAGCTAGTTTTCTTGTAGCTGTGTAGTGTCCTAAGTTCATCTTAACTACTACATAGGTGTATAGCCCTACTCAGAAACAACGTATTGATGCTCAGGGTAATGTTATCATTGATTAAACTTCATACATGATTAGGCATGTCTTTGACCTCCCTTCTTACCCTAATCTGAATATGATGACTAAGGCACAGGAACTTGAACTATGGAACATGGATGTGGAAGGAAATAAACAACCTATCAATAAATGGTGGTTGAAGAAGGAAACAAAGTCATTAAAGAAGGTGCTACCCAATTCTAAGATGTCATAATTCTCTGAAGACAATGGAAATATTATCACACTACTAGCCAAAGCATTTGGCAAATCAAATTCTCATATTTTTGAATACTGGATGTTTCCTTTCATCCAATTGATTTTAGATGGAAAGTAACACTTGGATTGGGGGAAAATCATTTCAGATAACATTCATGCCCAACTCCTCTAGGTAACATAGAATAAGAAATTTTACATGTCTTCTTATGTAATGTATTATGTAGCAAGGATTGGAAGGTTTCCTAGATTAAACACTCAGGGATCAATGGATGATGACCTGGATCAAAAGAAGGTTTGGGAGTATTATGACCAACTTGAGCTAACGGCTTTAGAAAAGCACCTTAAATGAGTCAATGATGCTTTCTTGTATTTGATTATAAATTAGCACATAGGTGACATTGGTTTCAGATTGTCACATGAAGCTATGGATTTTATTCGGGAGTGGGGGTATTGGTTTATTCCATACCCCAAGTCTACTTATTTCAGGTTATTTGGCTTTGATGACAACCCTTTTAAGTTGCCAAGATGTTGTGGTGATAGGTGGATTCTTATTTAAGTTTCTAGGCAAGCTGCAGAAGTAAATGTTTTATTTTCATCACAACATAAGACTATTGCTCATTATTTTCCCTTGAAAATTGGATTTTATTCTTCTTCCTCTTCAGTAATGGCTAAATCAGCAACAGAGAAGTTCCAGGCTTTGAATTTGTAGTAGCATACTAGTAGAAGGAATTTTGACTCTAAGAAGAAAATGCATGCATTTTATCCCTCTCATTTTACTTAGCATATTGCTCTTCTTGAGGAATTTTGGGCTAACCTTCAGGATTAGTTTGAAGTAAGGAAATGGGTTACGAGAGATTAACAATTCCTCAGATGAGGCATTTTCATATTAAAACTAATATTCCTGAAGGCACTATAGATGATGGGATCACTCTTGATCCTCGGTATGATATAAACCAAGTGGCTACAAAAGACTTGCAACCCATCAATTTGGCAGAAAAGGAAGAGACTAAAATAAAAAAAGTATCATGGGTAGTGGTAAATAGAAGTTTGAAATGGATTGAGCTCCATCTAAAACAACCAAGAGTTGGGGTATCAAAGAAAAGAGGTTCCAGCAGTGAACCCACTTCATCCGTAGAGACTAAATAATATAAAATATTGAAGAAAGGTGTTGCAATGATGGAAGCAGCCACCGAACAGCCTCCACAAGTAGAAGAAGAGATTTCTTTACAGATTATTGATGATGCTTTGTGTAAAGAAAAATTTACTTATGAGGCGGTTGTTGCAGGTGTTACTTCTAGCTTTTTTCTTGTACCTTTGGTCGTTGTTCACCCTGGTGAGGAGAGTTCTGCAAAGAAACAGGTTGTTGTTCCACGACAACAACCTGTTTCTTTGAAAAAGAAGAACCAACCTGGTGAGGGAAGTGCTCCTACCGTGCCAACAACTTCAAAAACTGTAATTGTTGAAAAAGAAGAACCTTTTGTAGTTGATATAATAGAAATTTCTTTAGATTCTTAAAGAACTCCATCTGAGGAAGGAGGACATGAATGGGAGAAATACCTGAACAAGGTTGAGGAGGAACCAGGAGAGGAGGAAGCAAGGTTTGAAGTTGGCAGTCTACATAGTGCAGAGATGGAGTTAGAGGATGTACTAAATGAAAGGGATCAAAAAGAATTAAGGGAGAATGCTTGAAATTTTCTATTATACAAGATGCCCAAGAAGAAGAAGAACAAAAGAGGAAAGTTAAGGAGCTAGCTCGAGAAGAGGAAGTAGCTGAGGCATTAAAGAAAGTGGAAGTAGAAGCTCATGAGAAAGAATTGAAGAATGCTCAAGAAAAGGTAGCAGAGGAAGAGCTTCGGGCTAATGATTTGAAGCAGCAAAGAGTGAAGGATGAAGAAGAGGCTGCTAAATGAGAGGAAGAAATAAGAAGGATAGAAGAGATAAAAGCTGAGAATGAAAGGAAAGGGCAGGAAATATTACAAAAGGAGCAAGAGGAGCTTCAAAGGGCTGCTTCTCAACAAGCCATTTGAGTTATTTCTTTTGCACTTCTATCCACTACACCTCCTACTGTTCAACAGGTAGCCACTCAACCAGCTAAACCCACTTGGTTGAAATTAAATTTGGAGAAGAGGCATCAAGTATAGGGTCAGCTCATGACATGGGATGAAATGAGGACTGAAATAGATAAGGCAAAGTCAAAGAAGAAGCCTCGTGTTGTGCACTCCACCAAGTTAACTGATGAAGGTGATTTGGTAGAAGAGATTGCTACCCCAATGGCTAACAAGGATGATAGAGAGTTACAGCCTAAAGATTATTAGATAACTACTATTAATATAGGAAAGCATACTAGAAGCTAGTAGATAAATTTGAGAGACATTGTTACCACCACACTCTAGTCCATGTTGATTAAAGATAAACAAGCCAAGGATGAGCTTAAGGTAGAGGTGGGAAAAATGAACTTTCTAAAGGAGTTAATTTCATCTACTCTAGAACAACCTTCACCATCAAAGTCCCCTATTTTAATGAGTAGAAAAGAGGTGGATAGCCTAAATGAAATGAAAAAGAAAGCCACGTTGTTTGATAACTAGTTTAATTTTTTATTGATAACTAGTTTAATTTTTTAAGTCTGATATAAATGAGAATGTTGAGCAGGGCTTTAAATGTTATTATGCAGGTCTTAAGTTGGTTAGAGAAATGGAAGAGTCCATAAGGAAATGGTGGGCAGAGAAAGAGAAACTTAGGGAGTACTTGGGGAAATTAAGGGTGATTGCTAAAATTTCTAATGAGGAATTAGTCCAATCACAGATTCTTGGGGATGAAGGCTCTGATTTTGTTTCAAAATCCATTAATATATCTATCTTTAAAATGCAGAATCTCCTCGAGTAGAGAATTTCCATGCTCAAAATCATTCATGAAATATGGGAATAGGTAGGCATCTTTGAGGAGATCATTTCAAAATGAATTGGTAAAATTTTACCTCATGAGCAGAGACTTGAGTCCTTAGGAGATATAAAATATGCTTGGGAGGAAAGGCTTGAAGGAATAATGAAACAAGGAGATACTATTGATCTGACGCTCATGGATAGGCTACTTGATATTAGAACTGACGTGCGTTGGGAATCACGAACATTTTCCACCTAAAGTATGTAGTTGCTACGGCAAGGAAGAAATTCGAAGAAGCAACGTTCAAAACTGATTGGGTTGATGGGCCACATGATGATGTGCTAAAACAAGTCTTCTCTAATTATGATGAGTATTGTGGGACCCCTCAAGAGGGTGAAAAGTGAAGAAGGCATTTCAGTTATCTTTTTTATAGTAAAACTTTCAGGTAGTTCTAAGCAGATGGATGACTTGTGAATCAGGGTTGGCAGACTGAGAATAACACATGGTGATCAAGCAAGGAACTAAGTCAAGACTCATAGTTCAAATTTTGGAATGAAGAAGCAGGTGGTGCACCTATTCAACTACAATAGTTTTAGCATAGGAAAATCTTGGAGTTAACTGGGCATCTCTACAATTGTGGATCTAGGCCCCAGATTATGGATCTCAAATTTTGATAGGAGGAATTTGTGCTAAATTTTGTCTGTATATAAAAATTATCTCCTTATTGTAAAGGTAAGCTAATTGAAGTCATATTAGCTTCCTGAATGAGAGATAAGATAGTTTTACTATTTTTAACACCTTTTTATGCAAAATACTCATAAATACTCTTTTACAGTTTTAATGCAATTTATGTTATTTTCAGAAGTTTGTCAGTATAGTAATAATGTTAATGAACAATGGTTATTCATATGTCAATGAGCTTTGTTGTGCATAAATGTCTCTTATTTGATTAAAATCAATAGAAGATTCTAAATCTAAAATTGTTTTCATTAAATTATCTATGGATGATGTTTCTTTATATTTGTTGATCTATTAATTTTGTTAATGAGCTTGTGATATTCGGTTATTTGAAAAGAAATTAAAAAAAAATGATGATGAATAGATTAAATGGTGCAGCTTATGCTATAGATTTTTTTATTTCATGGTTTTAGTTGGTTTAAAATGCTCATTATGAAGTATACGTGTCTAAATTTAAAGAAATTTGTGTTTATGTATTGATTTCCTAGGCCCTGTCCTATCTTTTGTTGTTTATTTACACCCCTCCAAATGTTTGATTAATTTGCACTATTTTTTTTGTAATCTTTACCAGTATTCCCCTTCAAAATTACAGTTGCATAGGCCACTTAATGATAACAACATTGTTGAGAACCAACTAATGAGACCTTGGGAGATAGATAGTTTTAGCTTATTTATCTTTTTCAGGAGAAATACAGTAGCAATATTCTATTTTAACGTTGTGTTATTTTGACCATCAACAGAACTAGAACTAAAAGGAGGGCCCAAAAGAACAAAGTAGAGTAAATCGGGTCCTTTTCAATTGATAGGTTTGAAAGAGTTCTTAGATCCACTACGAATCCAAAACCATTAGTTGAACTCCAAACCCTTGTCAGACCTAGAGCTCGTAGGGTCTTGATTCCACAACCATTAACACCACCACACACTCCACCCAAATTTCTAGTAATCCCATAGCTGGTACAACCAAACCCACTGCCACCCATGGCATTCTTTGCCAATAATCCCTCACCACTAGGAATAATTCCTGGTGTCATACACAAAATGCCAAAAAAATCTAGAGAAATTCTACCCCAGGTATGCTCATGGAGAGTCATGAAGTGTTGAGGAGCACATATAGGAATTCAAATATGCATGTACTCAAGCTTAAATTGAGCACCATTACATTGTGTGTAGACTATTCCCTTACTCGTTGGGGGATATGGCCTATAATTGGTATATGAATATATCTACAGGGTCCATCCTAAGTTGAAAATTTTTGGAAGACACCTTTATTAATCAATTTTGGGTCTATGTTGACCGTGCTATATTATACCACCAATTTGCTACAATCAAGAAAGAACCACATGAACCATTTCCCCTATTCAATACATGATTCCACTGGATCTATAGAAACTTATAGGATATGTACTTGTTGGCTGACAATATCACCATCCAAGCCTACTTAAAGGTTATAGACTTGTTGATCGGCTTATCTCTCCAAAGAAGCTACCTTCCACCAGATATTGATTCCATGTCCAAAGTATATCACCTGGCCATTAAAATGCAACAACAGGTAAGTTCACATGCAGGGATCTTAGGTGGGATTTTCCCTTCTTTGGGATATTAGATGCCTAATCCAACCCCTTTTTTCAACACAGTCCTAGGGATGTCCCATTCTACGTATGGACCTTCTGCTGAATTACAAACTCCACTCCTATTAACATTCTTTACTAGTGGGACTCTAATTCTACCCACCAAGCTCAAAATTTTCATAATCATGCTAGAGGATCCAACCCCATGACACATTCATCTGTTGTAGCTATTGCAAAAATTTAGTATATTACTCATCTAACAAAAGAGTTAGAAAATGTGAAGAAAACATTATCTCAGGTGACCAATTAGATGGCACAACTCAAGTATAACCCCCCTCAAAATCAGAATTAGAACCATAATTACTAGAATCAAGGATGGTATTCCAACCAAGGTAATTATTCCAATAAGAATTCTAATCAAAATCAAAGAAATTTTCAAAGTTAAAACTTCCCCAACCCAAACTATCATAACCAAAATAGGGGATACAATCAGAGGTCTAATAATAGTAAGTAGTAGAACACTAGACAAAACAATGGGGGATTTTCCCATAATTATGAAGCCAGTGAGGATAAACCAGATACTGCAAGTGTTGCAGATCTGAATTTCATGACTAATTAGTGTAGGTTGCATGACACAACAACACATTTTGAAGTTAATTTCCCAAAAATGGAGAAAATAGTTAAGATTGCACAAGCTAACACCCCACTATAAGGTGCTCCTAATGAAAGTGGTGCATCTACCGATACAACCATGGCTTATGAACTCTATGATGAAGGATCTCCTTTCCCCAGATAAGAGGAAAATGAACCATAGGAGGATGTATATGATGCTCAGGCCTTCCAAGCCAAAGGTGGTAATTTTCTAAGGAATTAGAATAAAGGACCATTCACAACATCTACCCCTCCTAACACTATGGTTGCCCCTAACCAGAATGTTGATAGTAATCCACCTCCACTGAAAGGCCCATCTAAATTTCAAAATAAAGGTAACTCATCTTTTGTTCCTAAATATCAAATGAAAAATGACATGGAATTTGATTTTATTTCAGAAATGCAGAAACAAAATACCTTGTTGTCATTCTTTGACATCCTGAAGTGGTGCCCCACCCAATGCGACATCATGTTGAGAGCTTTAGAAGAGGAAGATTAGTCAAAAGGGAAGAATAAATTACTCCAACTACTAACATGAATGTGGTCCTATACAAAGGTAAGACACAAACCCCACCATTCCTTTTCATCCTAAGAATCTTCAAAAAATAATCTACATAATTTATTCTTAGATTCTATAGCCTTGGTTAATGTTATGCCTTCCTCCATTTGTAAAATGTTGGGTTTAAATGTATTTCATAATCATAAGAAAGTAATACAATTAGACAAAACTAAGGTCAACGTTGTAGGGGAACTAAAAAACATACATGTGCAGATTGGATCAAACCTGCGGATTTAGAATTAAATGGATATTCAGGTAGTTGATATATTCCTGATACATACAGTATGCTTTTAAGTAGGGACTTGATGAAAAGCATTAGGGATTATCTATCCTTGGACTTATTACACATGTGGCTTCCATGGAAAGGGGTAGCAACTTAGACTAGGATTGAAAGTGGGCCTCGTCTCAAACATATGATCACTGAGTATGACTTTCCTAACGAAGTAGCCTATTTTGAAACTGAGATAGGAGTTTATAGCAGTGATTTCTTGGGGGCAATGAAGACTTAAAAATATTTGATACTTTAGTAATAACACATACTATCCCCTTGAAACCTTAAGTGAAGCCCTTCCATCAAAATCAATGCCTAGTGAATGCCCTGATTGAACCCTTACTTATGAAAGAAGTGCAAAAGTTGTTTTCGACAAGAATAATTTTTCTAGTAAGGCATTCGCCCTAGGTTGCTAATCTGTTACCTGTTCGTAAAAAGAGTGAAGAAATTAGATTGTGTGTTGACTTTAGAAACCTTAACAAAGCTTCAAGAAAGGATAATTACCCTCTTCCTTCCCTTGATGAGGTGCTCCAGATAGTGAATGGCTTGCAAATGATGTCATTCATGGATAGATATTCAGGATACAATCAGGTGATGGTTAACTATGAGGATAGGATGAAGACCGCCTTCACAACAAAGTGGGGGACATTTTCCTACCAAAGGATGCAATTTGGTCTTATCAACACTAGAGCCACCTTTCAGTATGTGATGGATGTGGCATTCAAGGATTTGGTAGGTAAGTGTATTATCATATATATGGATGATTTAATTGTATTCTCCACTTGAATAGAGAATACCACGTTTTAGATTTGTCAAAGGTACTTGGAAAGTGCATAAGATATGGCATGTCCCTTAATCTGAAAAAGTGTGTGTTCAGAGTTTTAGAAGGGAAATTGTTGGGCCAAATAATATTAGAAAGGGGGATTTCAATTGACCCCGATAGAGGAATCCATTCTGAAACTGACCATGCCAGGAACAAAAAGGAGATGAGGTCTTTCTTTGGAAAGATAAATTTTGTGAGGAAATTCATAACTTGGTTTGTGGAGATTGTCAAGCCCCTTAATGAAATGATGGAGAAGGATTCAAATATTGAGTGGAGCAATGAGGCTAATTCTACATTCTCGTAGATCAAACAATCTATTTTAGAGGCACTGGTTCTAACTAGCCCCAATTATCTAAAGCCTTTTTATATTTTTTCTTTTTCATTTGATCATTCTTGTGCTACTTTCTTGACACAATGGAAAGGCGAAGGGGATGAAAGGAAAATTGCTTTCATGAGTTCTCCATTTAAGAATGCTGAAATTAGATATCCATCTTTGGAAAAGCAAGCCTTTGCGTTGGTGCGAGCAGATAAATTTTTTAGAAATTATATCCTCTACAGCCAAATCACTGCCATAGTTCTTGACCATGTAGTGAAGTCTCTTCTTATGTAGACTGAACTAGTTGAAAGACGAGGAAAATGGATGGAAATTCTGCAAGAATTTGACCTTGAAATCCACTCGATGAAGCTGGTCAGAGGACAAGGTTTATCTAAAGCCATGGCAGACGTTGATACCAAGATTAATTTCCAATGGTACAATGTGCAATCATTTATAGGTGATCCTTGGTATGAAGATTTAATATTTTTGCTGCTAAATAACAAATGCCCAAATGGAATGAATACCACGCAAAGGAGAGAATTGAGACTAAAGAGTTCTCATTATATGCTCAAAGGGGGAGCTTTATACAAAAGGAATTTTGAAGGTTTCTATCTATGTTTCCTCGACCACCAGCAAGAAAAATAGGCCATTGCTAAATTAAATGGTAGACATGGTACTAGACACAATTCTGCTAATTCTATGGCACACCAAATATTTTAGATATGACTATTATTGGCCCTATGTATTATGAGGTTCCCACCAACATGTTAGGACATGTCATACATGTTAGAATTTTGCATCCAAGGAATGCAATTCAGTGATGCCCCTACAATGAATATATGAGGTAAGACCATTTTCCCAATGGGAATTATACTTTTTTGGGGAGATTAATCTAAATTCGTTTGTAGGTGATAGGTTTATTTTGATGGTAACAAATTACTATACTTGTTGGAATTAAGCTCAGTCTTGCAAGAACAATACCATTGATGTTATCGTTAAGTTACTAAGTTCGAATACATTGTTATCAGGTTTGGAGTACTATTTTCCCTAGTATATGATAATGGCCCTACCTTTTCTTCTAGTGAATTTATTCAGTGGACATATTGCTTAGACACATGCAAAATTAGCATCATGCAGTTAGTGGGGTCATTCTTTAAGTAAGCCAAGTTCACATTCATCCACCCGTAAAGTTAATCAAGTTCATTAAATCCATTCATTAGGAAAATCAGGTTCATTTAATCTCTAAGGATTATCCACTTAAATTGAATAAATTAACTTTATTTAATTTAGGCCTATCATTCCCTCTTTGATTAAATAAATCAAACTTTATTTAATTAAATCTCAAAAAGTCATATTTCTCCCTCTTGATTTAAATCAGAGTCCTATAGAACACATGA
>VDFB02000268.1:0-51167 GCA_007258455.2 Sequoia sempervirens
TGATCCTTTGTATTTGGACAGTGATTCCTGGCAGTGAGCCACCCATTTTGTAATATCTTATAACCAGTTATACTATATTGTGATCTAACACTCACCGTGGTTTTTCCCATTTTGTGTTTTCCACATAAAAATCATGGTGTTCATGTGTTTTGTGGTTTCATGTTCTATTAATCCTTTCACTTATATTTGATATTGTATGCATTAGAATAATTGGATGGTATCTGATCATAAAATTTAAGAAGATACAGATTCACCCCCTTCTCAGTATCTTGGACATTTAATAGTGTGTGTGCAAAATATGCACAACAAATGGTGACTTGGATAGGGAAATGCTCTGGATCATTTTGATGAAAAACTGGAATCATGAACCTAGAATCTCTAGTTCCAACCTTCATGCTAGGAAAAGCAATCTAGATGCTTGACCCAAGGATCAAAACCACTAGTCAACCCAACCTTCAGTATGATAAAAATCCAAGTGTGTGTAGATGCATTCATTCCCATCCTTAAGTAACTGCAAGAACCGAAGCTCCATCAAGTTAAGCTACGTAATTGATTCTAACCTCAAAAGCATCCTGGAAATTTCCTCACTGCCAGTTAGGTTTCCATAGCCCCAATGAGGTTGTCATTGTGATTCTCCCAAACATTGCTCTATTGTTGGCCATGCATCCATAGCCCAGATAGAGTTATTTGTATCCTCCTAAAAGTTGAATTTTATTTCTTTTTTATTTTCAATGTCTTTCTTTTCTTTTCTTTTCTTTTTATTTTTCCTTTTCTATTGTTTCTTTCATTTCAATCGCAAGTAGTGAAGCTCGCACTCAGGGCCAAGAATCTAAAACAAAATTTTAGATTTTTCACTTAACTGAACTTTGCAAAGGACCTACAATGACCTTCTGATTCTTAAAGTGTGTGAGAGATATAAGATTTTAGAACACATCAGGATCAGATTAAACCAATGACGTATCCCCTTTGAATCAAACATCGAGGTCATTTGACACTAGAAAAATACCTTCACCATCCACTTTGAAAACTTGATTAAAGTTTCTCAAGGAAATACATAAAACAACCCCAGGCAATAAATGGTTGTTGTGTAGCAAACATCCCCAACAAAGGACAAGGGGACCCTAAGCAAAGCAACAACAAAATGGAAGCAAATAGAAAGCAAACAGATTGAAAGAAAACTAACCTACGATAGACCAACTAACCTAACAAAAGTAGGAAAGTGGGACTATATACACAAAACCTACATTACTCGAACCAAACTATGTACAAAGATATTCACAACAAACCATGTCAGCAAAGGAAAACTAATGTTTACACCCAATGGATTTCGTAATACATGTACAAGCAAAAGGGAAATTGTTACAGTTCTAAGCCATGTAAACTCATCCTTATATTTAGAAAAATGAAGCTCAATATTGTAGCATTGAAATCCAATAACATTTTTAGGAAGGATTAATAGTTGAGGTGACTCATTAAACCCATAGTTTATCCATAAACAAATCCATCTCCCCTCATTCCCATAATCAAAATGATAAATATAGCTATAAGTATTCATAAGAGAAAGGAAGGATAGAACCTAGATGTTGCCATGAGGAGGTTGAAACATTTGACAGCTAAGAGTGAGCACTGCATCATCGAACATTGCATTGGTAGCCTTGGGTGGATGCAAAGGATGGTGCAACATCCCTCTTGCATTACAAATCTGTAGATCACAATCAAATTGATTAGGCAGTACACATTGTGAAGAAAAAAATTCAAATGCAAGGAACCTTGTACTTGATATTGTGCTTGCATAAGGCTGGGAGAATGGGACAAAAAACACTTCTTCCAAGTTACCAGTGGGACCCACAACCTCTATCATTTTTTCTTCAAGGAGATACACACTATCATGTTGATCAATTGCATCCCTTGTGTCTACTTGATTCTTGTCTTCAAAAGGTAGCATGCTATCCCATCTTACT
Organism: Sequoia sempervirens; assembly: GCA_007258455.2. Classification (NCBI taxonomy): domain Eukaryota; kingdom Viridiplantae; phylum Streptophyta; class Pinopsida; order Cupressales; family Cupressaceae; genus Sequoia; species Sequoia sempervirens. The sequence continues at coordinate 1,962 of VDFB02000268.1, forward strand.
TCCTCGGTGTTGATCTCAATTTATTTATATTTCATGTCATAAAAACATGACATGGATGAATCTGTCCTACTACAACTCTTGAGGTGTAGGAGGATCAGCAATAGACAAGGAGGAAAGAATCTTAGTTGATCTCGTAGTGGTGAGGTACATCATCTTTGTGGCTACCAAAACACCCTTGCCTTGGTATTCTTCTCTTTGTAGTTTGTGTGGCTCACCATGATGTTCACTCATTTCCTCTTGTTCATCATTATTGCAGATGGAGAACAAGTTCCTTTCCCAATGTAAGAGCTCTAATGTTTCACCATCTAGAGTTTCAGGTAGTATGTCTTCATCACTACCAACCTCTGAGATGTATTCTTCTTTAGTGTTGCTATACCTTTGTAGCACAATTCCAAGTGGGAAGTAATCAACAAGTGACACATGCCCATTGAGGGGATCGATGTATGACGAGTGGTTTACCTCTGAAAGTCCTCCATAAAGGCTATCATCCATCATGTATAAATTCTCTACAAGAGGGGAAGACTCTTGACGATCAATGGACGACTCCCTCATTCGACCTACTTCATCATTTAAAGGTTCAGGACATTTTTTTTCTCCTTCCATCACTGCCCCAATTCCTTCTTGGGAGCGGCTCTCAGTCAAGCCATTACTTGGTTCAGGTTCTTGGACCTCTGGCTCAGTTCTTGAAGTAGTCATCAAATTTTGTGCACTTGGTTTCCATTTTTGTTCTTTAACTTTCTTGATGGCCTCTTGGCATAGCTCGCACATGAACTTTGAATGGGCCAAACCATGGAGCTTGCACCAATTTGTTAGTAGCAACATCTCCAAATCTACTTGGTGTCTCACCTCAGACCAATCCCTCACGAGTCTTGAGACGAGTTCATTGTATCTTTCCACCACTACATCGTCATCAACACTAAGGAAGGAAGTTTGATGGTAGAAAGTTGTGGCATGTGGTTGTTCCCACTCCTCTAGATCTTCCTTTTCAAAGGTTTGATTGCCTTCATTCATGGAGAAGGGGTCTTTGAATCTTGTTTCACTTATTCTTTCAACATCATTTTCTACTGCCCCAAGGCTTTCAACCTCTTCTTCTTCCTGATATTTAGCATTTGTGTTGGCTTCCCCAACATACAGTGTTGCAAATTTTGTTGATTCATCTTCTATATATGGTATTTCAACTATTAGTTGTTCTTCTTGAGTGGAGGGTTGCTCTTCACCAATGAAGAAAAGATCCTCTAATTCCTTTCCAGTTGACCCTTCATCAAGGCTACCTACTGTCCCAAGGAATTTAACTCCTTCCTTGTGATTCTCAACCTCAGTGTCTATTGTCCTAGCACTTACTTCTGTAGAATTTCTTGGTCCAACTTCAGCGTGTTTTCCTCCAAATTTTGATTGCTCTCCTACCTCAATAGACAACTCCTCTTCATTAAGATTTGGTTGCTCTAACTTTTCTAAATAGCTCCTAGCTTGGGCAATGATGTCTGCACATGATGAGAAAGTAGAGTCAAAATGTGGTGCATTATGGACCCTGCACCACCCAACCATCAGTACCTCACCTAGTCTTAGTCCATCCTTACTGCTCAAGTGTTCTTGAATCAACCCCTTGAAAGCCTTGGCTGCCATGTTATTCAATTCTTCTTCTAGGTCTAGTAGGGCTAAGGGTTAGTATATTTCCCAACAGGGGATCTCTCCTTGCAAAACCATCTCAATTCTTCCCAAGAATGTTAGACATTCCAATTCATTGTGTCTGTGAGTGTCGTGGATTCTACATTTGTCTTCGAATACAAAGTGTTGCAATGGATTCTTCAATATCCTATTTAGATCTTCATGTAGCTAAGTGATGTTGATTTGAAGTTACTGCTCCATCTCAGCTCAGATTTTTCCTCGCCTTCCAATTTTATAATTTTAAAATTCTAGGATATGATGAGATCTTCTCTATCTTATATTTTTACTTGAAGGTGAATTCAACTTCCAACTTCCAACTTTGTAGCCTTGTGCTCAGCCATGCCCTCCCTCTAGTCCTGATTCTGTTGATAGGTTATTTTTCACTTCTCAACACAGGCAACACACAAGTGCACTACCTCTCTTGAAAGGTAAAAATCTGCAACTAAATTCAGACAATCACCTCAAGGTCTCTCGAGTGTCAGGTCATAATAATGCTTGGAATAGTTCAATTGGTTGATGTGATCTTTTGGTAATCACAAGGTGGCCTTTATAGTTTACAAAGCATGGGAAGTTGGGTCTACAAATGGAGTTTCAAAGTGCTAGAAATGAATGAACAATGGTTACCCACTCAAAAATGCAAACTAAAACTCACCATGTTCATCAAATTTAGCATTGTGGTCATGATTGGAATCCTAATCTAATAAGGAGTTAAAAGAAATAGCAAAATAGAAATGGTAAGAGAAGCCGATCTAAATATAAGCTATGAATTAATAGTAACAATGGATGATGATACAGTAGATAGAATCCCATAAAACAGAATTTTTCTTGACCAAGAGGACTTACAGCTACACAAAACCAGTGTAATCTCCTAAGGTTTATAGATTTTCAGATTATGCATTCACCTCATGAACATATAATTGAACTTAGTTGCAGCAATGAAATAAACCAGCCCAAGCTAACTTTACACAATAGTTTGTCATCAACAAGTGCCAAAAGTATAGGGAATAAGTCCATCAAATACTATAACAGTAGCCATTATCAAAGCCATTAAAGAAACTACAAGCTAAATCTAACATGGAGGTTGAATCATGCATGCACTATGAGCAAGTTTAAATAAAAGACCCATAAAACAATGCAATGCTTCCTTTAATTGCTACAATATGCCTCTTACAAAAATTCACCACACATTACAAATGAGGAGCAAGCCCCTATTTATAGTTTTCTAAAGCCCAAATGAATGGTCAAGATTTAATTACAATCTGTGGCTCAGATTCAATACAAGCTAGGGTTTCACCTACCCCCAATATTCCTCAATTTAAAATAGGCTATTTTTTTTCTTCTCTATTTTGTCTTCTAGTGACCCTAGCAATGTAGCAATTTTGTCTTTTAGTGAACTTCCCTGCTATAGCTGAAATTGCTAAAGATTGCCCTCTATTTGATGTGTTTGTTGCATTCTTTGTTATAAATCAGTGTCTCTGAGAAGCGGGTGTGCTAGTCTTGATTTTAGTAGATAGCTCCTAACAATCATCATCATTTGGTGGAAAATAAAATAGCTCCCTCCTGCTTGTTTGAAATCATTTCTCAACTTGGCACTTCTTGACACAGATTCTTAAGGAAGCTTATTCAATTAGGTAGAACTCCCCTTGACGTTAATATTTAGATAAGTGACTCCTTTGGTGGTCACAATCACCCTCTGAGCACAAAAAAATCTACACCTTTAGCATGGTTCCATGAATTTTTCACACTAGAGGTGCAATAAGTGCTTTCATATGTAAATTAGGGAAAATGTTAGTCAAATCCTACAAACTCATTATTAGATCCATTCATGCATCATTAAAATATCATAATATTCATCATTGTTCGATATTTGGAGCTTATTTGGACCATAAACATAAATCAAGGTTCAAGGGTGCGGGTTTCCCTGAGGTTAGAAGCTGTTTGGAGCAGCGAGGAGCAGGACAATGCCAAGGCCATGGAGACCCATAGGCAGCCACCTGCAGCAAAAAGTTCTACATGGTGAACTTGGTGATCAAATTCCATATGGGGCACTTTGGCATGTGCAAAAATCAATTGTAAGGAACTTGAAGTTACCAGGTTAAGCTTGATGCATTTGTAGGTCTGGGGCATGAGGGTGTAGGAAGGTAGAAGGACGTTTGGATTTTTCTATGTTAAGCAATGAAATTTAGAGCATGACAACCCATAGGCGGAATTCCACCCTGCAGAACCCATGGGTGCCTCTGATGTTAAGGGCTACGTGTGAAAGTTTGACCAATTTAGGAGATGCAGGAGGGAGCTACAAGGCTGCCATTGTATGTTCGTTGTTAGGAACAACATTGGAGGGATGGTGGTGAAAGGGAAAATATTGTAAGGAATGATTAAGAAAGTGTGAAAATGTGTTGTGGGATACTTGAAGTTGTTAGATGAAGCTTTGATGCTCTTGTAGGTTTGAAGGATACGGGCCCTGTGATGTGGAAAGATGTTAAAGCTTAGCCATTAAGCGATGGAATTCAGGAGACAGTGACATGCATGCGGGGTTCGACAAAGCCACAACTCTTAGGAATTTTGAGTTTTTCCAAATTAAGCACATGGAAGATGTATTAGAAGGGTGCCTAGACCTATTCCTTAATGATTTGGCCATTTTTGAAAAATGTGGAAATTTGGAATGCAGAAGTTGGAGGGTCTGTTGCCTTAAAAATGACATGGATCACATGGAAAACCATGAACAACAACAAAGGGATGGCAACCTACATAAGGAATCTCGTAGATGGTAATAGAGGGACAACAACCCACAAATAAATTCTTGTGGATGCCAAAGGAGGGATTGCGACCTGCAATGAAATTCCTGTGGACGATGACAGAGTGATGGCGACCCAGAATGAAATTCCTGCTGACAACGAAGGAGGGATGGCGACACACAAATAAATTCCCTCAACTTCACGAAACTTAGTAAATTTGCAATTTTTTAATTTTAGCACATGGGAAAAGGGGGAGATAGAGTGCCAAGACATATTTCCTTGAGATTTGACTCATTTTGAAAAATGTTGAAGTTTAAAATGCAAAATCTGAAGGATCTGCCGCCCTTTACAATGGCAAAGCTCAAATGCACTTCCATGGACGAACTTCCACTGTGAAATTTTCACAATGTCTAAACACATGGAAAATTTGATGCAAACCCCTTTGGGCATGTGAAGACATTCATTTTATGAGCCCGAGATGATGAAAACTTGAAGTTTGCACCCTTTCTTGGAAATGCATAGATTTGGAAGGGGGAACCCAGAGGATCTGCCACCCTTTACAATGGCAATCCACACACATAAACCTATCCATGGTGACCCGCAAAGAAATTCTCATGGACGGAGATGGAAGGATGATGACCTGCAAAAAAATTCTCGTAGATGGTGATAGAGGGACAATGACCCACAAAGAAATTCATGCGGACAACAATGAAGGGACAATGACCCACAAAGAAATTCTCATGGACAGAGACCCATAAAGAAATTATCATGAACGGCGAAGGAGGGAAGAAGACCTGCAATGAAATTCCCGCAACTTCCCAAAACTCAATGAAACCTTGGAAATTGACTTAGATATCACAAAAACATCCCAAATCCATAGGAAACTTTTCCCCAAAGTCAATAAAAATAAAGGCAAAAGCGAGGCAAGCAAGCAAGGTCCAAATTAGTACAAGTAAGCAAAAAGCAAAAAAAAAGGGGGTCACTTCGTTTGGTAGGGCATGTGCAAAATATGCACAACAATTACTAGTTCATCCTATATTTATACTATCTCCAACCTTGAAAAAGATACAAAGTCAACCATCCAACTTCAAATTCAAATTAGGTTGGTGCCAAAACATCCTAGGGTGGAATTAGAATGAGGGCAACTCAAACACATGCTTCACCGGGGCTGAAAATAGATCCAACATGCTTCATTAACTTCAAAGATAGTGCTTAACACATGGTCAGTCAAACCAGTGTAAAAAAAATAGAACAATTAAGCTCGTAACTTCCAAAAACTAAAAATACCTTCAATGCAATCAGAACATCTTAAGTCTAGAATTGTAAGTAAAAATACTTCATCAAAGTGAAATTTGGAACAACAAGTTTTCTCTCGGACCTCAATGAGAAGAAAAAAAACATAGTTCACAACTGGTGAATAAAACTCGAACTTAACAACAAACCAATAGCCAAACATCTAGATATATCAACCTTCAACAACTGTGACATGTTGATGGGTGCTTTTACACTTTCTCACCACAAAAAACATACAATTATGCTATCTCTATTGAAACATAATTTCCTACAACTAAGTTTCAAAAAATCACCCCAAGGTCTCTCGGGTGTCAGGTCATAACTTGCTAAAACAACTCAGTTGTTGATGTGATTTTCTAGTAATCACAAAGGGAATTTATGATTTATTAAGCATGTAGGGAATTGGGTCTGCAAATGGAGTTTTATAAATTCTGAAAATGAGTGAACAATTGTTGCAAGTTTAGAATAGGAAGCTAAAACTCCACCCTTTCCATCAAATTTGGCTTTACAATGATACTAGAACTTTACTTTAACTTCAAATTTAAAAAAATAGAAAAAGGGAAAAAGGGTTAGAAGTTTCCTAGACTTGTAATTAATGATGAACAGTAACAATGGAGGATGCTATAGTGGAAAAATTTCCTAAAACTGAGTTCCACTCAACCAGGGATAGCCCATAGTCTCATGAAACTAGTGCAATCTTCAAAGGGTCAGTGCAGATTTTTAGATTGTTCATCCACCATTAAAGCACGAATAAAAATTGAACTTAAGTGCAACAATATAAATGATGCTCAGACTAACTTTACATAGTAGTTTATCATCAATCAACAACCAAAAGTATGAGTTGGGAAGACATCAAACAAAGTAGCATACAACCATCATTAAAGCACAACATAAAACTAACAACTAAAAGTAACTTAAAGCAGGAAACAATAGAGCTAAAATATAATATTTGGAGATAGAATCATGCACACATGAGAGAAATACACAAGAAACCATAAAAATAATGATTTTCTCATATATTTTGTAGTAGCATGTCTTTACAACAACTCATCTCTCTTTGAAAATAAGAGGATGCCCCTATTTATAGTTTTCAAAAAGTGAAATGAATGGATAAGATTCATTTACAATGAGTGGTCAAGATTCATTTTCACTTAGGGTTTCACCTAGCCCCAACATATTACAATATATAAAATAGACTTTTGTCTTTTTCCTTATTTTGTCCTCTAATCTATTTTGTCTTGTAGTTTTTTTTCTCTTTTAGCTTCCTTTTTAGCCTTTACAACTACTTCAACAAGTATTCATCATCGATTATAGTCTTCCCAACCTCTTTATGTGTTGTGTACTCAACAAACTTTCCAATCATGGCTATGAGTTTCTTCTCTTTGGATAGCTCGGACTTGAGGATCTGGAAGGCTATCTTCTTGAATATGTCTATGATTTGTTCCTAGTGTTTAGTGCACTTTGGTGTAGCCTTTATGACTTGTTCTGATTGAGTGAAAGCCCTTGCAACAAAATCCATGAAATTCAGCGACAATGTATCTATAGCCCCTTGTTCCATCTTTTTTGTGAAGTAATGGCTTGATTTTCTTTGGATCTAACTACAAAGCGGGTATTTCATAATCCATCATCATCTTCAGATAATCTTCATTGTATGTCCGGTGCTCCATGACCCATTCATGGTCGAGCTCCAATTCATGCAAGGAATTTTCCAGAATCTCTTTCCTGTAATCAATGTTCATCTGTCATGTCTCAACCAACCAATGATCCTCTTTTGGTAGCTCCAGCTCCATTTCCCATGTTTCCTTGGAGAGATTAAGGATGCTCTCAAGCTTAGGATAGGTAATCCTATACAGCTCAGATAACTCTTTGTAGGTATTTATCATATTCCCTCCACTTGCTTTTGTAAACTTGGAAATTTATTGAACAACCTAGCAGCATGACAAATGCCCTGTTGGAATCAAGGAACACTGAGAAGGGGGGGGGGGTGAATCAGTGTTCTACAAAATTTAACTATATTAACCTGATATTTAAATCACTTATAGCATTAAACCAAAATAAATATGAAGGAACACAAAGAAATCAACCACAACACCATAACACAAGGCTTTTTTATGTGGAAACCCTATTAGGGGAAAAACCACGGTGGAGGTCAATCCACAATATGAGTATACTCAAATATAAGTGTTTAGAAATAGGAGAGCACATGCATTCAAGCACACTACCTAGAGCTTACTACTCAAATACAAAAGGAAGACTCACTATCTTACAAAACATTTGGATTACATCCAAAATATTTGAACTAAGAAAATAGCATCTGCTAATGCTTGATTACAGTTCCGGTTAAGCACATTTACAACATTCTTCACACTCTATCTGCTTTAATTCGGATCACAAATCTTTTTTTGCACAAGTGAAACTGTGCACAATCACTCTACAATCCTTTTGAATTTGCATCTTATCGCAACACAAACCAAAATGATAGAAGTAATTGATTATATATATCCCCATCAAGAGATTATATCAACCACATGTTGGCTTCAATAAAATATAAAACACGTACAAACTGTCGGCTCAATCCATAAATAATTATTAATGTGAATCATACAAAGTTGACTACAACATAGTGAGGACCCAAAACAATATCCTTGAACATGAAATATCTTAAACAGTTACTCCTCAAATATCCACAACATGCTACATTCATTGAGTTAGCCTTTTCACACTGTTAAACTGGAAATCAATCAACCAGATCTTCTAACTTTCAAACCAATTGATACAAGGCTCTATGATTCATAGATAACATAGATCATACATTGAAAAACCTCCCCTAAGATCCATAACACAAAATGATAAGAGGAAATTATATATGAATCAATATACACAACTTTTTTAGATGCTTTGTTCTAGCTTTAACAATTAATCGTTAATCTTCAATCTGACTTTCAAAATGAGAAAATGCTGACGTGTGGAGAGGATTAATGACTAGGGTTTCCATCAATGAGAACACCAGATGACTTGTGCAGTGTCTCTTTCCAACAATCTCCCCCTTTGGCATTGATGGCAACACTTAGTGAAAATTGACTAAGTCTCGGATCAATACCAACATGAATGCATTGCCATTCTCAAGATTTCAAAACACAACTCTTAACCACAACTCCCCCTAAGATGAATATGAAATTTTTCACTATCCCATTCTCCCCCTTTAAAATCAACGACAAAGATGGAAATCTACATACCAAAAATCATACAAAATTTCTATGAACAAACTATATATGTATAGACATGCTTTTACAACTTACATGAGCTTGAATATGTCTACAAAATTGTTCTTCAACAAGTTTAAACTAGTGTCCCAACCCTTCTTGAGACTCTCTAAAATAGTCATGTGACCACAAAACAAATAGGATTACATCTCTACTAACTGAAGGTTTGTCTGATCATTGACAACCATAATATCCTATGCTTCCTTCAATGCACTAAGCATTGTCTCCATCTTAGGACCAATTAGTCCTCTAAGCTCACATACCCTTTAAACAATTCTGTCATTTTCATGTTTCAAACTTTTAATCTTGTCAAGTAGGGATATGACTTGACCTTCTTTCTTACCAATAGAAATGGTTAGAGGTTCAAAGGCTTGAGAAATATTTGCTAACTATTTCTCATACTCCTTAATTTTCTTTTCAGTGTCAGTGAATTTAGACAAAGATAAGCATGAATTGTAGATCTTTCCACCTTTAGATAAATCACCTTGAATTTTCTTTACATAGGTAGCTAATAAATATTTATCATTAGCAATCATTCCCTTCAATCTAATGAACCTACTTGCATCAAATTCTTTTTGATCTTTTGATGCAGCCATGGTAGGAGGGTCCTCAAGGAGAACTATCTGAATCGTGTAGCAAGAGTAACACAACAAAAGCAATACATAATATGGAGGAAAATGTAGGTGAAAATATTTTCATTAACAAAAATCTTAGTTACATTCAGCCAACAACATTTGAGCTTACAGATTCAACTCACAGGCCTGACATAACATGTTCAATATTACAACATTCCTAATATTCTCCTTTATGCGAGCTGAAATCTTACAATTTAGATCAATCATAATATACTAAATTAACTACTCACTCCACTACTCTAGTCGATTGCAAGCTTTATACTATATACACGATTCTAGAAGCATCCACATCAGCCAAAGATCATCACATTATTCAAGGAAATAAAATGTAATATTCCCATGAATAGGTCGACTTCAAATTTGAATTACTCTATCAACAGGTGCATAGAATGAAGTGTGGACCTATACTGAAGGTTGGGGACACTCCATGAAACAATTAAAATCACACCATTGAGATCCACAAGTCATGGGGACAATCCAAGAAAGATCAAATTAGTCGTTAGTCTTGAAAACTATTTTGGTGCCAGTTCAAGAAACTGCCATGAAATTTCAGACGCGATAACTTGCCAAAAAAATATCCAATCACGCTCAAATCTTGGTATAAGGAAAATGAACATGTAGATGATGTAATCCAAGATCCACAAGGTTTGGTGAGAAAAGATGATGAATCCACCAACATGAACTGAGTAAGAACAAAACAAGAACAAAACTAAAAGAAAATATTTTTGGTTGATGGAAGATTGCCAAGAACCAAGGATGCTCCTACATCAAACATCTGGGGTTATTGAAAAGTGAGTCCCTCACTTTGCAGGGGCTAAAGGTAAACCAAAATGGTCTACCTCATCCTGAGAAATCCAAGAAGAATCCTCAACTGGTCTACCTTTCCAGTTCACAAGATATTCTTTGTACTGTCTTCCAAGTGTCTTTCTCTCATCTCTAATATCCAAAATCTACTCAATCCCATCTGACTGCTACTTAGGAAATTGGTGTTCCAATCTTACTTCACCGTCCTCTCTGAATTCTACTTCATGGTACTAGTGTAGGTTTACAATGTTGAATATAGGTGATATATTGATGCCATCTGGTAACTCTACTTCATATGCATTTCCAGAATCAAACTTCTTCAAAATATTACAAGGTCCAAAATTCCTCATCTTCAACTTGTTGTATGTTCCAACTAGAAATATATCCTTCCTCAAATATACCATCACTTCATCTCCAAATTTGAATTCCTTATCTCCTCTTTTCATCTATTTTCTCCTTATACTTCTGGTTCATGTCTTCCAATTGTTGTTTCACTTGAGTATGTACTTTCTTCATATGCTCTGCAAATTCTTTTGCTTCTGCACTCCTCTTATCTTCCATATTGATGTCTCTCAACTCTGATATTCCTCTAGGATGAACTCCAGTAACAATCCCAAAAGGTGTCTTCCCTGTACTCCTGTTCACTAAATTATTGTAAGCAAACTCTACTTGTGCAAGGACTAAATCCCAACTTTTGGTCTTCCTTTTAGTCAAACATCTCAGCAAATTCCCTAAAATCCTATTTACTACCTCCGTCTGTCCATCTTTATGTGGGTGAAATGTAGAACTAAACTTCAAATCTTTCTTTAACTTCTTCCAAAGTGTCCTCCAAAAGTAACCAATAAACTCTACATCTCTGTCTAAAACAATACTCCTAGGTAACCCATGTAATCTGACCACTTCCTTGAAAAACAAGCTTGCTACATGTATTACATCTTTTGTGTTCCTACAAGGTATGAAATGTACCATCTTAGAAAATCTATCTACCACCACAAATATAGAATTATTACCTCTTTATGTATTTGATAAACCAAGTATGAAATCCATACTAATGTCCTCCCAAGGTCTCTCCAGAACTATCAAGGGCTTATACAATCCAATATTCTGACTATTTCCCTTTGCAACTTGACAAAATCTGTAACTCTACACAAATATCCTAACATCCCTATGAATCCACAACCAAAAGTAATTCTCACTTACCAATGCCACTGTTTTATCAACTCCAAAGTGTCTTGATAGTCCTCCACCATGCTTCTCCTTCACCAACCCTCATTGAACTTTGGGGTATACACAACTAATTACTTCTGAACAACATATCCCCCTAAATGAAATAAGCCAACCATTGGCTTCTATCCTCCAAAACAGGTTCTTTACAAGCTTTCCAAGGTTCTACAAAATCCAGGTCTTTCTCATACAAGTTCTTCAACTCATCAAAGTCTAATACCTCCACTCTCATTTCTGTCAGTAAATTCCTTCTCCCACTAAAAGCATTAACAACTCTATTTGAATTTCCACTCCTATGCTTCAAAACAAAAGTGTAACTCTGTAAGAACTCTACCCATCTCATGTGTCTCTAATTCAACTTACCTTGACTGTTCAAATATTGCAATGCTTGATGATCCATATACAACACAAACTCCTTAGGAAAAAATTAATGTCTCCACTTCTTCAAGGCTTGAACTATAGCATAAAATTCTTGATCATACACTGAATATCTTCTCCTAGCATAATTCAATTTCTCACTAAAATAGGCTACAGGTCTTCCCTCTTGACTCAACACTACTCCAATTGCATTTTCACTTGCATCACAGTCTACTTGAAATACTTTACTAAAATCTGGTAAATCCAACACAGGTTGCTCAATCACCTTCTACTTCAACAACTTAAAACTTCGGTCTTCTCCAGACGTCCATCTAAAATCCTTCCTATCTCCTCTCATTGTTTCTGTCATAGGACTACAAATAGAATTGAAGTTCCAAATGAAATTTTGGTAGAAACTAGCCAATCCACGAAATGATCTTACCTCTCCAATGTTTTCTAGTGTAGGCCACTCAACAATTACTTTTACCTTCTCAAGATCCATCTTCAACCCATCCATAGATATTACAAATCCAAGATATACCAATTCCTCCTTCATGAAACTGCATTTTTTAATGTTTATCAACAATTGCTCCTCTCTCAACCTCTGCAAAACTTGTCTTATATGCAACAAATGTTCTTCCCTGCTCTTACTGAAAATCAAGATGTCATCCAAGTAAACAATCACAAACTTACCCAATAATTTCTTCAATACTTCATTCATCAACCTCATGAAAGTACTCAGTGCATTTGTCAATCCAAAAGGCATCACCAACCACTCATACAATCCTTCATTTTTCTTGAATGTTGTTTTCCACTCATCTCCTTCTCTGATCCTGATCTGATGATATCCACTCTTCAAATCTATCTTTGTAAAGTATCTAGCTCCACTCAAACAATCCATGATGCCATCCATCCAAAGCAAAGGAAATCTATACTTCACTGTGATCTTGTTTATGGCCCTAGAATCTATACACATCCTCCATTCTCCATCCTTCTTAGGCACTAACACAACAGGTACTACACATGCACTTAAGCTGTCTCTAATCAAACCCTTCTTCAAAAATTATTGCACTTATCTATTCAAATATTCATTCTCTTCCGGTGTCATCTGGTGTGCTGCTTTATTAGGAAAACTAGCTCTAGGAATCAAATCCATGAAATGACTAATACTTCTCACAGGTGGTAATCAATCAGGTACATTATCTGAGATGATCTCCTCATACTCTGTCAGCAACTCCTTTATCTATTTTGGTTGTTCTTCTACATGCTTCAACTCTTCAATCTTCTTAGGAACCAAGGCATAGCATATTTTCTCATGTCTCAACCCATCAAGGAATCTCCTTCCATCAACCAAAAAAATCTAGTACTCGTACAAACCTCAACTGTAGGGACATCTTCCAAAGGTAACAAAATATGCTTCATCCCATTAGTAACAATAGTATATATATTCTTATTTCCATCATGAATAGCCTATCAATCATACTTCCAAATCCTTCCCAACAAAATATAACATATATCCATAGGCATGATATCACACAGAACTTCATCATGGTAATTTCCTATCTTTAATTTTACCAAACATTGTTCACTTACTAGTATCTTATGCTCATCTTGGATCCAAGCTATCTGATAGGGCTTCAGGTGCTTCAGCCTTTCCAAATTCAACTTGGTCACCATCTCTTTAGAAACTAGGTTCTTAGAACTTCGACTATCCATAATCACTTTTCAACATTTACCAGCTACCTTGCATCTAGTCTGAAACAAATTCTTTCTCTGCAATGGCTCCTTTTCCAACTCACTCTGACATAGTACTCATCTATTCACCAACACTTCTCCCTCTTCTGGTTTATTAGATGATCCAACATGTTCTTCCTCAACAAAGGTTGTTCTCATATTTTTCTCTATCTTTCTGCTTGCCTCTCCCTGATTACATTCAAAATCCCTATGTCCTTCTCCACCACACTTAAAGAAATTTCCCCTAAATACTATTTTATCCGTATCATCCTTTCTATATCCTTCATTCTAGTAACTACCATATCCTCCTTCTCTGTAAGAGCTCCCAAAACCTTTATGATATGAATTATCATTCTTACTGACCTCCTTATCCTTATTTTGATCTACAAAAGAGCCTCTTCCTCCTCCATCAAAAGTTCTTCATCTCTGAAATCTTCCACCTCTTCCTCTTTGTCTCTATTCATGTCTTTTATTCAACTTCTCTTCTCCTTTTAGGGCACACTAATATGCCTCTTCCACACTCTACAACTTAATCAAACTGATCTCATCTTATATAGATGACCTCAAACCATTCACATACCTAGGTACTTGCTCAATCTCATCCTCCGAATGTCCAGATCTAATATTCAACTTATAAACTCCTTAGTACACTTTGTCACACTTGAATATTTCTGCTTCATATTTTGCAACTTTCAGAACAAACTAATCTGATAATCTGCACGCATAAACTTTTTCTTCAATTTATTTATCATCTGATCCCATGCCTTTATCTTCTCTTTTCCTCTTCTCTACATATTTATCTACAAATTTTCCCACCAAAGGTATGCATGTCCTCTCAACTTTGTGTTACCAATTTTTCGCTACAGCTCTATTGGTGGAGCTGATTAAATGTTGTTATATTTAAAAGTGGACAATACAGTTATTTCTACATATGCTAGGTGTTGATTGCATCTTATTTGTCATTTTATAAGTGATAGTTATGCATTGAAATGAGGAAACTGAGTTTCAAGAAATTGATTTTCAATGTTTCATAATCAAATGGAGTACAATATTGAGCATTCAAAAATAAAGCATGACTGAATGCTTTCATTTATTTCATAAAGTGATTCATATTTACAACATTTCAATTGATTACAAGAATTCAAATGGTGATACATTCAAATGATGGTACAACATTGCATTATAAATGCATTTTCTTTTAAAAATGAAGAGCAGAAGATTGAAATTGAATATCCACACAAGTTGTGGATGTAACTGTTACAGTGCATCATAAGCATCACACTACACTATGGAAGATGCATAAAAGGAAAATTCACATAAGTATAGACATAATCATCATTGCATGTTGGTTGATAGCCGACGTAGAAGTGGTGCACCTTTTGTCTTCTTCGAGCTCCATTGACCTGTAGGAAGGAAAAGAGGGATGTTAGAGCTCTGACTATGAATATACCTACATGAACCATCAACGATAATGTAGTATGCTACTAATCATACACTGAAATAATGAAGAAAATTGCAGAAACATGAGCTGAAAGAGAGACATCAACATCATCATATGTATATTGTTTTATGCTAACATCGTTTGTTTCTTTGTGTAGGTATAGGGAAAATCATAAAGTTGTTTATCATTTGAAGATCAAGCATGTGGAGAAAAATGGGCTCCCACAAGGGTAGAGCTCGGCATGCTACCCCTTATTCATTACAAGTGGGCTAAGAAGGAGATTGCAATTATCATATTCATCAAGAAGGGAAAAATAAACTGAAGGAGTAAAACAAAGTTCATCCATCAAGTTATTAAGCCGACTGTTCACTCATAATAGTCAAACATGTTTCTGAAAACTACAGGTGAATAGTGGGTTTAATCAGGTCAATCAATTCAACTGATTACATTCATCTCAAACACTGTTGCATACATAATGTCTCAACAAAGAGAAATGTTACAGATTTTCATTTTAGAAGAGAGCAAGGCATAAAGCAGTTTTAAATAATGGAGCATAAAAATGCATGAAGAGTGCCAGATAAGGAGTGATAGCATCTAATCAATACATGAACAGTTCAGTCATCTATTAAGTGGTGGAGCAATCAACTTGTTTGTAAGTACAGAATACAATGATCAGGTGTGTTAGACACAATCTTTTTGGCTGGTAGTGAAGGGAAATAGTCCAAGAGTACAATATTTTTTTAAAGTTTTGTTTCCTGAATTATCATGTATTTTGAATGGTGGTACAACAAGTAAAAAGACATTTCCAGAATGAGTAGAGTTTACAAAGGAAATGGTATTAATGAGGGTTTGGAGTGCATCCATGAAGAGCATAACTATGAGTGCATAGGAGACTAAAGCAAACAAAAAATCTATAGAGTTAAATTTAAAAGATTTATGTGTGAAAGGATGGTTCAAAACAACATGGAAATGACACTTGAAAATGCAAGAAAATACAGATATATGGAGGTCTCTACTAAAATGTTGAATGTAATGAAAGCGCACAATCTTAGTCAAAATATCTATATGAAGGCTTTAGTTAAAATATTTAGTTTTCATCATGTTATGGTGTACCCATTGTATACGCATAAAAATGGTCATGTGTATAATCCTGGCAATTAATTAAATATTTAATATTTAATTAATTTTTCTAAAGTCCTCTACATATGATTAAATTTAATTAATTTAATTATATTGTTCATTCATCTTATTCTTCTTCCATAATTAAATAAATTTATTTTATTTAATTATTTTCATATGTCCACTTAATTAATTAAATAAATACATTTTATTTATTTAAATTAATTATCACTGTTTGAATTTAAATTAAATCTTTTGATTTAATTAAATTTAAATATCCTTTTCTTCTATTTTAATTTCTTCTTCTAATTAATTAAATGCTTCATTTAATTAATTTCATAAAAGTGATTTAATTAAATAAAATCTTATTTAATTAAAGAATCTTGTGCTTTCTTTCCAAATCACAATTAGGTATTTTCAATTGTGCAATCTTCTCATATCATAATTAAATATTTTATTTAATTATGAGATCTTTTTGCTTTTTTCAATAAAACCTGATTAAAGCTTTATTCTTATCACCAACTTTCTTCTGCTTTTAAAAGCTTAATTAAATATTTTATTTAATTAAGAAAAGCTGAATGTCCTCCACAAATAAATAATTGATTTTTTTTAATTAATTATTTATCAGCTTTAAATATTTCTTTTATTCTTTTAAAGAAAGACGATTTCTTATCTTCTCTTCTTTTTTTCCTCTTTCATAATAAAATAGAAAAATCTTGTTTTTAGGTTTCTTCTATTTTCTCTTCAGTTTCATCTTTCTTCAACCATTCGATCTACCAGGAATTATCACAACTGTTAAACAAGACAGCCAATCAAAATCATTTGAAAAACTCTATAAATACCTGTGTGAATCCAAGCATTGGTAATAGGCAATTAATTAGAGTTCATGCACTTAATTCATGTAGAGTTCATTTATCATAGCATCATGTTTATTTCAAGCTTCTTAGTTCAAATCATTATCATAGTTTAATCTTGCATCTACATCATATCAAAATCTTGTTCTTTAGGAAGACAGTTTGTTGAGCCTAGCCTACAATCTGAGAACACAAAGCTGGAATCGACAAAAACACTAAAGATAGAGGACAATATGATGCTTTCAAAGGAGCTGTTCGCATAAGAGTTTGTTTTGTTTATTTGTTTCCTTTGATTTAATGTTATATTGGTGTGTTTGAATAACTGTTTCAATTCATTCATGCATTCATATTTTCATACACACATTAAATGGCGCCCACCGTGGGGCCTATGCCCCCATTTTAGACTTCCTTCTTGTAGGTTTTTCATGCAAGTTTGCTCGCAGGTTTTCTGAACATCTGAAAATGCATCTAGAAGATCCAATTTTTTTTTCTTTTTGCAGGTATTTCGGTGCATTTAAAGACTGTTTCGGCGCATCTGGGAAACAGAGTGGTGCATACGTGCATTTCTACAGCACATCTAGGGGTTTAGATATCGCATATAGGTTTTTTAGCACATTCAAATATGTTTCAGAAAAATTAAAAAAAATAAATTTGCATTTAGATTAGCGCATCTAGGTTCTATTTTCGCGCATCTGGGTAACAGAGTGGCACATTTGGTTTCTGTTATTGCGCATTTAGATTTCTGATATTGTGCATTTGGGTACTGTTATTGCGCATCCGTGTTCTGTTCTCGCGCATCTAAGCAATAGAGTTGCGCATTTGGGTTCTGTTCTCATGCATTTGAGTGACAGAGTTGCGCATCTGGATTGTAATAGGGATTCTGAGTCTGACGCCTTTCGCAGACAGAATTTCTTTCTTTCTTTCTTGTTGGATTTAAAATGAATCAATCTAGGGTAGTCACCACACCTTTGTCATGCAGTTAAAATGAACCCCATGTCTGTTGTGAAGCAAAATCTTCACTTAGATTAAATCACTTTTGATTTTGGTGCATCTAAAATGAACTTGTCTACTCTTCTTAACTGTGCTTGAAAGTGGTAGGTGATTATGCTCTCACCCTGTGCAAACTAGGTGATCAGAAAACCAGACCCACTTTTCCCTGTGTAACCCTAACTTGATAATCGAAGTATCCTCTCCCCTTGTGCACTTGTGCGATCCTGGGTGCAAGAGAAACGGTTATTGACTCTAGAAATTGGGCCTGCCTGGGGATTTCATCACCCCAACGTGACTCAAACCGATAATGGAGCTAAAGCCCAGCTACCCCCAACTGGTATATAAATGTAAATTTTAAGGGAAAACCTAAAGTTGCTTGTGCGGATGTGTCATACGGATGGAGTTGTACTCCCTTAAACCCTGTTGAGCTTAACCTCTTCAGGCTGGAGTGCCACCTTAATGGTGATTAATCTCTTGCCCCATGTATGGCCACTCGAACGGGGGTCCTGAACTAAATACCATTGTTTAGAAAGCCAAAAACCTTCTATCTGCTAGTCCAACACCGCTCGGTGTGAAGCCTTCCACACTTTCGCAGTTTGTAGTAGAGGTGATCAGCTCGCCATGGGAGTTTCATGGGGGTTGGAAGCTTGGTTGGCCTGAGAAAAGAGTGCACTGTAAGGGGGAGCCCGTACAGCCAAGCTTCTGGATTCACATGCTACTGATATGCGGTTGGGGAAACCCACGTGGAGTCTAGCAGATATTGTCCTGGCCTAACCTAGGATGTGCTTGTCTTATTCTGTGCTTGGTTACAATCAACTTAAATCAGACTGTTTGCTGTGCTTTCAAAAATATTAATTCAAATAAAGGATCATCCAAAAACAAACATGAAAAATTTTAGCTAAAACTGGTCAAAAACTATCTTTAGAAAACTGTTTTAGCGCATCTAGGAAAAACTGCAGCACATTTAAACTCTGTTCTGGCGCATCTGTGCTCTATTTCGGCACATATAGGGTCTTCTGCTGCGCATTTGTGCTCTGTTTCTACACATCTAAGGTATTCTGCAGTGCATCTAACTCTTTCTATAGCGCATATACCTCTTTCTGTAGCGCATATAGGAAACAAAATAGCGCTTTTAGGTTTCTGTCAAAATTGGTACACAGACCCGAATCTCTGAGATTTTTCTCCCATGTTGAGAAAGTGGAAATCAACCAAGTTCACCAAGAAATCAATCTTCAATAGGATCAAGAAGCCCAAAAAAAACTTAAGTTACAAAAAGACTTTGGATTGTAGAGAATTCTTGTACAAGAGTCGGGACGTCCTACTCCATTATCGCACATTCCTTCATAGGTACCAAGACTACATTAGAGGATTCACCGACGATTACGCTGTAGAACCTTTGGCTACCCAAGCTTATTATCAAAGATTAGCATTGTCTCAACATCACAATCTTAATCAACCTCTTGAGTTTGAGAATATACCACAACCTTCAATTGAATATTCAACACATCCTAGTCAAATCCTTTAGTGACCTTTGATCATATCCAATGATTCCTTACATATGCCTATTTTTACAAGATCTCAACACAACAAACTAGGAGAAACATCTCAACAAGACACTCCCCCCCACAACATTCAAGAAGAAGGTGAACGTGATAGTCCTCTTTTTAGTGTGAGTCGCAACCCTCTTTTCAGTAACGACAATATGGTTGATAGAGAGGAAAATTCGTTTCACAAGAACAAAGACATGAACAAAACTCCCGTAGATAGTGATGATGACCAAGAAGAAGGATTTAACCTTAGGGAGGCTGAACAAGACCCCAAGTTTCTTAAAGTCCTTGAAAAAATTCTACAATGTGACAAAGAAAAATATTTTCTCTTCTTAGCTAATCAAGGAGCTAAATTGCCTAAAGATTTCGATACTGAGAAATTAAAAAGCAAAGAAGAAGAAACATCCCCATCTGATCTAGCTATTTTTAAACAAGAGTTTAAAGTACTCCAAGGAATAGTCAAAGAATTACAAGGGGGAACCACAACCAAGAAATACGCTTTGGATGACATATGTCCTTATCCTTTTGATAGAAGTCTCAACATGATTCCATTTCCTAAACACTGTGAAATTCCCAAATTTGATCGTTACAATGGGAAATCAGACCCAGTCGACCACGTCAGAGACTTTCAAAACATGACATTGGAATTTTCCCATGAGGATACTTATTTACTACAATTATTTCCTCGAAGCCTTGGAGTTAACTCTATGGAATGGTTATCTAAGATTACACCTCCTGTTCAAACATTCGAGGAACTGATCAATCTATTCATAACACAATATGCCTACAACATTCAACACCAAATCACCATGATTGATCTTTGCAAAGTTGCGCAAAAACCTGGAGAACCTTTCACTACCTTTCTTCAAAGATGGAGGAGAATGTTTCCTAGGTACCCACGGCATGTCCCTGAAAAGGAAAAAATGGTTACTTTCATCAATAGCCTCAACTCAGAAATGAGCTATCGCTTAAATCTACATTGTCCATCTTCCTTTGAGAAATTGATTGAGGATGCCATCACCATCGAAAGTGCATTGGTCAAAAGAGGGACAATAAAACTTGACAGGGACAATCCTAGCTCATCTAACCATTACAACAATCAAGACAAGTCTAAATTTTGGACCCGCAACAAGAACATCGTAAACGATGGTGTTGTAGATGCAAATCATATCACAACTAGGCCATTTGTCCTGAGCACTCCTCGTAACAATAATTACAACAATGTCAATTCAGTCGCGAATCTAGGAAACAATCATCCCCCTTCAACGAACAATAATCAGGGGACTGTCAACAACCAAAAATACCGGGGAAACAACAATAACACTTTAGGGAATACCTCAAACATGAACCCACAACACTTTCCATTCTTCTCCAATAGAAGAACTTTTACTCCACTAGGACAATCCTTGGGATCTGCTTTCAAAGAGGTTATGGAAAAGAATGTCCTTACGTTACCACCACAACGCAATTATGAACCTAGTGTAAAACCTCCATCATTGAATGAGGCCTATTTCTGTGACTACCATAGGTGCAGAGGTCATCGTACAAACAACTGTCAAGCTTTGAAACATGCTATTCAAGACCTAATTGACAAGGGCATTATCACAGTAGAAGGACAACAAAAATCCAACGAAGATCACCAAGCATTTCGCAATCCTCTACCAAATTATCAAAAAGGAGAGTTTTCTAACAAAAATGTGAACCAAATTGATGACAATGTAATCTGTCACCTCTATACAGATGACGAGCGAGTCAATGTTATAAAAATCAAGGAGAAAGTAGACAATGGACAAGTGAATGTCACAACGAGAGCACAAGCTAAAGTTGTCTTGAAGGGCACCTCTTCAAAATCCACTGAGACCTTCCCTCAACATCAATATGACTTAGTTAGCCAACTTCAAAAAACTCCAGCTCAAATCTCCATTTTAGAACTCCTAAAGATCTTCCTTGCACATAAGGAAATTTTAAACAAAGCCCTTTTTGAAACAACTGTATCCATGGATTTGGATGTGAACCGATTTCAAGCCATGGTAGGACATTTGTCCTCACCTACATGTCTCTCATTTTCAGACAAAGACGATGTTTCCATGACTCATCCCCACAATTCATCATTATACTTAGAGGTCATGATCCATAAGTTCCGTGTTAAACATGTTCTGATAGATGGAGGGGCTGGTCTAAACATATGTACCTTGAAGGTGGTTCAAGCATTAGGATTTGCAGAAGACTCCATTGATCCTAGAAGAAAGATTACTATAAAATCCTATGATGATGAGGAGAGAACGTCAAAAGGTCTAATCATGCTACCAATCAGAGTGGGACCTGTTATCAAAAATACCTTTTGTCAAGTTTTAGATCGGGATATTGCGTACAACATCTTGTTGGGTCATCCTTGGATCTATGAAATGCAAGTTGTTCTATCCACTTACCATCAATGTCTTAAGTTTCCATATGATGGACAGGAAATCACTATACCAGCTGATAATTCAAACACCCAAACTTGTGCCAATGTCAAAGCTCATTAGGATACTTTGGTTCCAAATAATCGAGAAGCACTTGCTAATACTTCTCCTAAGCATGATACATAAATCAGTCAATTAGCCAAAAGCTTTGACAAGAAACTGCAGTTCAAGGAAAGTGTAGTTGGGGAATATTCCTTTGTCTTGCTAATCTACCTACATCTCCTCGATCACATGGACAACCTTCTATTGCATAACAACAGATATCAGTAGCATCAACATCAACACAAATACAAACAGAGCCAATTACTAAGTTCAATGGACAGTTTATCAAAGAAAAATTCCCCATGGGAGATCCTAAGGATATAACAATTCTGGATTGGCTCTATAAAGATGAAGAGGAAACAGTTCTAAATGTCACCTTACCAATAGATCAATATGGAAAGGGATATTCCATCATGCAAAATATGGGATATGACAATGGTCCTCTTGGAAAAAGAAAAGAAGGCGTAGTTGAGCCTATCCATCTTCCAGGGCTTGCTGCATATGATAAAACTAGACTAGGCTATGACGCTACCTCATCTAAACAATCACAAGGTAATGTTTTTACACTGCAAGAAGGTTATGATAAGAAAGAGACATGTTTGGCATCAATCCTGAATTTCATAGAAAATAATTCTGATACCAATTCTGCTGAATATGAATGGGATACCATCCATAATGATGAATTTTGGAGGGACAAAGAAGTAGATGTCATACACAAGTATACGCCCACTTTAATTAAAGGAGAAGGTTTAGGATCCCAACCACAAGAATCTAAACCACAATGCAACTATGAGTCTAGTGATACTGAGTCGGATTTTAACAAACAAGACTATCAGGAGAATAGTACCATCATTGACCTACCTCATACCTCGGATCCTACCAATAACTGTGTCTTGACCCTAACCATCGCCAGTTTCACATGACCAAATGACATGTTACCTTTAATCCACCCTGATCTCATTGACTAGGATCTAACCAAACCTATTGATATACCTATTTTTCCAAATGATGAAGCTATCATAAACTTCCTTTCCGCCGATGATATAAATGATTGTTCCACTAGCGATTTTTGGTATGAAGTCTTTAATCAGGAAAGTGTCAAGTCTCCTAGCTGCAAAAATAAAAATAAAGAAAAATGATCTAGTGGTGAAAACCAGACACTGGAAGTACTAGATCAAACAAAAGATAAAATAAAGAGCATATCAGATGGTGAAAACCTTTTTAAGGCACCAGCTGATGGGACCCTTGACACTCTCCCGGAGCACTATCATGAGCGATCGCCCATCCTGATCGAGCCTACAAAGGAAATCAATATTGCAACTATAGAAAATCCAAGGATTCTACAGATAGCTGAATCAATGACAGATAAAGAAATCCCAAAGTTCATGAACTTTCTCAAAGAAAATCAAGTTAATTTTGCTTGGTCATATGCAGACATGCTAGGCCTTGATCCTGATCTCATAATGCATCACTTGTCTATCAAACCAGGAGTTAAACTAGTAAAACAAAAACTTAGAAAGATGAATCCTCATGTAGCACTACTGGTTAAGGAAGAACTCAAGAAGCTCCTCGATGCAGGATTTATAAGATCAATTGCCTATGCAGAATGGATCTCCAATATTTTACCAGTAGCAAAGCCAAATAAACGCGTCAGAGTATGCACTGATTTCAGAGATCTTAACAAAGCTTGCCCAAAGGATGACTTTTCGCTTCCGAGCATCGACACTATAGTTGATTTGACAGCTGGCCATGCCATGTATTCATTAATGGATGGTTTCTTTGGTTACAACCAAATCAAGATTGCACCAGAAGACCAAGAGAAAATAGTTTTCACTTGTCCGTGGGGAACATACTGTTGGAATGTCATGCCTTTCGGCTTAAAGAATGTTGGAGCTACTTATCAAAGAGCTATGACTACGATATTTCATGACATGATGCACACATTCATGGAAGATTATGTAGATGACATATTGGAAAAATCATACACCAGAGAAGGACACTTGGAAATACTGTCAAAAATATTTACTAGATTGGAAAAATTCAAAGTTCGCCTAAATCCTAAGAAATGTGTTTTTGGGGTCACATCCGGGAAGCTGTTAGGATATATTGTTTCAGAAAAGGGAATTGAAGTAGATCCTGCTAAAGTTCAGGAAATCATGAAGATGCCTCCTCCAAAGAACATTAGTCAATTGAGATCATTACAAGGGCGACTTCAGTCCATCAGAAGATTCATTGCACAATTGGCCGACAAAAGTCTACCGTTCACACATCTCCTACATAAGAATGTTCCTTTTAGATGGGATGACAAATGTGAAATGGCATTTCAACAAATCAAGCAATACCTGATGAACCCACTAGTTCTAGTACCACCAAATCCAAACAAACCATTGATCCTATATATTGCTACAATCGAGACATCCTTGGGGGCATTATTAGCACAAGAAGACCATGAAGGGAAAGAACGTGCAATCTATTACATTAGCAGAACGCTAACAATTCATGAACTTAACTACACTTTTATTGAGAAGGCTTGTTTAGCAGTAGTCTTTGCTTCACAGAAATTCTGACATTACATGCTAACTCATACAATCAATCTTGTTTCAAAAATTGATCCACTCAAGTATCTACTAAGTAAAGCATCACTAACAGGAAGGTTAGCAAAATGGGTCATGATTTTGAGTGAGTTTGACATCCACTATGTTGATCGCAAAGCAATCAAAGGACAAGTTATTACCGATCAATTAGCAGACGCTCCTCTACAAATAGAGCACCCCTTACACATTGAGTTTCCAGATGCTGATGTTTTCACGGCAGACTCTAAGCAGCTATGGTCCTTATACTTCGATGGTTCTTTTACTCAACATGGATCGGGGGCGGGCTTTGTCACCCCTCAAGGACATACCATTCCTTGATCATATAGGCTAATGTTTCCATGCACCAATAATATAGCCGAATATGAAGCACTCATCACGGGGTTAAAGACAGCATTGGAATGGAGGATTACCGAGCTACAAGTTTATGGTGACTCATAGTTAGTCATTAACCAAATCAATGATGATTATCAGACTAAGGATGACAAGTTGTTGCCATACAAGAAGATGATTGATGACTTCAAAAAGTACTTTGTAAACATTCAGTTCACACAAATTCCAAGGATTGACAACAAAGTGGCTGACGCTATGGCTACAATCGCCTCATTGGTACAACTCCCAAAAAAACAGACTCGCTATGAATTTCTGGTGGAACAATTATTTACACCTGCCTATGACACACCTGAAAGCCAAATTATCTGCCACTTGGTAGGATCCGATTGACCCTGGTATGGTAAGATTTATTCCTACCTAAAAGATGACACTTTACTACCTGACTTATCCCACAACCAAAAATGTAACTTTATTTGACAATCCTCTCGATATACCCTTATTGCTGATACCCTTTACCGCCATGGTCTTGATGGTACTTTACTCTGATGTCTTGAACGTGACAAATCCGACAAAGCTTTACAAGAAGTTCATGGGGGCATTTGTGGTACTCATTCGAGTGGACTAACATTATCCAAGAAATTGATTAGAATGGGTTACTGCTAGCCTACAATGGAGAGGGAATCATTCACTTTTGTTAAAACATGCTCAAAATGTCAGATTCATGGGAATCTTATTCATGCTTTTGCACAAGAACTTCACTAATTCACACCAACCTAGCCATTTTCTCAATGGGGGTTAGATCTAGTAGGGAAAATTCATCCCTCCTCCTCAAATGGGCATAAGTTCATCATCACAACGACCAAATATTTCACTAAATGGATTGAGGCAGTACCTCTCTCTAAAGTCACTGGAAAACAGATTTCATCCTTCATACTCAATTACATTATTTGTCGATATGGTATTCCCAATGCTATCATTACAGATAATGGTCGACCTTTCAAGAACCAGGATGTTGATGAACTTTGCGAAAGATTTCATATTCAGCACAGATATTCAACACCTTACTATCCGTAAGGGAATGGCCAAGCAGAGGCCGCCAACAAAACTATACTAAAGATTTTGAAGAAGATTGTCAATGACTCAGGGAAGGATTAGCATGTTCAGCTCAATCCTGCCTTGTGGGCCTATAGAACTAGTGTTCGAAAGCCAACAGGAGCAACACCTTTTGCCCTTGTCTATGGAGCAGAAGCCATATTGCCTTTAGAAGTTGAAATTCCTTCACTAAGAGTATCACTAAAAGGTCTCATAACAGATGATGAATACAGAGTTTCCCGACTACAAGAGTTAGAACTTCTAGATGAAAAGAGACAAAGAGTAGCTAACCATTTGAAAGCATACCAACAGATGATGTCTCGCAGCTATAATCACAAAGTAAAGCCACGTACCTTTCAGGTGGGGGATCTAGTTCTGAAAGAGAACCCACGAAATCAACAAGACCGAGAAAAGAAAGGAAAGTTTGAACCAAATTGGCTAGGCCCTTACGTGGTTATTGCAGTCTACGGTTTGGGAGCATACAAGTTATCAATGCCAGAAGGAGACCTGTTTGATGAACCTATCAACAGTATGCATCTTAAGAAATATTATGTTTGAGTCAGCAAAAGTCCTAAAGAAATCCCAAAACAGTAGAAAAAGTCCTGAAGAAATCCAAAAACAGTAGAAAAAATCCTGAAGAAATCCAAAAACAACAGAAAAAGTCCTGAAGAAATCCAAAAATAGCAGAAAAAGTCCTGAAGAAATCCAAAAATAGCAAAAAAATTCCTGAAGAAATACAAAAAATCAAAACAATGTAATAGGGTGAAAACTTGGCAAACAGGCAGTCTATTGACAGAAAAATACAAAAAGAAAATTTAAAAAAAAAAATCAGAAAAATGCAATAAACATAGATAGTGAAAATCTGGCAAACAGACGCTATTTGTACCTCTCCATCTATTAGTTCCTGTTTTGCACTTTACCTTTTCAGCTTTCCTTTTTTTTTTCTGCATCTTGTTTCACATCTTAGGGTAGTAAATTGCATCATCCTACCACCATTTGCCCAGAGTAATAGAACGTCTTACCATGGCTTGACTATTGTACATATTCCTTTTCGCAAGTTGTGTCAATAAACGGGGCAAAAACTCAACTGGGGGCACTTAACTTTCAGAGCATACCCAAAACAGCTAGACTCTGTCCTAGGATCCGATCATACGAACAAACAATCAACTCACTTAAAACATCATTCAATCATCGAGCCTTCTCAGGAAACACTTTTCAGCATATACCATATCATTGTCTATTGGATGATCCAAAAATCTGAATAATGTATGAAATAACAGTATTACATGTTTGACCAAAAGTTGTTTGATTTTTGATATCATTACTCTGGAGCACACTCAAGGATGTACTAAACTAGAGTGGCAAGGAACGAGAATGATTTTTCTTTGTCTGTTGTCTTGAGATTAATGGTCAATCTGATGCAAATATGTCACAGGACATGACGACCAAAGCAATATCAACGATGACAGTTCCACATTTGCATCAGAAGGGTGGTTACTCTTTGTCTGTTTATGCAAGAAATGCTCCGGTCATCTCGGTTCAATTATACCTTGATGCTTATGTTCGCTTGCTATATCAAAAATCATGAAAGTTGTACTCTAGTCATCATTGGTGCTAACTTCCCCTCTGATGCTTGTACATACTTCCAACATTTTAAAATGTTCTATGATGATTCAAAAAGGCTTGAAATAGGCTCAACAAACTGGTTAATTTCATTTAGTTGCATATTTATTAGATCATTGTATATATCTGCATATTGGATTCACATCAGTGTTTTGAAAGGTTGAATGATGGCATCAACGGTTGTTGTATAGTTTTGAGCTTTTTGTGGAGGACATTTGGACATTTCATTCATTCCATCCATTCATTTTTTATCATTTATCATCTTTATCATTATCATCATCATTCTCATTCATTGCATTCATTCAGTTTTATCATTTCTCATTTTCACTTCATTTTTATCATTCTCGTTTATCATTTCATTCTCATTTAGCATTCATCTTTTCATTATCATTTGTCATTATCTTTATCATTACCATATCATTTATTATTCATTATCATTTTTATCATTTATCATTTACCCTTTTATCATTATCATTATCATTTTATCATTCATTCACTTTACCATTTTCATTTTATCATTTATCATTCATCTTATCATTTATCATTTATCATTTCATCATCGCCATGCTCATTTTATCATTATCATTTTCATTTTATCATTATCATCATCATTCTCATATATCGTTATCATTTTTTTATCATCATTTTCATTTTACCATTATCCTCATTCTTTTCGTTATCCTTTCATTCATTATCATTTATCATTTATCCATTTTATCATTATCATCTATTTATTCATTATCTTTATCATTACCATATCATTTAATATTCATTATCACTCCATCAATATCATTTACCATTATCGTTATCATTACCATTCTCATTTATCATTTTATCATTTTATCATATCCTTTCATTACCATTCTCATTTTCATTTTAGTATCATCACATTACCATTTCCATTACATCAACATTATAAAAACATATCATTTATATTTTCCCCACTATCATTATTCATATCACATTCATTATCTATCATATTGCGATGCATTTCATACATTGAAAAATTCAAAAATCAACATCTCACATGTATATATCATCTCAAAACCATTGCATTCACATCACATCACTAGATCATCCTGCATCATAACAATTAGTCCACAAAACAATAATAACAACATATCAAAATCCATCTGATATCATACATGCATACAAGTAACATCCATATCACATCACAAAAGGCATGAACATATCATCATCAAAAATATCGCCGCTGCATATCATCGCTCATCAAAATAATACAAGTGTCCAATGTCCAATGAAACTAAAAAGTTCAAAGCATAATACATAAGACATGATCAAAACTCAATATACATGATAAATCAGTCCCACACGGCTAACTAGTGGATGCCCTTGAAGGAGCTAGTCCGGAAGGAGGTGGCCTGCCACTCGTACCTACATCAAGATCCCGTCGAGGCCCTGTAACCTCTCTGCCATGTGTCGATGTTCGGGATCGGGTCCTAGTCCTACTGTGAGATCTGGGATAAGGCTCTCGCCGCTCGGGAGGGCATAGCTCCTCGTAGCAAACTCTATAATACTCTGCCTCTCTGGCTGCCTCAAATCCCTCTGCAATGGCCTTCCGCAATGAAGTACTCTCTATGGTACCCATCAATCTCTGTGCCACACCCTCAGCCTCTAGTGCTCGCCGTCTAAGGGCATCCCTCTCTACCACCAACTGTACCACCTGGGAATCAGGGGCAGGTACCTGTGCCTATGCCTGAGCCTGTGCCTGTGCCTGTGCCTGTGTCTGGGCCTGTGCAAGTTGTGCCTGTAACTGCACTATCATACTCTGAGCCTGCGCTAGCTGACTCTGTAGCTGTGCCTGCTGTCCCTAAAAGGTCTGCACCTGACCCTACAAGGCATCTATCTGTGCCTACTGCGACAAGGATGACACTCTAATCACTATCCGCGGTCGGCCACCGGATCTGGCCCGCCGAGGAATCAGTGCTCTACCTAGGCTGTCCAACCTCTCCTGTCTCCCCTCATCTCCATCATCCCCTCCATCATCCCCATCATCTGAGCTATCCTCCTCCTCCCCATCTTCACTCTCCTCACTCTCCTCTCCCTCCTCCTCCTCTCCTCCGCCCATAGCCTACTCCCCACTGGCCACATCCCCCTGTATCCCTGCTCCTGGTGGTGGTGCTATCCCGATAGCTCGTGGCACATCTGGCACTGTAAACCGTGGAAATGGATGCGTATGGAAATACTGTGCATAATCATCCGTCATCCCTGCATCTTGTACCTCTGGCCTATCCGCCCATACCTCGGGCTGTAAAGTGGAATACTCTGTATATGCTGCCTGATATGCAATGCATAGTCCCCATCCTACATCCCCCTTGCGCCGCCCATAATGAGCAATGCCCTGGGGCATCCCCTGGGTGAATCCAAAATGTCACAGGACCCGTAATGCCAAAAATCTCTCAATAATAAAGGGAATCTGCCCTATCAGATATTGTGGTCGACACACAAATGGCATCTCTAAATGATCTGTCGCCCATGCCTCACAATCTGTGTAAGGTCTCCATATCACTGCATCGACATCATCCAGAACTCGTCGCCAGTACTCTACCTTGCCTAGCCTCTACTGGACAACTGCGCTAGAATATGCATATACATAGGGCCGCCCTGCAGGTCTAGCTCTCGTGCACAGTGGTCTTGTGACTGCTATGTGCTCCCACGCCCAGATCTGTAGCAATGTCCTTCCACTTGCTAGGCTCGTCGATCCTCTATAGACAATCCGATGGAGATCGTGGTACATGTCAGCCAAGACACAGCTCCCCCAGGCAAATCTCCGTGGCTGTGTAATCATCCACTCCAACATCCTCCCCCAACCAACTGCGAATCCCTTAGACCGATGGTCTGGTCCAAGGAAACCTCTGACAAATGTGACCAACACAGCAACTAGCGCAGGATACCTACTGAAATCCTCCCAATCTACCTAGTAACCATATATGCCTGGATCGCCACATATCCGCTGAAGCGCCTCGGTACCACCAATCTCCTTGTGGTTGTAAACCACAAAGGCACCAACAACTGGAATCCCAAGAATCTGATACACATCCTCCGACGTCACACTCATCTCACCCGTCGGCAGGTGGAAGGTGTTATGCTCTGAGTGCCATCTCTCTACCAAAGCAGTCAATAACCCCCTGTTGGCCCGAATACCTTGCTGCATGGCCAACAACGGTCCCAGTCCACAATCTGATATCAGTTGTAGCTCAGCAGGAGTAAGCTCTCCTATCCGCTCCCAACATAGTGGGAACCGCTCTCTAACCTGGAGGCTTTTAAAAGCCTCCTATTTTGTTCGACCATAACAAAAAAACACATCAATCAGACCCATATCACATGATCTATCTATCCAACAAAACATATCAACGACCCATATCAAGTGTTACATCAATCTATCAGCATGTCAAATCAATCTACTCTATCATCATTTACTATTTTTTTTTCAGGAAAGCAAATTTATCAAACATCTACTCTTTGTTTTTCAATCGTGAGAAGCAAAGTTATCAAATTCAAATCCCTCAATCAATCATTTTACTCTTTGTCATTAGTCACAAAATTATCAGCTATCTACTCTTTGTTTTTTATTGTGGAAGCAAAGTTATCAGTTCTCTATCAGATTTTCTATCCTATCAGCATGATGGTCCTACAATTTATCTATCTATTGACTAGGGAAGCAATTTTAATCATCATTTTTCATCACACAAGCATTCTGGGGACAATTTCCTAAATGCGCAACTCTGTCGCCCATATGCGCTAATGTTTTTCTCATATGCGCTAAACTGTTTCCTCAATGCGCTAAAACTCTAAATGCGCTACTCTGTCTCGCGGATGCGACACTCTAACTCCCATATGCGCAACTCTATCAATTTCTCCTAAATGCGCAATTCTGTGCCCTAGATGCGCTACTGAACCTATCTAGCCGATCTTGCCCTAGATGCGCTATTTTATCTATCGGATGCGCTAAAGGATCAATTTTGAACTGTTCTTAAATGCACTACGGAATTTCCTAAATGCGCTAAAGGATTTGTCGAATGCGCTAAAACTATTCCTAAATGCGCTAATACATTCGAAAATATTTCACTCCGATTTAAAAACAAGGCAAAATCGATCTAAAATGCAAAATTTGACAACATAAACGGTTTGAATCACTCACTGGTGGTCCATACGCCATTGGTCTCTGGTATCGTCGCACTCGCTCGAATCTATGTCTGTTCACTGGGATCTCTATCTTGCCAAGTCACTATCAGAGCTTAATTTTTACTGTAGCAGCAGGGTGAAAATGACACTTCATTTTACCCCTTTTACCTTATAAGGGTCCTTTTAGGGTGGGCATTAATGGAATTTTCCATTTTTCACCCTCTTTTTCACTGGGGCATCAGACACATTATCTATCGGGAGCTAAATCACTGTTTCCCTATCACTATCAACTTCTTCTTACGTGATTTACCTCCCGAGGGGGCATCATCGACAATCAAAAATTAGAAACATATCAAGGGCAAAATTTTTATTTTTTATTTTTCTTTGAAGCAATGTGTTTCACACATCACTTCAAAGAGGGGCAAAATGTATACGCATAAAAATGGTCATGTCTATAATCTTGGCAATTAATTAAATATTTAATATTTAATTAATTTTTCTAAAGTCCTCTACATATGATTAAATTTAATTAATTTAATTATATTGTTCATTCATCTTATTCTTCTTCCATAATTAAATAAATTTATTTTATTTAATTATTTTCATATGTCCACTTAATTAATTAAATAAATACATTTTATTTATTTAAATTAATTATCACTGTTTGAATTTAAATTAAATCTTTTGATTTAATTAAATTTAAATATCCTTTTCTTCTATTTTAATTTCTTCTTCTAATTAATTAAATGCTTCATTTAATTAATTTCATAAAAGTGATTTAATTAAATAAAATCTTATTTAATTAAAGAATCTTGTGCTTTCTTTCCAAATCACAATTAGGTATTTTCAATTGTGCAATCTTCTCATATCATAATTAAATATTTTATTTAATTATGAGATCTTTTTGCTTTTTTCAATAAAACCTGATTAAAGCTTTATTCTTATCACCAACTTTCTTCTGCTTTTAAAAGCTTAATTAAATATTTTATTTAATTAAGAAAAGCTGAATGTCCTCCACAAATAAATAATTGATTTTTTTAATTAATTATTTATCAGCTTTAAATCTTTCTTTTATTCTTTTAAAGAAAGATGATTTCTTATCTTCTCTTCTTTTTTTCCTCTTTCATAATAAAATAGAAAAATCTTGTTTTTAGGTTTCTTCTATTTTCTCTTCAGTTTCATCTTTCTTCAACCATTCGATCTGCCAGGAATTATCACAACCGTTAAACAAGACAGCCAATCAAAATCATTCGAAAAACTCTATAAATACCTGTGTGAATCCAAGCATTGGTAATAGGCAATTAATTAGAGTTCATACACTTAATTCATGTAGAGTTCATTTATCATAGCATCATGTTTATTTCAAGCTTCTTAATTCAAATCATTATCATAGTTTAATCTTGCATCTACATCATATCAAAATCTCATTCTTTAGGAAGACAGTTTGTTGAGCCTAGCCTACAATCTGAGAACACAAAGCTGGAATCGACAAAAACACTAAAGATAGAGGACAATATGATGCTTTCGAAGGAGTCGTTCGCATAAGAGTTTGTTTTGTTTATTTGTTTCCTTTGATTTAATGTTATATTGGTGTGTTTGAATAACTGTTTCAATTCATTCACGCATTCATATTTTCATACACAGACCCATGTTGAGCAATAACACATATTTCTTCAAGATTTTGAGTACTCACAGGGGTCTTCTACAGAAAGAGGCAGGGTTTATGTTTTGTTAGAAATAAGTTTATACAGTGTTTCCATGGTCGAGGCTGGAATACAACAAAAAAATACATTCATATAAGCTTGTTTTTAGAATACAAGATACCCATGTAAGGGTTTAATTATAAACCATGGAAGAAAGTAAAATATCATTATGGTTTGAGCTCCATAAGAGAAAATCACAAGATAACCAAGTTTTCTTCAAAACAGTAAGTATCCATATGGTGAAAATTTAGAAAACAGAAAACCATGTTGGGTCGAGCCCAAATTTTGCATGAATAATTAAATATATAGATTCTTGTTTAGTTTTCAAAATACCCATTTTGGGGTTTTGAATTCAAAGGAAGATAGTACAATTTTCAGAGATACCCACTTTGGGGTTTTTATAACCTGCAAGTTTTCTTCATTTTTACAAGTACCCATGTAGGGTTTTTTACAAATCTGAACAAAGAATGTATATAATGCAGATTTTTATGAGTGGAATTCATGGGAAAACATCTAAAGCTCGCGTCCTGTCAAAGTCCTCAATGTTTTTGTAAGATTTGTAGAAAAATGGATAACAACAGGGAAGAACAAAAAGCTTACGACTTCTTGCTTGGGGAAGACAAGAGGTCATGGCCAAAGCATTCACAAATAGCTTCAAAAACACCTAGTTCGAGCTCATGTGGTTCGGCCAATGGGTAGGATGGCCACAAAAGTATCAAGAACAAGCACAAAAAATAATGAATTCATTAGATAGTTATCTCATGGCCGTGGCCAGTAGGGCCTTCTTCTCATTAAAAGGAGCCAAGGAAAATACAAAGAAACAATAGAGTGCACAAGTCAAGCTTACCACTAGAGGCTGAATTTGGTGAAGAGTCAATGACTCGGTCGAGATTGTGTATGGTGGCCAACAAGAAACAAAGCACCAGAATTGGAGTAAATGCATTATTAATGGCATTCTAGCCGTAGCCTATGAGGCTATTTTTCTCACCAAAAGAGCCATGAAAGATGTCAAAGAGGTGTGCTCCTGCCACGACCTTGAGACTAGAAAGATGATTGAAAAGTGAAGTATGGAGTTTCAGGAAGACCACAAGAAGTTTGAGATCTTTTTACCTTAAAGAAAAAACCATGGAGGAATCAACGAAAGTGGCAAGCATGGAGGATGGAATTTCTCTCATCCAGATGAAACCCTAGTTCATATGGTAGCGACTGCAAAGACTCATTTCTCCAAAGTTTCACTTTGCAAAATGATGTGAAAACATAGGGCATTCTTTGCATTTTGTTCATTAGGGTTTTTCTTTGCCCTAAGTCGAATTGGGATTTATCACATTTCTTTAAGAAAATCCTTGCCAATTAATTTCCCCTTATGAAATACATATGCCTAAGTCGACCATGGTGTTCTTCTAAGACTTTTGAGTATAGGTCCAATTTAGGTTTTGGGATAATGCCTTAGTGAAAGTGGAGATTGATAGATATCTTAGATTTTAATTGATTTTGTGAGAAATCAATTAAAATAATTGGTGATATTTTACTTATGGCTTAGGGTTTTTTATGTTTTCAATTGATTTTGAAGAAATCAATTAGGATATTGATGGAGATTTTATTGTAAATTTATTATTTTTTGAGAAAAAGAAAGATTTGTATTGGAGAGATAAGTAGTTGTTTTTGCAAAAGATTTCAAAATATTTAGTTGCAAAATTAGTCAAATTATAAAGTATGCATATCATGTAAAGCAAGATTAAAGTGGTGCTTTTATAAATCACTTTATTCTTTTCTATTCTTAGCAAATTTCTTGAGATATTGCTTTGGTCGGATTTGAGATGCTTGTTGGATGGATAAGTTGTTTTATTTGCTTTAAAAGAAGATTTAGTCTATTTTTAGGGGTTGAACAGTGTGAACATTGAAACAATGAGTTTTTTCTGCTTTTGTGCGGACTTTTGAGACAGTTTTGAGACCTTTTCCTAGAGCTTTCTTTTTGAGCTCAAATTAGGGTTTTTGGAGGGATTTATCTTGAAGAAGACTTAGTTTTCTTCTTTTTCTCAGTTTAGATCATTGTTTCTTTCTCTCTTGTGCATACAGAGAGTTTTGTAAGCATTTTGTACTTATATTTTGGCAAAAACACTCTTTCAGTTTTAATAAAGCAGCATAATTCTCCTTCTCATTTTTGTCTCATTTTATAATAACAATTTGATGTCCTTGTGATTCAAATCAAAATCCTTTTATGTCTTGCAGTTGTAAGTTGTGTTTTAGAATTGCATAGTTTCAGGTTGTATGTTGTATTTCATCTATGAATCTTCATACAAATTATTGATGGAAGTATGTGCCAGTGAGATTGTCAGATATTGTGTTAGGAAAGATGTTGTGGGTGTCAGTGCTTAAATCTCATAACTTCTAGTGAAATACCAGTTAGATTTAAGTTTTAATTTCAGTTCATCCTTCTAACTCTTTACCTGAAAATAAATTAGAATAGGATTCATATTTCGGATAACTAGCTCACTCTGGAGATTCTCTTTTCGCATAAATCACCCACATCTAAAAAGAGTTTCCATGTTTCAACAGTTAGTCTGATTTTTGCAAATATGACAAAGGGTGCATATCTTATTGATAACAGTTTTTGGTAGGTCTGGTGGGACTCTGAAACCCATTTCAGAGAAATTTTTGAGATTTTAATTTGTTGTTTGGTGTATGCAGCAAATTTATTTAGCCTTTTGGAGGCTCATTTCAATATACCTGGCAACTTTGATCCTGATTTTGCATGGTAGTACAACTTGTGCATGAGAAAAATATAGACCAAATCGAGTACTGCACCTTTCAAATATCAAGAGTTGTCTCCACCACAAAGAAGAGGCAGAACACCAAGGATGCTCTTTGAGACACCTAAATGATCGAAGTCGACACCTCCTATTTTCAACTCTTTGGTTTTATCACCAGGAGTACTGGTTCTGATATCACAATCACTGCCAATGGCAGCACCTGTTCACGCCTTTTAATGGAGGAAACCCATTAGACATCACTCAACATGATGACATCCTAGTTGCAGCCCATAGAAGTCTGCCATACTTCACTGAGGAGGACCTCACTACACCGGTTGAGTAGATTCGTGACGTAGGCACCGTGTGCT
Organism: Sequoia sempervirens; assembly: GCA_007258455.2. NCBI lineage: Eukaryota > Viridiplantae > Streptophyta > Pinopsida > Cupressales > Cupressaceae > Sequoia > Sequoia sempervirens. Next base: position 38,733 of record VDFB02000268.1, read on the forward strand.
TAGTTCACAACATCACACAAGAAAATGTCGCGTTAAGGCTCTTGGCTGCATCACTCAAAGGGAAGGCATTGCAATGGTTCATAGGTCTCGCAACCAACTCAATCATGACATGGGATGCGTTAGGTAATGGTTTATACCAATATTTTGCTAATAAATCTGATAGTCTGTCTCTGTTAGAGCAATTAAGCACCATTTAGGGGGCGCCACATGAGCACTTGGCTAATTTCAACTATTGATTTCAGAGAACCTGGGATAGGATTCCTGCAACGATAAAACCTTTACCAACACATGCTTTTCTATTTTACTTAAAATCTTTGAATAGTAAGATTTCAGTCATGACTCAATCTATGGGTGGGCATACACTCCCTAACGCTTACGACATAGCCATTAGAGCTAGGAACTATCTCATCCAAGCTGAAGACATAACCCCTAGACCTCCTATTCCTTTGTTTCTAGAAATATAGCCACCGACCCCTATTGTTGTACCTTCCTTAGCTGTTGTCCCACCTGTTCTAGTAATAGGTTATCATAACGCAACCCAAGAAATTGTTGCTCTAGCCCAAAACCAAGAATTTCAAGAGATTAAAAGTATACTCAAGACCTTCAGGAATGATCTTGTGAGGATTAAGAAGCAAGTCAATTATGAACATAAGCCTTATCAAGCCCCCTATCAGCAAAACTAGCCTAATAGGCCTACCTTTCAGAATGATTACCAAGCCCAAAGAAGGAATTTTAACCTTAGGCCATTCCAACCATACAATCCAAACACAGCTAGTTCGTCAAAGGAACTTGCGCCCCAAAATAATGTTGCCTAGGATTGCGATTGGTGTTATCCATGCAATCAGCCCCATAACCAATCAGCGTGCACTAATGGAATGAGAAATCAGGCTTTAATGGTTCAAAATAACTATGTTGGTTCAGAAAATATTGCAGATTAGAATCAAGAACAGTAAGATAATGTGGAAGTCGCCTTGCCAAACTGGCAAAGCTCTGAATTCTATGGTGTGAATGGTCAAGATCAGCAAAATTATTCTATTTCGGCCAATACTAGATTGAAAAAGAGAGCTATGGATTCAGGGCAACAAGCTGGAAATTCACAGCAGCAATCTTCAAGAGAAAACCAGCCCATTCCTTCATCAAACGTTAATGTTGTAATGCAGCCTAAAATGCAGATTTTGCAAAGAGGCCAAGAGATACATGGCAAAAAGTAGTCTAAGATGCATTCACAACCTTTGTAGAGGAAAAACGATGCTGCTATCATTAAAAACTAGTAGAAGGTAAATTCGACATCATTTAATATTGTTGAGCACCTCAGAAAAGCTACTGTCAGTATGTCAGTATTAGATGCTTTGCACCTCCTAGGGTAGAAAATTTTACTACAGGATGCTTTAGTTGAGTTGTCTATTTATGACAATGCTAATCAAGGAGTTGCAAAAGTCGTGCATGAAAATGATCTAGAGGCTAAGAATCAGCAAAGAGGTAAAGAGGTAAAGCCTCCTCCATTTTACTTAATTCTAATTATTGGTGATAAAATTGTTCATAACTATATGGTAGACTCTGGTGCCAGTAGCTCTGTTATGCCTAAAATCTTAGCTGATAAGTTGGGTCTTGTTTATGAGCCTAACCCCTAGAAGGGCATAGTTTAATTAAATGGGTCTGTTGCTAAAACTACTGGTATTATAAAAAAATTGGCTTACTTTGCACGCATCCTCGAGTTTTGTTATTCATCAAGACATACATGTCATTGACTTGCCACCACACTTTTCCATTTGTCTCTCGAGGGATTTTACAGCCAAGTTGGGTGGGTTTCTATCTTCAGATTGGTCTAATCTCTTCTTTAGAACAAGGTATGGTACGGAAGTGACCATAAAGTTTGAGCCTCTTGCCAAAGACCATATCAAACCATATTCACCAAATCCTATCAATGATAACCTCTATGGCACCTCTAAACTTGAGGAGCAAACCATGATCTCAGACTACAACACCCATATAGAAAATATCAATCTAGATGAATGGGTAGCCGAAGATCACGAGCTTGATCCATTTCAGGACACAGATGAGATAGGATTAGGAGTCTATATGATTCAAGAACCTGATTTTGATATGCCTAATCTTTGTAAAGAGGAGGAAGAGTCTATAGAAACATAAAACAAGCTTTGGAAGCTTTACTTCGATGGTTTGAGAAGCAATATTGGTGCTGGAGGTGGGGCTATGTTGATTTCACCAGAGGGAGATAAATACTTTTCAGCCTGCAAATTTGCTTTCAGCTGTTCGAATAATACAACTGAGTATGAAGCGTTGGTGCATGGCTTCGAATGGGCTTGCAAAAGAGGTATTAAATGCTTTCAAGTTTATGATGATTTATAACTAATTGTAAATCAGATCATAAATTTAAATGCTTCCAAGAATGATTTTCTTAAGAAATATAAGCATCGTGTATGGGATTTGATGGAATATTCTGATGCTTTTAATATTGTTTCAATTCATAGAAACAAAAATAAGCATGTTGATAGGCTTGCTGCCATAGGAGCCCAGTTTGATATTCCCAATGAGATTCATAAAGTAGAGGCACATCAATATGTGAAAATAGTGGTCAGACCTTCCATGCCTGACAATAATGTGAGCTGGTAGGTTTTTTGACAACGATGAGCAAATTGTAAATTTTTTAATTGTTGAAGCTGAGTTTGCAAATGGAAACCAACAAAAATGGCAGCAGCAGTATGATGATCAAATTGTGCAGTTGAGGACAAACAAGCTTCCAAAAGGATTGGTAACCTTGGAATTTGTGTTTAACTCAGATGACCAAGCCCGGAAAGACAAGTGTGGTCTGACTGTTAAGGAAGAACATTATGCAGCCATTGAAATCTTCAAAGGAAAACTTCTTAAGTTCGGAAAGGTATGTAATAAAGAGGAACAACAAGCATTTATTCTGTTATGTCAAAAATTTAGTGATGTTTTTTCTTGGGAGTAGAAGGATTTGAGAGATTTTAACCTAGAACTAGCCCAACATACTATTGAATTAGAGCCTGGTGCAAAACCAGTAAGGTAGAAACAAAGACCTCTTAACCCCAAATTAGAACACCTTATGAAGGCTGAACTGAATAATTTAGTTGAGAGTGGTATTATTTTTCCTATCAAGCATACTTCTTGGGTGTCAAACTTAGTTCCAATTAGGAATAAAAGTGGGGAAATCATATTATGTGTCAATTTCTGAGATTTAAATAAGGCTTCATTGAAAGACCACTACCCACTCCTTTCCATAGAGCAAATTTTGCATGTAGTTTATGGTTCTAATAGATTTTCTTTGCTAGATGGTTAGTTAGGTTACAACCAGATTCTGGTTAAGCAAGAGGATCAATTCAAGACAACATTTACAACTAAGTGGGGCACGATGGCCTACAAAAAGATGATTTTCGGCTTATTCAACACTGGAGCAACTTTTCAGCAAGCGATGGATATGGCCTTTCATGGCCTTATGAACAAGTTCATTCTGGTATATTTAGATGATATTACTATTTTTTCTAGAAATGCTAATGAACATCTTGATCATTTAGAATAGATTTTTCAGAGATGTAGAGAATTCAAAGTGTCCCTTAATCTGAAGAAGTGTATATTTTTAGTGCATGAAGGTAAACTCCTAGGACATGTTGTTTCAAAGCAAGGGATTTCTATAGATCCTGAAAGAGTCTCTACAATTCTTGAATTACCATTACCAGCTCACAAGAAAGGCTTGCAAAGATTTCTTGGAAGAATAAATTTTGTGAGGAGGTTCATATCGAACATTGCAGCTTTGATGCAACCTCTCACTTCTATGCTTAAAAAGAATATGCCTTTTAGTTATACCAAGGAAGGTAAGAGAATATTTGAGTAGATAAAGGAAGCCCTTGCAGCTGCTCCTACTCTCATCAATCCAAATTTTGACAAAGACTTCATTTTGTATGTCTTTGGAGGAGTAGCTACTATTTAAGCTATGTTATGCCAGCAAAACGATGAAGGCTTGGAGCAACCTGTAGCATTTTTCAGCCAAGTATTACATGATTATGAAGTGAAGTATTCTTTTGTCAAGAAGCATGTTTTTGTTGTTGTCAGAAGCCTTAAGAGATTTAGGTATATGTTGTCTAACAACAAGATTCACTTGTTGGTTGCTCATTCAACTATTAAGGATTTCTTACCGAACAAAGATATTAATGATAAACATTCTGGTTGGATAACCAAAGTAATGGAATTTGATGTTGATATTAAGGTAGCCAAGCTCGTTAGAGGCAAGGCTTTGTGTGAAAAGATTGCTGGAAATGAAGACAACTTAAAAGGAGCTGAAGATATGGATACAGTGCTAAAAAATGATGTTGCAAGCATTGTTCGAGTGTCTCCTGCTACTTGGTTGTAGCAAATGATGCATTATTTGCAAATTGGTGAGTGCCCTGAAGGCTTAGACAGAGCAAAAAGAAGGTATTACAGATTACAAGCCTTTCCTTATGCAATTATTGATGAAATTCTTTATAGGAGAGATTTTCAAGGTATTTTATTGAGATGTATTCAGCCTAATTAATTTAACAAGCTTTTACCAAAATTTCATGATGGGCCTTCAGGAGGTCATTTTGCTACAAGAACAACAACCCTAAAAATTATGCGGGCTGGTTATTATTGGCACGATTTTTTCAAAGATGCTATTGCTTGGGTCATAAAATGTGAGAAATGTACTTTATTTTCTGGAAAATAGAGGCTTGCAGCATTGTCCCTACATCTGATTTAGGTGGAACAAACCTTTGCTAAGTGGGGCTTAGATTTTATTGGTCCTATCAATCCACCTTCAAGTGCGGGTCATAAGTGGATACTTACTGCCACAAATTATTTTACCAAATGGACCGAAGTTGTTGCTTTGAAAGAAGCAAACGCGAATTATGTACTTAACTTTTATCATGACCTAGTCTCGATATTTGGAATTCCAAATTCAATCATTTCTGACAATGGTTTGGCTTTTATTGGTTTGAGGATTTCTGATTGGTCAGCTAGAAATAATATTTATTTGAACTTGTCTTCTAATTATTATCTGTAGGGCAATGGTTAGGCGGAATCTACAAACAAGAATCTGATTTAGATAATCAAGAAAAATGTTGAGGATAATCAGTGGACATGGCATGAAAAGCTTAAGTTAGCTCTTTGGGCCAAGAAAATAACTCCTAAAAGAGCCACTAGTTGTTCTCCTTTTGTTCTAGCTTATGGTAAAGAAGCTAAGTTACCTATTTCCATTGAGTTACCAACTTTAAGTTATGTTAAAGAACTGGGATTGTTGAATGAACAACCTCTTGAGGTGAGATTTGCATAGCTAGTAGAGCTGGAGGAAACTAGGAAAGAAGCTCTAAGGTAGCTTGAGATACATCAAGCTCAGATGAAGAATTATTTTGACAAAAGAGCAAGACCACGTGACTTCATTGTTGGAGATCTAGTCTTCAAGTGGAATGAATTTAAAAGCAGACCTGGATGACATTCCAAGTTTGATGTTATTTGGGATGGGCCTTATGTGATCACGAACTGCAAGGAACACAATGCGTTCCAACTTTCTAAATTGACTGGAGAGGTGTTGTCTATCCCAGTTAATGGGATCCACCTCAAACATTGCCTCTAAAATAAGTTTATCTTGTAAATAAGTAGAGTAGTATTGAAAATAAGTTTGTTACACACATTTTACTTTTTGTAGTTTTGTTTTCCCTAAGCGCTGCTACGCATGTTCTATTGGCTAGCAGGGCCTGCTAGTTTGCTTTCAGTTCTGTTTCATTTTGTTTTGCCGCTATTTGGAGTGTTGCTGTTTAAGTTTCTAAATTTCACGAAGGGGTAGATTTGACTCCATGCCCAATGGAGTGTTTTAAGGCAACTGATCTATGCTTGGCAGGCAAGCATTTAGCAGAAATCACCAAAATGTTACCAATTTTTTGCTACAACTCAATTGGTGGAGTTAACTAAATGTTGTTATATTTAAAAGTGGAAAATACAGTTATTTATGCATATGCTAGGTGCTGATTGCATCTTATTTATCATTTTATAAGTGATAGTTATGCATTGAAATGAGGAAACTGAGTTTCGAGAAATTGCTTTTCAGTGTTTCATAATCAAATGGAGTACAGGATTGAAAATTCAACAACAAAGCATGACTGAATGCTTTCATTTATTTCATAAAGTGATTCATATTTACAAAATTTCATTTGATTATAAGAATTCAAATGGTGATACATTCAAATGATGGTACAAAATTGCATTATAAATTCATTTTCTTTTAAAAATGAAAAGCAGAAGATTGAAATTGAATATCCACACAAGCCGTGGATGTAACTGTTATAGTGCATCATAAGCATCACACTACACTATGGAAGATGCATAAAAGGAAAAGTCACATAAGTATAGACATAACCATCATTGCATGTTGATTGATGGCTAATGTAGAAGTGGTGCACCCTTTGTCTTCTTTGAGCTCCATTGACCTGTAGGAAGGAAAAGAGGGATGTTATAGCTCCAACTATGAATATACCTACATGAACCATCAACGATAATGTAGTATTCTACTAATCATACACTGAAATAATGAAGAAAAGTGTAGAAACATGAGCTGAAAGAGAGACATCAACATCACCACATATTGTTTTATGCTAACATCATTTGTTTCTTTGTGTAGGTATAGGGAAAATCATGAAGCTGTTTATCATTTGAAGATCAAGCATGTGGAGAAAAATGGGCTCCCACAAGGGTAGAACTCGACATGCTGCCCATTATTCATTACAAGTGGGTTGATAAGGAGATTGCAATCATCATGTTCATCAAGAAGGGAAAAATAAACTAAAGGAGTAAAATAGAGTTCATCCATCAAGTTATTAAGTTGACTGTTCACTCATAACAGTCAAACATGTTTCTGAAAACTACAGGTGAATAGTGGGTTTAATCAACTCAATCAATTCAATTAAGTACATTCATCTCAAACACTACTACATACATAATGTCTCAACGAAGAGAAATGTTACAAATTTTCATTTTAGAAGAGAGCAAGGCATAAAGCAGTTTTAAATAATGGAGCATAAAAATGCATGAAGAGTGCCAGATAAGAAGCAGTGATAGCATCTAATCAATGCATGAATAGTCCAGTCATCTATTAAGTGGTGGAGAAATCAACTTGTTTGTAAGTACAAAATATAGTGATCAGGTGTGTTAGACACAATATTTTTGGCTGACAGTGGAGGGAAATAATCCAAGAGTACACTATTTTTAAAAAAATTTGTTTCCTCAATTATCATGTATTTTGAATGGTGGTACAACAAGTAAAAAGTCATTTCCATAATGATCAGAGTTTACAAAGGAAATGGTATGAATGAGGATTTGGAGTGCATCCATGAAGAGCGTAAATGTGAGTGCATAGGAGACTAAAGCAAACAGATAATCTACAGAGTTAAATTTAAAATATTTTTGTGTGAAAGGATGGTTCAAAACAACATGGAAATGACACTTGAAAATGCAAGAAAATACAGATATATGGAGGAGGTCTCTAATAAAATGTTGAATGTAATCAAAGTGCACAATCTCAGTCAAAATATCTATATGAAGGCTTCAGTTAAAATATTCAGTTTTCATCATGTTATGGTGTACCCGTGTTGAGGAATAACACAGATTTCTTCAAGATTCTGAGTACTCATAGGGGTCTTCTATAGAAAGAGGCAGGGTTTATGTTTTGTCAGAAATAAGTTTATACAGTGTTTCCATGGTCAAGGATGGAATACAACAGAAAATACATTCAGATAAGCTTGTTTTCAGAATACAAGATACCCATGTAAGGGTTTAATTATAAACCACGGAAGAAAGTAAAATATCATCATGGGTCAAGCTCCATAAGAGAAAATCACAAGATAAACAAGTTTTCTTCAAAACAATAAGTACCCATATGGTGAAAATTAAGAAAACAAAAAACCATGTTGGGTCGAGCCCAAATTTTGCATGAATAATTAAATATACAGATTCTTGTTCATTTTTCAGAATACCCATTTTTGGGTTTTGAATTCAAAGGAAGATAGTACAATTTTCAGAGATACCCACTTTGGGGTTTTTATAAACTGCAAGTTTTCTTCATTTTTACAAGTACCGATGTAGGGTTTTTTACAAATTTGAACAAAGAATGGATATAATGCAGATTTTTATGAGTGGAATTCATGGGAAAACATCTCAAGCTCGTGGCCTGTCAAAGTCCTCAATGTTTTTGTAAGATTTGTAGGAACATAGATAACAACAGGGAATAACATAAAGCTTACCACTTCGTGCTTGGGGAAGACAAGAGGCCATGGCCAAAGCATTCACAAATAGCTTCAAAAACACCTAGTTCGAGCTCATGTGGGTCGGCCAATGGGTAGGATGGCCACAAAATTATCAAGAACAAGCACATAAAATAATGAATTCATTAGATAGTTATCTCATGGCCGCATCTAGTAGGGCCTTCTTCTCATTAAAAGGAGCCAAGGAAAATACAAAGAAACAATAGAATGCACAAGTCAAGCTTACCACTAAAGGCCGAATCTGGTGAAGAGTCAATGACCAGGTCAAGCTTGTGTATGGTGGCCAACAAGAAACAAAGCACAAGAATTGGAGTAAATGCATTATTAATGGCATTCTAGCCATGGCCTGTGAGGTTGTTTTTCTCACCAAAAGAGCCATGAAATATGTCAGAGAGTTGTGCTCCTGCCGCGGCCTTGAGACTGGAAAGATGATTGAAAAGAAAAGTATGGAGTTTCTGGAAGACCACAGGAAGTTCGAGATCTTCTTACCTTAAAAAAAAAACCATGGAGGAATCAACGAAAATGGCGAGCATGGAGGCTGGAATTTCTCTCATCTAGATGAAACCCTAGTTCATATGGCGGCGGCTATAGAGACTCATTTCTCCAAAGTTTCACTTTGCAAAATGATACGAAAACATAGGGAATTCTTTGCATTTTGATCATTAGGGTTTTTCTTTTCCCTAAGTCGAATTGAGCTTTATCACATTTATTTAAGAAAATCCTTGCCAATTAATTTCCCCTTATGAAATACATATGCCTAAGTCGACGATGGTGTTCTTCTAAGACTTTTGAGTCTAGGTCCAATTTAGGTTTTGGGATAATGCCTTAGTGAAATTGGAGATTGATAGATATCTTAGATTTTAATTGATTTTGTGAGAAATCAATTAAAATAATTGGTGAGATTTTACTTATGGCTTAGGGTTTTTTATGTTTTCAATTGATTTTGAAGAAATCAATTAGGATATTGATGGAGATTTTATTGTATTTTTATGAATTTTTGAGAAAAAGCAAGATTTGTATTGGAGAGATAAGTAGTTGTTTTTGCAAAAGATTTCAAAATATTTAGTTGCAGAATTAGTCAAATTATAAAGTCTGCATATCATGTAAAGCAAGATTAAAGCGATGCTTTTATAAATTGCTTTATTCTTTTCTATTCTTAGCAAATTTCTTGAGATATTGCTTTGGTCAGATTTGAGATGCTTGTTGGATGGATAAGTTGTTTTATTTGCTTTAAAAGAAGATTTAGTCTATTTTTAGGGGTTGAACAGTGTGAACATTGAAACAGTGAGTTTTTTCTACTTTTGTGCGGACTTTTGAGATAGTTTTGAGACCTTTTCCTAGAGCTTTCTTTTTGAGCTCGGATTAGGGTTTTTGGAGGGATTTATCTTGAAGAAGACTTAGTTTTCTTCTTTTTCTTAGTTCAGATCATTGCTTCTTTCTCTCTTGTGCATACAGAGAGTTTTGTAAGCATTTTGTACTTATATTTTGGCAAAAACACTCTTTCAGTTTTAATAAAGCAACAAAATTCTCCTTCTCATTTTTGTCTCATTTTATAATAGCAATTTGATGTCCTTGTGATTCAATTCTGAATCCTTTTATGTCTTGATGTTGTAAGTTGTGTTTTAGAATTGCATAATTTTAGGTTGTATGTTGTATTTCATCTATGAATCTTCATACAAATTACTGATCGAAGTATGTGCCAGTGAGATTGTGAGATATTGTGTTAGGAAAACTGTTGTGGGTGTCAGTGCTTGAATCTCAAATTTTCTAGTGAAATACCAGTTAGATTTAAGTTTTAATTTCAGTTCATCCTTCTAACTCTTTACCTAAAAATCACTTTTAATAGGATTCATCTTTCGGAGAACCAACTCACTCTAGAGATTCTCTTTTCACATAGATCACCCACATCTGAAAAGAGTTTCCATGTTTCAACATATAGTCTATTTTTGAAAATCTGACAAAGGGTGCATATCTTATTGATAACACTTTGTACAGGAATATTTCAACTTCTTATCTTTAGTAGTACCTTCAAATTCAAAATACTTTTCCATCTTCGTTATCCAGTCAATAAATTCTTCTGAATCCAAATTACCATTATAATCTGGTGGATTGAAATGTGGTTTTGTATTCGCTCTTGTTAGGGCTCTTCTGAACCTTTCTTCTCCTTGATCTAGACCAAGTTTCTCTTCTCTTCCTCTTTTATCCTGTACTTCTACCTCTTCATTGGGACATTTCTACTGCATCTAATGTAGCAACAATTCCTCTCAACATCTCCATTAAAGTTGGGTCTGCATTTCCATGCACTCCATTTCCTCTAACATTTATTCTTCCCACCATCTTTACACAAGTCCTCTGTAGTTGCAAGTTAGATCCTAAATCTGCCACCCCACAAAAAATATTCTATAGGACTCTACAAATTCTGATGACTTGACATGGATCAAACCTCACTCTGATACCAATCTGACACAACCACGATAGGAGGGTCCTCAAGGAGAACTATCTAAACCGTGCAACAAGAGTAACACAAAGAAAGAAATATAGAATATGGAGGAAAATGAAGGTGCAAAATATTTTCATTAATAGAAATCTCAGTTACATTCGGTCAACAACATCCGGGCTTACAGATTCAACTCACAGGCCTGACATAACATGTTTAATATTACAACATTCCCAATATGCTCCTTTATGCAAGTTGAACTCTTACAATTCAAATCAATATTAATCTACTCAATCAACTACTCACTCCACTACTCTGGTCTATTGCAAGATTTATACTATATCCACAATTTTGGAAGCATCTGTGTCGGCCAAAGTTCATCACATTATCCAAGGAAAGAAAATGTAACGTTCCCATGAATAGTTCGACCTCAAATTTGAATTACTCTATCAATAGGTGCATAGAATGAAGTGTGGACCTATACTGAAGGTCGGGGAAACTCCACATAATAATTAAAATCACACTATTGAGATCCGCAAGTCATGAGGATGGTCCACAAATGATCAAATTAGCCATTAGGCTTGAAAACTATTCAGTGTCGGTTCAAGAAACTGCCATGAAATTCTGGACGTGATAACTTGTCGAAAAAATATCCAATCACGCTCAAATCTTGGAATAAGGAAAATGAACATGTAGACGATGTAATCCAAGATCCATAAGGTCTGGTGAGAAAAGATGATGAATCCATCAACATGAAATGAGTAAGAACAAAACTGAAAGAAAATATTTTTGGTTGATGCAAGATTTCCAAGAACCAAGGGTGCTCCTGTATCAACTTTATCCACATCTAACTTCTCAAAAGACTCAAAGTGAGTACTTACATAGTTGATAAGTTTCTTTAGGTGACTAGATGGAGAATTGGATGAGTCCTTGACATATTTAGGCATGATCTTCTCCAAGATACCAGATGCAAGACTTAGCAACTCGATGTCCTCAATGTGAGATTTTAGTATCTCCTCCCTTGCATTGGCTTGAGAAAATGATGCTACCTTTAGCTTTTGAATAGGAGATAGAGTGGCCAAGTTGATAGGACCTTCAACTAGTTCAGGGTCAAACTCCTCCTGTTGTTCTTCTAAAAAATACTTCAGTACCTTTGCAGTGTCTCTTGCTTCCATAGGAATCTCCTTTTCCTTAGCCTTCTTTTCTTCAACTACAGATTCTTGGTTAGCTTCATGAATATTTATTTCTTCAACTGATACAACTTTAGGAGCTTTAGTCTCCATAGTAATTTTGGTATCTTTCATATCAAGAGGATTCTAAGTATCCTCAAATGTATCCTCTTTCACCTCTTCAATTTCTAGACCAAATGGAACATTTTCCTCATGAATTTCTTCAGAAGCAACATTGTATCTATTCTTCAACATAATTGCCTTAAGGATTTTCTCAATATCTTTTGCAACTTCTTCAGTCTGCCCAATCATAAGCTTATTCACCCTTGTCTTTCTCTTAAAATCCCTTTTATCCTCATTGAGAATATTCTTCATTTCTTATATAGACATTATTGGACATATATTAGCAAGTATGCGTTCTCTCATTTTCTCTTCTTCAGTTCTTGCATTCACTCTCCTCATTTCTAGGATTTCATATAGCCCTTTAGGTAAGTCTAAAATTATTTCTATGAGGTTCATATTA
>VDFB02000269.1:0-63728 GCA_007258455.2 Sequoia sempervirens
TCTTAAATTAAGGTTACATATCTATTAGGGTTAGGGTTAGGATTTCTGAGATAAGATAAGGGTTAGGGCTACAGTAAGGATCAAGGTTAGGGTTGGGGATTAATTAGTATTAGCGATGGGTCTAATTTGGGTTAAGATTCAATTAGAGTTAGGGTTAGGGTTCAATTGATGTTCAATTAGGGTAAAGGTTCTAGGATAAAGTTTAGGGTTAGGGTTAGGGTTGAGATTAGAACTCAACTAAGATTAGGGTTAGGCTTACAGTTACTGTAAGAGTTAAGATTAAATTAGGACTTAATTAGGGTTATGGTTAGGGTTCATATTCAATTAGGGTCAATGTTCAAATAAGGTTAGGGTTAGGATTCAACTATAGTTAGGGTTAGGGTTCAATTATGGTTAGCATTCAATTATGGTTAATGTTAGGGTTTAATTAGGGTTACAGCTAGAATTAATGTTAGGGTTAGTGTTTACATTCAATTAGGGTTGAACTTTAATATATTTTAAATATAAAATTTTATAATATATATTAATATATTATAGACTGATATAATAATATTATATATATATATAATATAAATATTATATTATAAGAAAAAAAATTACTCAAATTTATAAATATATTTTAAATATAAAATTTTATAATGTATATTAATATAACTACATTTATATAAGAAATATTATATATATTTATTACATTATATTTTTCATATATAATATTATATATTCTATAATATATTTAAACATGTATAAAAAATACCAAATCTAAAATAAAAACTAAACACACATTTAGTTTTAAAACTTAAAAATAAACACAGCTAACACCAAAGTAAATAGTAAAAATTATCAAATAGTTTAATTTTAAAAATTTCATATAAGTTGGATATCTTCCATGATGTGGAGAATAATACCTTCAAATGTTTGATTCCTTATTGATGACTAGTTGTCAGATTGTCAAACTGGAGTGACAGTTTCTTGAAAGTTTCCAAGTCATTTATTGTAGATAAAGAAAGTTATACGGTAGCCAAGGATGGTACAACCATCGAATGTCATGCACATGGATCTCCATTCCTTTTTGTAGGTTGCATAGCCAGTGCCCAGATCTTACACAGATTTGTATGTCGAAGTAGACGTTGAAAATACACTCTCGTACTACATCAGTTATTGTGCATTTAGATTTAATTATTATTATTATTTTCTAAACTCTTAAATGAGCACATGCCATATTTAAATAAATTTTATTATTTAAATTTTATTTTTATATCTTAAAATAATAAAAAATAATTAAAATTTTAAGTTTTTCCACCCTTCACCTCATAATCAAATAACCAATCATTTTAATCCTATCCATTAATCCTCTCAACTAGTCTTGTTAAGAGGGAAATCTATAAATCTACCATTCCATAAGTTGTTTGGAAGGAATTCTAGTTTAAAATACAATGCCTTGGTGTCATTGTAAGCAACCATATTACCATATTGGGAACTACATGTGGTTGAGAGTTTTTTGAATTATTTTATTCATGTTTTATAGTTTAGTTGGTTAAATTATACACTGGGTAAATATGAAGTATGTTTCAAACTAGAGATTTTTAATCCTCATTTGTATTTCAAGTTTCTCAATCTACTTTCATAGCATGCCTAATAGAGCTTTATCACTCTCTAACCCTTATTCTTTTAGGTCTTACTAACCTAATATCATTGGTATTTAGTCATTTTTAATGAATTTATGGGTGCACTTTTACAAGGATCATTATAGCTCAAAATGGATCTCATAATTGAGTTTGAAAGGTCACACAAATAAAGATTGACATATAATTTGACCTATTTTGGTGAAAAAAATAATCACTTTTTGTGCCCTAAGGCTTTCATTGGTCATCCATACATTGTATAGATACGTAGCATATGGAGTGTTTCATATGAAATAATTCTATATTGTTTATAATTTACATGGTCATCTATTTTAAAATAATTATTATTCCTTGTGTAAGATATTTTATTATCTATTGTATAAAAAAAATTATTATCTATTTGTTATTGGGTTCCTCTTTTGGTTGTGGGTTATTACCTATCTATTTCGTTCTTTCAAACTTTTATGCCCTAGTTATATTGATGGCCATGGTGTTGAACACCCAAAATAGTGAGAGGGGGTGTGAATCAATATTCACTAAAATTCATTATCTTCATCAACTTTATAGATTCATTCAATGCATCACATTATACTTGCGGTAATGGAAATGAACATAGAAAGCTTGCATCACATCAAAGAACACAAGAACACCAAATTTACATGGAAAATCCAGAAAGGGGGAAACCATAGTGAGGATTACCTCACAATATATTATAACTAGTTACAATGTTTGATACATAACGGTGGACTCACTATCCAAAAAAAAAGGCTCACTCAGTGGTCACTACCAATGGGCTCATTGCCCAAAATGGAAAGAGATAGAAGAAAGGGTGGTTCACTATTAAAGATGAACTGCTAACAATGCATCTGACATATATTGAAGATAGAGTTCCACTGAAACTCAGAAAATTAACTTAACACACTTCATACTTCTTGATGTAGATGTTGTTAGAAATTGGATTGCATCAAATGGTTGTCATCAATGTCAACATAGTACCAAATGTATGAGGCATTTACCAAAAGCTATTCCCTATCAAAAATATTCTTTATCACTAAACTGGTGTGCTGGTTTTTGGGTCTAGATTCTACAAGACAAGCTATGTCTCTGTTATCTTAATAGATGTCATCATGATTCACTTAGACAACTATATTCAAGAACTTGAGAAGTTTTGTGTTGGGAGCAATAAGTTATCAATGACAAAGTTTAACTATGTACACTACAATTATGGTAGTATGATGAGAATTAGATGTTACATCATATTTGGAAGTTGTTTGATTGTTTGAAGCTTTTATGTTTAGGTCCCAGTCTTGGCTGACCTGACACACGTTATGTATTAAGAAGATTGACTATAACTTGGGAATGTTTTGTATAGATCCTAGCTGACCTAATATGATGTACTACATGAATTCTATATAAGATGTTTTGAAGTGAAGAAATGTAGAGAAGAGAGAGCGAGAAAGGAATGAGTGTGTGAGTTCCTAAATGATTTATCA
This sequence comes from Sequoia sempervirens, assembly GCA_007258455.2. Taxonomy (NCBI): domain Eukaryota; kingdom Viridiplantae; phylum Streptophyta; class Pinopsida; order Cupressales; family Cupressaceae; genus Sequoia; species Sequoia sempervirens. Next base: position 3,116 of record VDFB02000269.1, read on the forward strand.
ATTGTGGATTAGTTGAGAAACTATCATGTGAGGTAGTACTTCATATTTTTAGCTTAATTTGGAATTGAATTTAGCACAAGGAAGGTGTATTCCATCAATTCATACTTCTGGCAGTGAGCCATAACTTTTATATTCTAGAAGAAAGCCATTTTTCTATCTCTATTGATGTCATTCAGGGAGGCTTCCAAAACAAACAACACAAATACAACACTATTCAACAATTATTTGAAACTCCAAACCCTCACAAGGGAACTTCTTCACACAAACACTCTTCTTCTCTAGTAGGTCTGAAGACCTAAATTTTAGAACCTCTCACTAAACCCTCACAACCAAAAATATCTTTATCCTTTTAGACACCCATCAAAGCATCCTACAACATAACTTAGAATCTCATGCAACTCTTTTGAGACATCAACTTCAAATCATGGCTTCTACGTTGACCTGGGCCTTGAATTAGGCCACTTTTACAAAGAGACACCCCTTTAATCTTATTTCCAACCCAAAAAGCCAATGGGGAAGCACTAGCTTGCTATCAAAACTCTAGATTTCATAATTTATTTGTAGTGACACATTCCCCAAGAACTCTACCATGAAACCCTCATTTCTTGCAAATTACATGGGGGTTTATTGAAAAACTACCTTCTTGACCTTACCAGGCCTTGTCACCGACTCAAACACCCTTAAAAAATCCTACACATACTTAAATGATCAATAAATATCATTGGCCCTAAATATTTCATCAAACCCTATCACTAAACCTCCATTTTCATGGTAAAAGCTCTCTTAAACTCCCGAGGACAATCATCAAAACTCTCACCCAACCTTACACCCTACTTTATTCAACTAGCCTATATCTAAACCTCCTCTTTAGGTCCTATTTCACTATTCACATGGATTATAGTCAGTGAAATAGTCCTTAAAACATGATAAATGCTCACAAACCCTAAAACAGGGTATACCCGGGTAGTCACAAAGAAACAAGAATAAAATTCTTCAAATTCTCTTTGATCCTCTCAAACCAATCAAAAAATGTAGCTGACTCATGCTTTCAATTAATTCATGAGTAATTTTAGAAATTGTATATCTATATGATACCATATAGGCCTGTAATCAATGAATTGCACATAAAATTTCCAAAAAATAGTGAGATTTTTATTGGTTTTTTGCTTCAAATACACCAAGGAAAACTTTATGTTGATGTTTCTCACCTTTTTAAACTTATTCCCACCAAGAAAAAGCACAAAAACTGACTCAACATCCCTCAACTAACTTTCAAACGCCCCATGACTATTGGGGTTCACAAAGTTGCATTTTTTTGCAATTTTTGATAACAACATTTTGCTCTTTTTTGCATTATTTTTCAAATTGACTCCCCTAACCTCCTAAAACATTATAAATGGTCTAGTTAGACCTTATTCAACCTAAGAACAACCTCACACAATAAAATGGCATTTTAGCCTCCTTGACAACTATTGTCAAAATTGACAACTTTTTGACATGATTTGCAACTTTTACAATATAGACCCAAAAGACACCAAATTTTCCAATTACATCAAAATGGTCTCAATAGACCTTATGTGAACTCAAACACTCCAAAAAACCTAGACTCAAATTTTCATGAGACAACTAGAGCCAATCCATTGAAATGGATTGGTGCTCCTGCACCATACACCCCACCTAAAAAGGTTTCCATGTCTCTTGGAAACTGATCTTCAATTGTTCCTCCTTTGAAAGCTTCATTTCTTTAACTTGAAAAATATGCATTGACTGGTAAATTCTAAAAACTTGCTTTGCGCTTACCATTCTTGTGCACTTGGTCAACTTGATAATACTTCCCTTGATTTGTTGAACATCCTTTGACCTCTTTTCCATCTGTGACTAATATAGAACCTGCACCAAATACCCTCTGCCTTGTCCATATAGCATACCTATCTTCATGAATCTATCCTTTCCTTTCTACTTGTCTCACTCTGTCCTTTCCTTTAAATTTATGCACTAGATTCACTATCCTCAAAGCCTTTTCATTATCAGACCTATATACCACTGTGCATTATCAAACTTATCTCATCCTTAATATTATAGCTCAGTCCATTAAGATATCTTACCACTCTTTATTCCTCATATTCCTCATGTTTTGTCCTTATAGTTAACCTATAAAACTCCTCAGTGTATGCCTTCACATCTAGGTCCTTTTGCTGAAGATTTTGAAGTATTTTAGGCAATTGAACATTATAATCACTATGAATGAACTTACCTTTGAGTTTTGTCTTCATTCTCTCCCAAGAAGTAATCTTGGTCTTTCCCTTTTTCTTCCTTTTATCTTGCACAAAGTTCTACCACAACAAAGCGTGTCCTTTCAACTTGGTCTTCGCCTTGTTCACCTTGTGATCTTCATCTACTTCCTCACTCTCAAAGTAATTCTCCATGGCTCCTATCCAGTTCAAGAGCTCTTCACCATATAATTTACCTCCATACATAGGAATTTGAATCCAATTTTCTTTGTCCATCACCTTTCACAACCTTCAAAAGCTTTAGCATCCTCACATCCTCTAGATCCAACTCTTCCTCTTCACTAGAGGTTTATTCCTCTTCAAAATCACTTTCATCCATAGTGACCCCAACATTAGACTTCAATGCAACAATCTCCTTCTTCAAGGTTTATAATTCTCTAGCCTGTTGATCAATCTTTCTAACAATAGTGCTTCCTTTGGGAGGCATCTTGACTCCTCCAATTCCACCATTCATTGCACACAAACTTTCAATCTTCCCCCTCAAGAGACCTAATTCCTAGGATCTAATACCAATTGATTTCATTCAAGGATGATTCCAAAACAAACAGTACAAATCCAACACTATTCAACAAGTATTTGAAACTCAAAACCCTAACAAGGGCACTTCTTCACACAAACACTCTTCTTCTCTAGTAGGTCTGCATACCTAAATTTTTGAACCTAACTCTCACTAAACCCTCACAATGAATAATATCCTTATCCTTTTAGACACCCATAAAATCATCCTAAAACATAACTTAGAATCTCATGCAACTCTTTTGAGAGATCAACTTCAAATCATGGCTTCTATGCTAACCTAGGCCATGAATTAGGCCACTTTTACAAAGAGAAACCCCTTTAATCTTACTACCAACCCAAAAAATCAATGGGGCAGCACTAACCTACCATCAAAACTCCATATTTCATAATTTATTTGTAGTGAAATTTTCCCCAAGCACTCTACCACGAAACCCTCATTTCTTGCAAATTATTACATGGGGGTTTATTGAAAAAATACCTTCCTAACTTTACCAGACCTTGTCACTAACTCAAAAACCCTTTAAAAATCCTGTGCGTGCTTAAATGATCAAGAAATATCACTTTCCCCAAATATTTCATAAAACCCTTGCACTAAACCTCCATTTTGATGGTAAAAACTCTTAAACTCCCTAGGACAGTCATCAAAACTCTCACACAACCTTACACCCTACTTTATTCAACCAACCTACATCTAAACCTCCTCCTTAGGAAACATTTCACAAGTTACAAGGATTATAGTAGATGAAATGGTCCTTAAAACATGCTAAATGTTCATAAACCCCAAAACAAGGTATACCCAGGTAGTCACAAAGAAACAAGAATAAAATTCTTCAAATTAAATTTGATCCTCTCAAACCAAAAAAAAAATGCAGTTGACTCATGAAACTAATGAATTCATCAAGAATTTGCACAATCTTGTATCTGTACAGATACCGTACAGGCCTACAATCAATGATTTACATAGAAATTTTTGGGAAAATAGTGAGATTTTTATTGGTTTCTTGCTTCAAATCCACCAAGCCAAAATTTACATTGATGTTTCTCAACTTTTAAAACTCTTTCCCACCAAGAAAAACCACACCAACTAAATCAACATCCCTCAACTATCTTTCAAACTCCCCATGACCGTTGGTGTTCACAAAGTTGCATTTTTTTTGCAATTTTTGATGACAACATTTTGCTTTTTTGCATTATTTTGAAAATTGACTTCCCTAACCTCCTAAAACATTAGAAATAATATATTTAGACCTTATTCAACCTAAGAACATGAAATAACACAAGAAAATGACATTTTACCCTCCTTGACAACTTTTTGACATGATTTGCAACTTTTACAATATAGAACCAAAAGACACCAAAATTTACCAATTATATCAAAATGGTCTCAATAGACCTTATTTGAACTTAAACACTCCAAAAAAACTAGAATCAAACAACCTAGACTCAAATTTTCATGAAACAACTAGAGCCAATTTATTGAAATGGATTGGTGCTCCTGCACCATCTATGGTAGTGAGCCCTTCAAGTTTCAGCCCTATTGGACAGTGAGTCCTTATTTTAGGTAGTGAGCCTTTTTGTAATGAGTTTTGATATTCTCTATAGTGTGATTTAATCCTCATTGTGGTTTTTTCCTCATTGGGTTTTCCACGTAAATATGGTGTTATTGTGTTTATGTGTTGGATTTGAGTTTATGCATTGGCATTCAATGATTAATCATTTAAGAAGTATTAAGTATTATTTCTAGTGATTGATTAAAGGTTTAATTTTGTGAAAAATAATTCACACACCCTCTCAGTTTTCCTATTCAACAATTGGTATCAAAGCTTGGTCCTTTGGAATAAGTTTAATAGCTTGAAGGAGATCTTCGTAGGTTGAACAAATGGAGAAGGGATCTAACTTGGATGGAGAATTAAGAATAGAGACTTATGAGTTTGAAAGTGAAGATCTAAAAGAAAATGTCAAGAAATTAGATGAATGCATTCAAAAACTAAGGAATCATATTCAAAAGTTTAAATTGAAACATTAAAAAGTTATCCAAGGACTAACAGAAGCAAAGGAGACTATTGAGAATCTAAGAATGAAACTAGAAGAAAGCAAAAGTGTGGAAAAATTTTATGAAATTGTAAATTGAACAAATCAAGGTAGAGGAAGGATTCTTGAAAGATATTATTAATCAGAAGACATCAAAATGTGATAAGCTTGAACAAGAAGTAGTAACCCTAAGAGCTAATATGGAAAAAAGAAAAAACTCATGAAGAAATGTTTAAGATAAGTTCTACAATGCTTGATGAGTTGATTTTATCTCAAAAACCTTCAAATGATAAAGTTGGTCTAGGACTTGAAGAAGGGAAAAGATCAAAGACTAAACCCGTTCTCAACAAAGTGGACAATCAAAGGAAATTTCAAGGAAACACTTATCAAAACAAGAACCGAAGGAAAAATACCAGAAGGTTTCCCCTCTGAAAACCTAATGCTCAAAGGTTCCCATATTTTAATGGTTTTCGTTTCTCATGCAGTAAGTTTAGACATAGAGCAACAAAATGTAAAAGTCAAATGAAGGTCAAAATAGAATGAGTTAGAATGTTGGATTCCTTACTGGAAAATGATATGTTTGCAACAAGTTTGGACATAGAGCTATTGAATGTAGAAGCCAAATGATGATGAATAAGTTTAATAATAGTGGAAGGATTTAGTATTTTTAAGACTATTGTTACACTTGCAATATCTACGGACACAAGGAAAATCAGTGCAAGTCAAGGATGAATGCAAATTCGTTTGATCAAGGATATATTGTGTGCTACACTTGCAACAAACCAGGACACATCTAAAAATTTTGTAGGAGAAAATTTGGGAAGAAAACTAATTTGGAAAAAAAGATCAAGCCTATGAACAAGGTAGATCTCAAAGAAGTAAGGTTCCTGGGTGATCCAACAATAGTGGTTTATAATTTTTGGCCAAACTAGACATTGATTTATTTATTTTTAACTAAATCTTCACATTTGGGCACCTATAACGGTTAAACCGTGAGGAATTTGGAGATGATGAAAACTAGAGTCTTGTCACATTTTGTCCGTAGATTCTAAAAATATTCTTTTCAAAAATTTTGGAATCAGATTGCACTTCTTTTTCTATCTCCCATGAAAATAGGTTTTTTTCAAAAAACAACATTTTTAAAAAGTGACGCACACCGTATAACGCATAATTTTTTTCCTTGAAAGATAAAATTCTAATTCTTTCAAATTGAGATTTTTAACTCCTATATCTAGTGCTTCCACTTGGTTAGATAGTTTTTTATTGAATATGTTTTCTTTAATCAGGTTTCAAAGTTAAATCAATTACAATTCAGACATAATGCAACTGTATAATGCATAACTTTTACTGTATGTCTTGAAATTCTTCTTCTTTTTTTTGTTGGATCAAGGACTCCAATATTTGGTTTACTCATATTTTAAATTTTTTTTTTGATAATCTTCTACCACATGTACAGAACATAGAGTTTTGTTTTCGGTGAAAAACCTATATTTAATAAAACTTAAAAAGAAAATAGATAATATAATCAAAACATATTAAAATTATATTCACTGGATAGCTCGTTTTGAGGGAAACATGATACTAGTTGGGTTTCTAAGATCTCCTCCATTTTCATTGTCAAATCCAGCTTTGAAGTGTAAAATTCTGAGCAATTTTGGTGCCTGAGAGGATGTGGGTGAAAATAAGTGGGTTTAGTCGAACAAAAGTTTAATGCTCAGTTGAATAAGGGTTCGATCGAACCCATTTGACACACAATAAAAAACACATTTGAATGGGGTTCAGTCGAAAAAAAAATTAATGCTCAGTCGAATAAGGGTTCGACTGAATCCATTTGACACACAATAAAAAATACATTTGAATGGGGTTTGGTCGAACATTCTAAAAATGTTTGGTCAAACCCCCTCTATTAAGAATTAATATTTAATATTACTATAAATATAAATTATAATAAATAGTATACTTATTATTGCTATATATTATAATAATTATATTATTATAATATATAACTATTATTATAATATTAAAAGTATATAATTAAAAACTATATATATTATTATTATAATATTAAAAGTATATAGTTAAAAACTATATATTATTTTTTTCTAATCATGGTTTTTCAAATCTTGTATTTTTTAGGCTCAAGACGAGTGTCATGAAAACACTCTCCTTAGGAAGGATAATGAGAAGCTTTGCTTGGATAACATGGCAATTAAAGAAGCCATGAGAAATCCCATATGCACCAATTACAGAGCACTTGTTGTTGCAGATTTGTTAGCTTTCTGCTTATGGGTATTCTTTAACTATTCTTAAGTTTTTTTTAATGGGCCTGCATGGATTTTCTTAGCTAGAGAGAATGGATAGTATGGATGGAAAATTTTATAGAAAGCACATATCATTGACTTGAGAGAGAGATATGGAGGGAGTGGGAGAGAAAGGGAGAGTGAGGGTAGGAGGGAGATACTTGAGAGAGAGAGGGGGGGAGTGGGAGAGAGGTAAAGGGTTTAGGGTTTAAGAGTTAAGGATAGAGGGGAGAGAGGGGTAGGAGGGAGAGACGATAATCGAGCGCGTCAAAAGATCGATTCAGGGTCCGTCAAAACTCCGAAATCATCCTGAAATCAGGCATCGATAAAATCCGCGTTCAGGGTCAGTCCAGCTCAAAATCAGAACAAAATCATCCGGCATCAAATCTCAGATTCCAGTCAGAGATCCATCAAAATCATCATCGAAAAAATCCAGGTCAGTTCAAATCAAATCCGGCGCGTCAGGCGACTCAGAAAATCGAAATCAGAATCGGTCAGGATCCGTCGAAAGACAAAATCGGCATCCATCCGGATCCGGTCAAATCCGCGCTGCGTCAGGCAAAATCAGGCGCGTCGATCATCGAGATCAGATCATCATCAAAATCAAAAATCGCCGGATCGTTCCTCGATCAATCTTTTTGCATCTAATCGACGTCAATCAAAGTCGGTCAGGATCAGGATCAATCGCGAAATCATCAATCGCGCGAATCAGGCAATCAGAGATCAAGTCCAGGATTGGTCAAATCAAATTTTCATCCGTCAAATCAAAATCAGGATCAGGATCAGAGATCCAGACAAAACGCATCAAATCCATCAGGATCCAGTCATCCGCGCATCAAAAAATCGGCATCAGATCCGGGTTAAGGGTACAAGACCTCGAGAGGGAGAGTGGGTAGGAGGGAGATACTTTCAATCGAGAGAATGGTGCAAGAGCACCTAGGCTAAACCTCATTTTGTTAGTTATCATTTTTGTCTTGTATCTGACCTTAGCCAAGTCAGAGTAAAAATAGTGTGTATGTTTTGGACCTTAGAAGGTCATAGTTATGGCTAGGTGAATTAGTCATTAGGACTAAGGTCACCATACTTAGTCTTGTTAATTACTTTTGCCTTAATTAGCTTAGTAGTTTGGATTGGGAGTTGAGTCTTAAATGTGTTTTAAACACATCTATGATTGTTAGAAAGATGCCATGAGGAAGTTAAGGGAGTTGGATGCTCGAAATCAAGGAGTTAGAGGTCCTAGGAGTTAGGAAGAGGACATAATGATAAGTTGCAAAAAGTTGATGCAAAGTTGCATGACAACATTTGTCAAGTTGCATGCAACTTAGTTATCTTGGATCCCCTAAAAGATAGGAGTGCGGGATTGACCAACATCCCTAGAAACATGGAAAAAAGGAATCTATGAAAGGTGTGGTTCAAATGCAAGAAGATTCAGTCGTTGTAATCAATTTTTTGGATTTTGAATATAGAAGAATTCGGTAATTTCTATGTTCTACCAACTGGTTTGAGTGACAGTGTTATTCCTTGAATTAGATGCTTTGAATTAGTGTTATATTTGTGTTTACAGGGTAGTCTTAAGCATTTTCCATTTAGTAATCAAGTTTTTTTGTGTTAACTTAGTGTTTTGACTTCATAGTTAGGGTCTAAAGGTTATTCTAGTCCTATCCTAACCAGTCAGCCTTTCTATGGCTCCCCCATGAAATCTAACCACGGGGTCTTCCTGAGGATGGATGGATATGTTAGGGGAGCCAGTAGTCTATAAATACTTAGTAGTAGGAGTCGTGGAGTTGAGAAATTTCATTTAAAACCAAACCCTAGGAAAGTTCAATACCCGGTTAGAGGTTTGGGCAATGAAAAGTTGAAGAGAACAGGCAGGGGAAAGAGATACTATACAGAACAAGTATAGTTCTAGGTGGGGAATAACCATATCTAAGAATGCTAGAAGGATTGTGGCTGAATCAATCCATTTGTGTGAGAGATGAGCAAGAGATCAGTGAAACCCTAGCAATTAGGCCTATTAGCCCTATTTTCCCTAGATTGTAGGAAACTAGCGTATAGAGGAGCCAGGGGTCTGAAACCCTGTGAGTCTTTTAAAGGATCAAAAAGGGTGTCTGAAAGTGCAAATTTTTTGCTAGGTTGTTTGGAGAATTTGAGCAAGAAAGCCAAAAAGGACACTATCAAGGGCTACAAGGGATTAGGCCTTCTCAAAGCAAATCCTTGGAATTGGTGAGGAAGATTGAAGACCATCCAATATTGATCTAAATGGATGTGAAATGCATGATTCTAGTATCTCTGATACCCCTACAAGTAGTTCAAGAGTTTATGTGAAGTTGGCACTTAGATTCTTCTAAGTGTAGGAGAGAGTTTGCTAAGTTCAAAGAGGTGTCAGTCTTTCAAGGTGAAGCACAAGTGGAAAAATCTTGGAGAAGAGTTGGAGCGGTACTTGGTTAATCATCGAAGCCTAACAAGAACCTATTGGTATCAGGTTCTAGGAAGAAGACAGTGAAAAAGGTCTTTTAATAGATTGTGCAAGCAAGCCTTTGGAACACTTACACCATATTGGTATTAGAGCCTTTGTTTGATCAGGCTTGTGATTGATGTTGTAACCCACTGAATCAGTAGGAGAGAACACACCAAAGGAAGAAAGAACCATGGTGACTAATGTTGAGTTAGCCTAGAAGGTAGAAGACAAGAAGAGGATAACCAGCTGCTAAGTGAAAGGTTGTCTCGAATGGAGAATCTCTTGGATGAAGTCCAAGAAAAGGCAGACTAGGTAAAGGATAAAATAAAAGAGAAGGAAGAGCAGGAAGCAAAGGAAAAGGAACTAGACTTGGAGGAGGAAGCACCAAAACCTGACCCCGTCCTTGGTGAAGAACCCTTCTTGAAGGCACTGCAGGCTTTAAGTGGCAAAGCTTTTGAAGGAGTGCCACTATTTAGTGGACAAATGGACCCTGATTCAATCATAGACTGGATTGAAAGCATAGAGAATCACTTTGAATGTGATGGAATAACAGAGGCCCAAAAAGTAAAGGTGGCCAAGTCAAGGTTGAGAGGTTCATCTCTCACATGGTGGAAGTTTGTGAAAACTGAAAGAGAGAAAGAAGGAAAGGGTCCTATAGTTACATGGAGAGGCATGGTAACCAAGATCAAGCAGACCTACTTACCTGATGACTATGAAGTCCAGTTGCATAGGAGGAGACACAATCTTAGACAAAAAGACATGGATGTCCAAATATACACCGAGGAGTTCCAAAAGTTGTGCCTTAGATCAAAGGTGGTTGAAGATGAAAGCATCAAGCTAGCAAGGTATTTGAATGGGCTTAAATGGTCTATTCAAGAGGATATGAGCCTAGTGAACTTCAAAACCATATGCCAATGTTATCAAATGGCCTTAAAGATAGAGGAGAAAGGAAAAAAGAAGAAGGAACAAACCTCCAAAAGTAGGGGTAAAGGAAAAGACACCAGAGGAAAAAGAGGTGGCTATGGTGGAAGGAGTTCAAAACCAAGGGCTCAAGGAGAAGTCAGGTACCCTGAGCAGCAAGAAGGAAGCTCTAGTATAGGTGGTAGAGGAAGAGGCTCTAGCTCTAGAGGAAGAAGTGGTGGACAAGGAAGGGGTAGTTACTTTTCCAATATGAAGTGTTAGCACTGCAATCAAATGGGACACCCAGCTTATAGATGTCCAGAGAAAGGTAGTACTTCTCATGGAGGTACAAGAGAACTAATCTAGTTCATGATGAGACAACTACAGTAGAGAAACATTTTGAAGTACCATTGAATTCTTAGGAAGGTGAGAACCTCATGATGAGGAGAATTTTGATCAAGGAGCTGGTTAGAGAAAAACTAAGCCAAAGGAGGTCCCTGTTTAGGATAAAGTGCAAGATGATGCAAAAAGTGTGTAGAGTCATCATTGAATCAGGGTCTACTGACAATATTGTGTCAAAGGAGACAATCAGCAAGTTGAAGTTGACAAGGATATCCCACACCAATCCTTACAAGGTCACATGGCTCAATAAAGGCCAACATGTCTTGGTAAATGAACAAGCATGCGTGGAGTTCTCAATTGGAAGGTACAAGGACAAAGTCTTATGTGATGTGTTACCTATGTATGCATGCCACTTTCTCCTAGGTAGACCACGGAAATTTGATCGCCAAGCCATGCATGATGGAGTGAAGAACTCTTACACTTTTAAGAAGGACAAGGTGACATTCAAAATTCAATCACTGTTAGAAGATGCAGAAGTGCAAACACCAGGTCCTAAACTACTCATGGTGGGTGAAAAAGAGTTCATAGAAGCCTTGGAAGGAGGAGTTGGCTATGCAGTGATACTAAGGCCAAGAGAGGTAAGTGATCAAAAAGTAGCTAAAAAGCTAGAGTTACCTAAAGAAATATAGAAAATGTTGCAGACCTATGAAGGCATTGTGAGTAGTGGACAACCAACAACATTACCCCCTAAAAGAGCCATAAGTCATAGGATAGACTTGATACCAAGGCTACTCTACCAAATAAGGTAGCCTACAAGATGACTCCTCAACAAAATGAGGAAATACCTAGGCAAATACAAGAACTCGTAGACCAAGGTCTCATGAGGAAAATCATTAGCCCATGTGCAGTACCCACTATCCTAGCACCTAAAAAGGGAGGAGAATGGAGGCTTTGTACTGATTCAAGGGCCATAAATAAGATAACTATTAGGTATAGATTCCCTATCCCTAGGATTGAAGACCTCATGGATTGTCTAGGTGAAGCTAGGTACTATACCAAGATATACCTAAAGAGTTGTTATCACCAAATTAGAATACATGAGGGAGATGAGTGGAAAACAGCTTTCAAAACCAATGAGGGTTTATATGAGTGGCTGGTTATTCCATTTGGGTTGTCTAATGCCCCCTCCACATTCATGAGACTCATGAATGAAATCCTTAAAGACTACATTGGTAAATTTGTAGTGGTGTATCTTAATGATATACTAATTTATAGCAAAACAAGAGAGGAGCACCTCAAACAGATAGAGTTGGTTTTCAAGAAGCTGCAGAAGGAGAAATTAATGATCAACTTAGAAAAGTGTGAATTCATCAAAATAGAGTTTTTGCTATCACATGGAAACTTGAAAATGGACAATAGTAAAGTGGAAGCCATCCTCAATTGGCCTACTCCAAAGATAGAAACAAAGGTAAGAAGTTTTCATGGTCTTGCTCAATACTATAGGAAGTTCATAAGACAATTTAGTGTTATTTGTGCTCCTATGTTGGATACCATTAAAGGAGGAATGAAGACTAAGTTTGTATGGAATGAGCAAGCTCACAAAAGTTTTGAGTTATTGAAAGAAAAGATAGCTACCCAGCCTATTTTGGTGTTACCAAGCTTTCAGAAGCTATTCACTATTGAGTGTGATGCAAGCAATGTGGCTATTGGAGTTGTTCTCAGTCAAGAGTGCAGACTGGTGGCTTTTCATTCAGAGAAGTTAAGTGAAGCCAAGAAGAAGTATTCTTCTTATGACCTTGAGATGTATGCATTGGTCCAAGCTTTAAGGAAATGGAGGCACTACTTGCTCCCCAAGGAATTCATAGTGTACTCAGACAACCAAGCACTTAGTTTCTTGAATTCACAAGAGAAACTGAGTCACAAACACATGGAATGGGTGGAATACCTGCAAGCTTACACTTTCAATATCAAGCATAAGAAGGGAGTACTCAACAAGGTGGCAGATGCCTTGAGTAGAAGAGCCCTCGCCATACAAGAAATTCAGTTGAAGAGCATGGTAATAGATCATTTCAAGGATCTATATGCAGATGATGAAGATTTTGCATACATTTATAAGGTATGTGCTAAATACAAGAATCATTTTCATAGTAAATATGCTAAGTATACTTTGCAGAGTGATCTTTTGTTTAAAGGGAATCAGTTATGTGTCCCTAGAGGCTCTATTAGAGAGAATTTGATACAAGAAAAGCATAATGGTGCATTGAGTGGTCACTTTGGGATCACAAAGACTCAAGAACTTGTTCAAAGATTCTATTATTGGCCAAGAATGAATCTAGATGTTAGGAGGTATGCGGAGAGTTGTATAGTGTGTCAAAAGGCGAAAGGTACTTCTTCAAATGCAGGCCTATACCAACCACTGCCTATTCCTACTATGCCATGGGAATGCTTGAGTATGGATTTTGTAGTTGGGTTACCCAAGACAAGACAAGGCATGGACAGTGTTTATATGGTTGTAGACAGATTCAACAAGATGGCTCACTTTGTGCCATGTAAAACAACCAATGATGCTAGTCAAATAGCCTCTCTTTTCTTCAAGGAGATAGTAAGAATACATGGGTTACCTATAAGCATTGTATCAAACTAAGACACCAAGTTCATGAGCCATTTTTGGAAGACACTTTGGCAGAGATTGGGCACTAATTTATCTTTTGGATCTGCATACCATCCCCAAACTAATGGTCAAACTGAAGTTGTAAATAGAAGTATTAGAAATTTATTAAGGTGCTTAACCAAGGAGTATGGTCAACAATGGGATCAGTTGATAGAACAAGCTGAATATGCTTATAATGATACTGTGAACAGATCAACAGGGAAGAGTCCCTTTGAAATTTTCCATGGATTACATCCTAGAGGAGTCTATGACCTGAGAGACTTAAGGGATGGAGTCAAGGGAAGTGGATATGCTGATGATTTTGCTTATGCAATGTAGGAGATTCATGATACAGTGAGGAAGACATTGGCAGAAAATAACATAAAGTATAAGACTAAGGTGGATGAGCATAGAAGAGAAGTGCAGTTCAATGTTGGAGACTTGGTCATGGTGCATTTAAACAAGTCTAGGTTACCAAAAGGAGTTCCTCACAAGTTGCAAATGAAGAGGATAGGTCTATGTCCTATCTTAGCAAAGTATGGAAATAATGCCTTTAAAGTGCAGCTAGCGGAAGACAGTGGAATATCCCCTATTTTCAATATTATAGACTTGGTTCATTATAAAGGACCACCACTAGACATGGATCAGAACCTCCATGAAGTCATCCAAGATGTGGAAGAACTCAAACTACCTTCTGCTATAGTCAAACAAGCTGACAATATATTGGATACTAGGGTCTACAAGAAGACTAGAACCAAGGAATACAAGGAACGTCTGATTAAAAGGCATGGTCAACCTAATGCTGATGTAGTGTGGATCAAGGAATCAGAGTTCAAGAAGTTGGGCATTGATCTCAACTTACTCAATCCAAGGGTCGATTGAAATCTTTTGTTTTGGGGAGGATAGTGCAGGAGCACCTAGGCTAAACCCCATTTTGTTAGTTATCATTTTTGGCTTTTATCTGACCTTAGCCAAGTCAGAGTTTAGTGTGTTTTTTTTGGACCTTAGAAGGTCATAGTTATGGCTAGGTGAATTAGTCATTAGGACTAAGGTCACCATAGTTAGTCTTGTTAATTAATTTTTCTTTAATTAGCTTAGTAGTTTGGATTGGGAGTTGAGTGTTAAATGTGTTCTAAACACATCTATGATTGTTAGAAAGATGCCATGAGGCAGTTAAGGGAGTTGGATGCTCAAAATCAAGGAGTTAGAGGTCCTAGGAGTTAGGGAGAGGATATAATGATAAGTTGCAAAAATTTGTTGCAAAGTTGCATGACAACATTTGTCAGGTTGCATGCAACTTAGTTATCTTGGATCCCCTAAAAGATAGGAGTGTGGGATCGACCAACATCCCTAGAAACATGGAAAAAAGGCATCTATGAAAGGTGTGGTTCAAATTCAAGAAGATACAATTGTTGTAATCAAGTTTTTGGATTTTGAATATAGAAGAATTCTGCAATTTTTTTGTTCTACTGACTATTTTGAGTTACAGTGCTATTCCCTGAATTAGATGCTTTGAATTAGTGTTAGATTTGTGTTTATAGGGTATTCTTAAGTATTTTCCATTCAGTAATCAAGTTTTTTTGTGTTAACTTAGTGTTTTGAGTTCATAGTTAGGGTCTAAGGGTTATTTTGGTCCTATCCTGACCAATCAACCTTTCTATGGCTCCCCCATGAAATCTAACCATGGGATCTTGCTGAGGAGGGATGGATATGTTAGGGGAGACAGTAGTCTATAAATACCTAGCAGTAGGAGTCATGTGGAGTTGAGCAATTACATTTAAAACCAAACCCTAGGTGAGTTCAATACCCGGTTAGAGGTTTGGGAAGTGAAAAGTTGAAGAGAACAGGCAGGGGAAAGAGATACTGTACAGAAAAAGTACAGTTCCAGGTGGGGCATAGCCTTATCTAAGAATGCTAGAATGATTGTGGCTTAATCAATCCATTTGTGTGAGAGATGAGCAAGAGATTAGTGAAACCCTAGCAATTAGGCCTATTAGCCCTATTTTCCCTAGATTGTAGGAAACCAGTGTACGGAGGAGCCAGTGGTCTGAAACCCTATGAATCTTTTAAAGGATCAAAAAGGGTGTCTGAAAGTGCAATTTTTTTGCTAGGTTGTTTGGATAATTTGAGCAAGAAAGCCAAAAAGGACACTATTAAGGGCTACAAGGTATTAGGCTTTCTCAAAGCATATCCTAGGAATTGGTAAGGAGGAAGATTGAAGACCATCCAATATGCATCTAAATGGATGTGAAATGCATGATTCTAGTATCTCTGACACCCCTACAAGCAGTTCAAGAGTTTATGTGAAGTTGGCACTTAGATTCTTCTAAGTGTAGGAGAGAGTTTGCTAAGTTCAAAGAGGTGTCAGTCTTTCAAGGTGAAGCACAAGTGGAAAAGTCTTGGAGAAGAGTTGGAGCAGGACTTGGTTAATCATCAAAGCCTAACAAGATCCTATTGGTATCAGGTTCTAGGAAGAAGACAATGAAAAAGGTATTTTAATAGATTATGCAAGCAAGCCTTTAGAAAACTTACACCAGAGAAGGGGGGAGTGCGAGAGAGATCTAGAGGGTAGGGAGTAGAAGGGTAGAGGGGAGAGGGGGAGAGGGGGTAGGAGGGAGAGACTTGAGACAGAGAGGGGGGGAAGTGGGAGAGAGATAAAGGGTGTAGGGTATTTAAGGGTTAAGGGTAGAGGAGAGAGAGGAGAGTGGGTAGGAGGGAGAGACTTTCAAGAGAGAGAGGGGGGAGTGGGAGAAAGATAGAGGGTAGTGGGTACAAAGGTTTAGGGTTAATAGGGTTAAGGGTTTAAGGGTTAGGGTTTTTTTTTTATTTGCATTGATTTATGTTTTATATGTGTACAATAATTTTATAATTAGATAATACTTAATTTTAAAATTTACATAATTTCCCATGGAACAATTTGATGGAACAAATTATATAAGTTGTATATAAGTGTATATTAGATTCTTGAACTTAAGAATTCCATGAAACAAATATAAGTTGTATATAATTGTAATTTAGGAAAAATGATTTTAAAAAACTTCACTATGTTTCAAATAAGGATTGAAAGCATATATGTGGGTTTACATGGAACCAAAAAAAGTGAGAGATGATGCTATCGAAGATTATCGAACTTCAGAATTTTCCATGGAACAAATATGTACATATAATTGTCATTTAGGAAAAATGATTTTAAAAAAATTCGCTACATTTCAAATAAGGATTGAAAGCATATATATGGGTTTACATGCAACCAAAAAAAGTGAGAGATGATGCTATCAAAGATTCTTAAACTTAAGAATTTTCCATGGAACAAATATGTACACATAATTGTAATTTACACAAAATGATTTACTACTATTTACAAGTTACTATAAGTTCTCATTTGAACATGTATATGGTTACAAGTGAACTTGAAAACCATGGATATAATCTAAGTCTAATATTCTAGTTCAGCCCGCTCTTCAATAACATGTAGAATATTTTGATGATCATCACTATCTAGTCTCCATTTTCTTCCGCCACGTGCATGTGGAATTGCATGAAGATGTAGAGTGGTAGCAATTATTAAGTGACTATATTGATATACCTTGTTATTAGGTTGATAGTCAACAAAATGAATCCCATGCTGAACAACTTTGACTTTTTTTAGATATGTCCCTTGCACTAAAATAGAACCTGCATGGTAAACATGAACCTAAGGTAAGACATATGAATGTGTGCAACATTTTCGTGCTCAAGGTTTGTACAATATATATTTAATGTTTATAATGTAATGTGCACATGTGAATACAATGTATATAAAATTTTAAATTCAAACTCACCTATGGGAAATGACATTCCATCACTTGTTTCAGTTTTTTTTAGCTTATTCCTCTCTTCTGTGCAACACAATAAATAATAGCTAACACCTTTGATGTTTCCAGTCTCTGTTATGACTGAAAAAACGTCTCCTATACACCAAATTTACACAAAAAAAATTCTAAAAAATAGAAATGTCTCTAAAGATCATTAACTAGATATATATAATATTTAAATTATTGAAAACTTACACATGTGCACCTTTTCTAACCAATCCTGAAATATGGTCATAATCAATTGAAATCAAAGGAATGTATTTAAATCTTTCTTCCTCATTTTATCATATGTTTCTAAAACAACTAGTGGCGCTGTATACCATATACCAACATATCCAAGTTCTTGATTGTTGCATGCATAATCAAAGTTTCCCTCAATGCACTCAGTGCAAAAACAAGAGTAATCCCTTGTGTCTAATATCCATCCATGGGGACTATCTGAACTCCTAACACAATGCAAAGATCTTGTTTTTTCTACCCTCTTGCATCCATGCATCGATCTTCTATCCACACCTAGATACATATGTACAACAAAAAATTATGTGAAAAAATATGTATATATATATTTTAAATTTAAATAAATTCAAATTTTTGATTTAATGTAATTTATACATACCTGATATCTCCCAAGACACTCTATGTGGAATGTGCCAGTTTGTTCTAGAAGATGTGCCAACCACATTTGATGCAAAGTGTTTCTTGCACCATTCAACAACATCATGTGCATTGTCTAGATGATCTTCTAGATAACTCATTTGATTCTTTCTTAAAGCTCGTTTGATGCAAGCTCCTGCTCCATCATGCTCACCCTTTCCATGCCCACTCTAAAAAAAACTCCAAACATGGGGTATTTTTTAGATTTTATAATACCTACAAAGTGCATAGAATGTCCGTGAAGATTTGAATTGTGCTGCACATCCATCTGACCATACAAAATGATTTTCAAATTTTACACCCCTACTTCTCAAATTCTCAAAAAATATTGTAAAGAAATGTTGGACAAAAAGTGTGTCATGCTCTTTATCATCACTAATATAAAAGTGATATTCTTTCTTAATGGATCGTTCTTCATCTATACTCTCAACACCATCCAATTCTGATTGTGCATGTTGATAACACACATGAACCATAATAGTGAACTACTTTGAACAGTAATACTCTGATTGAATCTCCTTTTGATGTACAAATGAGTATTTTTTTGCAAATTCAACTACTGATGGAACTGTTCTACGTGGGGAAGTATCTCTCAATGTTTGGAATTGTTGTGCTTGCCACTTAGCAAAAAAGGAATGATGTATGTATGGTCGTATCAATTTTTTAAAATTTTCCATAAATTTTCCAATGGGAATCTCCTCTTCTACATAGTTCAACCTTGTGGATTCTTTCCCAAAACTTTTTTGCAACTTTACATTCTTGTACCTGTGTTAGTAAAATATATGAATAACTAATAAACCACACTTGATCAATGAAACATTACATCAAAGAAAATCCAAATAACAATCTACGAGAAATTGAAACAAATAAACTCTCTAAAAATAATACTTACCTCTTGCAATTTACTGTCTTTGTTAGGTCAGTATCCTCAATTCTTGAAGGAAATTTAGCCAAATTTCCACGTCTCACAAATTCCTTTTATGCAGTTTATTTGAGGTCCATTTTCATGATCACATAATATAGACTTTATGAAAAAACTTTCCTATTTAGGAGGTGCATTTTGAAACCAACATCTTTCTTCTCTCATCTTTCAAAAAAAGTTCAAATGAAGATTGGGAAAACTTGTTTATCTTCACATAATATGGTTTTAACCTTTTAAACATTGTTTGCCCAATCTTTATATGAGGATATGCATTAAAAAAGTTCATATACATCTCAAATTGTGTTATGTCTAGCCAATGTTTGATATGGTTTTCATAAATACTAGGTCTAATCCTGTGTCTCATAACATCTCTAGTATTTGATGATGGACGAGTCTGATCATGCCAAAAACCTGAGACCTAGTTCCATACAACATCTTCAATCCTGTGAGAATGGGGAGCTCTACACATAATTGTCCAATTTCCTTCTAAACTCTCATCCAAAAACTTTCTCTTTTTCTCATATTTTATCAATGTGGTTCTACTATAACCAATTTTAGTTGAAATTGTAGACATTTTTCTTTTTCTTGCTATATCTTGACATACAGTAGATGCCAACATCACCCTTCTTGTAGTGGCCTTATCCACTGATTGAGATCCTTTCCCAATGGAATCTAACCTCTTTTTAACATTTTGAACAATATCCTTTTGTAATCCCATGTGTTTCTTCTTATTTGATGTAGAATGTACACCCAACAATTGTAATGACTCTTTGAGCTCATCATGAAGAAGTAAACGTGACAACAATTGGGTTTTTCCAAGTGTATCAAGATGATTGAAATGATGATTGATCATTCCATTTACAGATTTAGTTATTGACCTCTTTCTCCTATTATAAGGTCGGTTCACATAATATTTCAGTTTCTCCATATCCATTTCAAGTAAATGATATAAATTTCTATGAGAAATTTGTTTCCTCACCTTCTCAGCTAGTTTTATATGCTCATCCATACCAATAGGAGGAAGTGATCCCAACCCTCTCCAACATGCATTGTTTGAACTTGTGTGTCCTCCCTATCTTCAAGGACCATGCATTCTTGAGCAGATTCATTTGATCCAATGTCTAGATATGGCTCGACTTGAGCATGAAAACTTCATGCTTGTTGAGCCCTTCCTACATGTCATAAAATATTTTGCAAAAAAAAGTGAGAGATGATGTTATATAAGTGAAGTTTATGTATGCAAGAAAACAAACTAATAAAATATGATTCTATAAGTGAGAGAAGGTTGTGCTAGTTTTATATGCTCATCCATACTGTTGATGTGTTTTTTATGCACTTCTCAACATAGGCAGTGTGTAGGTGCACTACCTCTCTTGAAAGACAATCTTCCACAATTAGATTGCAGAACACTATCCCAAGGTCTCTAATTTCAGGTCTTGACAGTGCTTGGAATATCTCAGTTGTTTGATGTGATTTGTTGGAATCACAAGGTGGTCTTATGTAGGTAATACAAAGTGTGGGAAGTTGGATCTTGAAATGGAGTTTTAAGATAGGGAAGTTATTGTGCATTTTGTTGTAGGTTCAAACAACATTTGTAAACTACATGTTTATCATTGGATTTAACTTTACAATGTGCAATGAACCTTAGCATAGGTTACTCATTAAATAAAATGAAAAAGGGAAGGGAAGAGAGGAGGTTCCTGGATCTGCAACTAATTGTGAACAGTGATGATGGAGTTTCTACAATGGACAGCTTCTTAAAACAATATTCCACTTAACTAGAAATCTCACAATCTCATGGAATTTGTGCTATCTTCTAAGGTCTACAAATGTTTCATCTGTCATTCACCATATGCATGCATGAACAAAGATGAAAGTTTTGGAGCAGCTTCGAATTCAAGTCCAGGCTACCTTTACACAACTATCTACCATCAGCAAACAACAAAAAGTATGGACTAAGAAGTCATCAACACAACAAGAATTTTCATGATCATAGGACAACATTCCTAAAATCTACAAAAGCAAGGAAATAGTTAACTAGAATAGTAATAAAAGCTAAGTTAAACAGCTAACAATGGAGGTTGAATCAAGCAACATGTGAGAAACTCAGAAAAATACACCAAGTCAATGTCTTTTCTTTATAAATTTCTCTAGCATGCCTTTACAACAACACAACTCTCTTTGCAAATGAGAGGAGAGCCCTATTTATAGTGCCCAAAAGATCTAATGAATTTCCAAGATCAATTCTTATTGTGTGGCCAAGATTCATTACAAAATAGGGTTTCACCTACCCCCCAATATATCACAATTTAAAATTACATTTTGTCATTTTCCCTATTTTGTCCTCTACTAACACCACTGTAGCACTTTTGTCTTTAGCTGATTGCCCTTTTTACTATAGCTGCTCTTTAGGGAGTTCTTCATCTTTGGTGGGGCTGTCCTCCTGCCTCTTAGAAGCTGTGTATTCTATGAACTTGAGGATGACTGCTTGGAGCTTGTCTATTTCAATGATTTCATATCATAGCACCTGGTAGCTCCATTCTTTCACGCTATCTTCTAGCCTTTTCCATTCCTCATCATACTTTGTGCCCTGGTCCCTAAACAGCTCTGATTGATTAAAGGCATGGGCAACAAAATTTAGGAATTCCACTATGATTTCACCAGCCATCTTGTCCATCTTTTTCTGGAAGTAGGGCTTTATCTTTTCCGGATCCATTTGCACTGTGGGCATGTCGTAGTCCGTCATCAACTTGACATAACAAGCACACTTTGCCTTGATTTCCTTGATCCACTCGATGTCCAAATCCATTTTTCTCATGATTTGTTCTAGTCTTTCCCTCTTGTTGTCAAAATCCCATCGCCATACATCCATTAGCAAGTGATAGTATTTCTCAAATGCAAGCTCCTTTTCCCACATCGCCTCTAGAATCTGAAGGATAGCCTCAATCCTCAGAAAGGTGGAGTCGTAAGTCATAGGGAAGTCAATGCAGAGCTTCCTCATGCCCTCTAGAGATTCTAATGGATCTAAGAACTTGTTGGTTGTTTGCACAGCCTGGCTAATTCCCATGTTTTCGACATATGAGACTTGTCAAAACCATTCCTTTGTGGTCTTTTCCAAGTTCTTCCTTCTTTCCATCTTATCGATCTACTCTTTGGATAGCAACTAGGGTGCGGTTGTGGATGTGGTAGGCAAGTCATCCACTGAAGACCATTGTTGTATGTAATTTGTTAAGGTCGCGACCTGTGCCTTGAGCTCATCCTTCAAGATCTTATCCTGCTTTATCAAATGCACCACCGTAGCCACTGACTCCTCAAGGTGGCCAACTTTATGCTCTCTGGTGGCAGTCCCCAAGTCGATGGTGGAGATGTTGTAACTTACCCTAGCTTGGCCAATCATAGGCATTGCTATTTGCACTACTCGAGACCCAGACACATCCATCATCACCCTGGATCGGACTTTGGGCTTGAGCCAAGATGGCATCTAATCTCGCCCTTGGGTCCTTTAATAAAGGGTTTTTTCATTTGAGCTGCCTCTCTAACCATTCAGGCACAACAGATTTCCCTTTAGGTGAATCATGGCCACCCTCACCCTTCTCGGTCAACGCCAAGGTTTCTACTCCCTTTTCTTTTGGGGACTTTTCTTTCTCCTTGGCAGCATCTCCCTCCTCCTTATCAGAATCTTGGGTGAACACGAGGCATTTGATAAGAAGCATGGTGGATAGTTCTTGTATGGGACTTTCTTGCTCTGTTGTCTCTTGTTTCTTTTCCTCAGCATGTTCAATCTCGTGCACATGTTCTACTAATTGCCCGACTTCGAGGCCCTCAACAGTTTGGGTCCCACCCTCATTTTTGTCTTCTTGCCGTCATTCTTCTTCTTCAAGGGGTAGCCTTTCTTCTTCTGATTTGGTGTCCTTTGGTTGTTGGGCCAGTTCTTCTTCAAGATCATCATCAAAGGCCTACACGATTACCCTGCCACCAGTTCCCTCCTCCTCATTGGCCACCCTGTCAATTACTTGGTGCTCATATTCTAGGTGCTTGTGGTATTCATCAGCCTCCTCATAAGCTCCTGAGGCTTCTCGTTCTCATTCCTCCCACTCCTTAGAGATTAGCATGGTGGCTTCCATAGCCAGTGGCCCTATCGATGGTTGTGAAGGCTGAGCAGTAGCGAGGGATTTTGTAAGGGATTCTTGAAGAGTGGGATCCATTAGGATCTAGGATAGCTTAGGAGGAAGATTCTGCATATGTCTCGAGAGAGCCTTAGGGATATTGGAAATGGGGATAGGTGCTCTCATAGTTCCGAGAGGGATTGATGTGGTTGGTAAAATGGTAGTGGAGGAAGGGGGAATGGTCATAGCAGAAGAGGAGTTGACAATTATTATAGACTTGGCTAGAGGCAAAGGGGCGAGATGGACAGAAATGTCCACTATTGGTGGGGATGTGGCAATCATAGCTAGAGAGGTAGGTGGCGTAGTGGCAGGGGCAAGGAGAGCAAAGAGAGGTTCCAATTGATCCGTACCCCTCACCTCATCTTCCTGGGTTGAGGGTTGTTTTGTGGTGCTCCATGCTTGTTTGAGCCTTTTGGAGGGTGAGCCTCCCATTTCTTTCCTTGCATAGACCTTGGGGTCTAGAGACTGTTCCATTTATGTCCCCTTTCTCTTCTTGGATTTGGTGACTAGAGGAGACTTGGAGGTCCCACTGGTAGAAGTGGTGGTAGCGGCATCCTCTGTGGCACTTGGCTCACTTTTGAGCCCTTCGTAAGTCAAAATTACTCCTTGTTGCTTTAATTTAGCTACTTGCCCATCGACCCACTCTTTAGTACGAGTCAAGATTGGCTTGGTTATAGTGTCGAGGTCATCGACCTCCTGCTCGTCCTAGTCAATTGATGGTATCAGAAAATTGGTGACTGCAGGGTACCTAGGGTGCATTATGGTGCTCTCATCTTCCTCAACTTGGTCCAGTATGGGGAAAGGTTGTACCTTCCTTACAAACTGCACAGTCATTCACATATAGTGCCTTGCCCATACCTCTTTATCATCCTGGCAATCCCCCCAGAAGTCTTCAATGTGATGTAGATGAGCGAACCCTAGTCCCAATGCCCTCCTGACATGACCATGCAGGTCTATCTGTGGGTGAGCAGTGTGTAGGTAGAAATGGTAATCTTTAAGCTCTTTCTCAGAGTTACCAACACACTAGGATGTTTGTAGTCTATACATGCCCTGGCCTAAAGTCATGGGATAAGAAATCCCTGCTATTTGTTTACTGTTGAAGATTACTTTTATGTGTTGGAGTTGTCAGAAAAGCTCCAGAAGGATGATTCGATCATTGGGGTGAGGCAACCTGTTTGGCCTTTTAGTGAAGCCCTAGGCATGGATGTATGTAAACTTCAGATACTGAATGAAGAGGAAGGCATACTACTTCAAAAATACCCTGGCACTACGGGAGACCCTCCTCTCGAAGTCTCCGGCAATCATTCTGATAATATAGCCAATGAAGTCATCGTTTACTCTACAGTATTCCCTTTTGAAGTTCTGGTACTAGAGTTGTGGGTACCTATCGTAGGCCTTGAGTCTTCACCTCTGCTCCTGATCGGGTGCCATAAACAACCTGTTGTATTGTCTCTGATCCGCCAAGGAATAGACAAGGTAGGATGTCATATAAAATTTGGAGCTCTTCTTCACGTTGACTAATTGCTCATGGAAGCAGTTACTTATTATACCTCCCCAATAGAATGAAGTCTTTGTGGTGACATCCTCATTCCCTCAAAGAATTTTCTCAATGAAGTACACCATCCATTCCTGAAAGTAGGTGGCTACAGGAAGACACATAACTCTACTTAACATGGTGACCAAGTCATGGTAATCTTCGTGGAAGTCAGTGCGGAAGAGTTCTTGAGGAACCTTTGCAGCGTTGCCCCACTTTTCTTTGAGCCAATGCTAATTTATTACCTTTTTACAGCCCGCCGAATTATCGTCCCATGCTGCTTGGCATTCTTCTATGTTGGGTGCTTCCATTTCTTGAAATGTGGGAATGTGGAAGGTTTTTGTGATCCCTTATGGTGACATATTGGCAAGAATGTTGCCCTCCCTATCAATGATTGTCCTTGTGTTGGCTTGATATGCCTCCCGACAAGCCTTGACCAACTTGGGGGCCACGAGGGATGGAGGGAACCCAGTAACCTTTGCTATTCCGCTTTGCCTTATTAGCCTTGCATTTTTTGTTGTTGGATTGACCCTGACCCTTTGTGTGAATTTGTCAATATTGACGTGGCCTATGTTGGTATCGGTGATCTCCTTCCAATCCATGGTGACTTTTGAGTGTAGAGGCTCACCCTAGAATTGGTATTTCATCTGGTCCTTGTCCTCTTTCCCTCGAGGAATCTTGCCTGACCTCTTCCCTTTGTCCTTCTCGACAGGTGTCGCTGAAGGTCCCCCGCCCAATTCCATATATCTTACAAGCAAAGGCATAGTCAACATAATAGATCACAAAAGCATTCATGTTAGCTGAAATCCTAAAGATAACATCCATTTTAAATAATACATCTATTAAGCACAACATGATCTTTTATCTCTTGATGTCATTGACCATTTGATTAAGGGCATTTTAATAGTTTATGCTGGGAGGGTCAGACTTCCTTGGCAAGAATGTTGTTTGGAAGGGAAAATAGGGGGGAGGGCTCTAGGAGATTCTCTTCAGTCAAATTTTAGTACTTTGAGAGGTTCATAATGAAGAGGACTGAAATTAAGCACGTGGGTCAAAGTTAGATTTCAGATTTGGGCTCATTTGGATCAGTTTGGGCAAACCCAAAAGTCTCGGGCCAGAGAGCCGTCTAGAGATGGTAGTTTGGAATAGAAAACTCAAAATAAAATTTTGGAGATAGAATTCTAGGGTCCGGTGTCTGGTAGGCTGCAGAGCAACTAACAGTTTGTAACATCACTTTTCAGTGTTCAAGTCAGCGGTACCGGGAAGGCGCTCATCTTTCACTGTTTGGGATGGCAAACATCGGATGGAAGTCTGAAGGGGGCAGCCTAACAGTTAGGGCTCCGCGCAGTAAGGCTCCGGTGGGATCTACAATTCTTGCCGATAGCCGGGAGCAAGACCAGACCCGGCAGAGGGCCCCACCATTCAACTTTGTTTTCAACCCCATAGCGGACGAAAGGGCAGAGCCCGAAGCTTGGAGGGGTGGGCAAGAATTTCCCCTCGGGACGACAGATAAGGAAGCACGGAGACCTGACGTTTGGAGCTCGATGGGGATAAGGGTGTTATGAGTTTAGCCGGGACTCGAATCAAAAAATGAAGGCCTGGGGCCCGGATAGCGGGGCTCCGCCAGAAACTCGAAGGCAGACATGGCAAAAATCAAGAGGAACTCTAGAGGGCGAGATCCACGAACTTGAAGGGTGCCCGATAAACTTTGAAATGCCCGCAGAGAGGAGAAGGGCGGACCCTAGAGCTCAGAGGGGCGAGGAGAGTTCGTTGTTCTTACACGGTGGCATCCAGGGTGACTTCCAATCAAGGAAGTCCGATGGCCTGGGCCCAAAGGAGGAAATTTCCATCGGTAGTAAGGTTCATAGCTTTGGTATCGATGACCAAGATAGGTCCCTGGCCTGAAGCGGATGATTTCCCTACGTGAAGAACAGTCACGGTGAGGTGGAGCTCTAGATTGGTGATGAGGGAACCCTTGAAGGTTTCTTAAGTTTTCAAAACATGGGTTTCGTGTGCAATGCCATATTTTATCATTTTCATGTCTTCTTAATAATTGTTATTCATTTAAGTCCTTATAAATCACAAAAACAATGCTAGGGAGGGTGAATGGAGGACTTACCTCGAACACTCGATGCAGGGAAATGTGGGATCCACTTACGATCAATAAAGTGATGGTGAGAGCGATGAGCGTGAAGGTATCGAAGACGGTGGGCTCCTCTAGCAGGTTCTCTGATCGCTCTGCAACTCTATCAAGTGATAATGACGGGCTTGAACGGGTCTTTTATACGCCTTATCACCATTAATGACCCTATTAAATGTAGGTACAATGAGAGAAAAGTTAGTGAATTTGAAAGTCAACAACGACGGCGAGAGACCTGGGGTCCGATGGCCAGAGGGGTACAAGATGGCAGCCACTTGAAGATTTTGACTTGGTTGGTTTGGCAGCGGCAGAGAGAGAGTCGGGGCTCGGAGGGCGGAGTTCTGCCAAAGACTTGTCGTTAGAGACAATGGAACCATTATGGAATTCCAAACTCGGAATTCTGGAAGATCAAGCTCGAAACAGTCGATGGTAGATGATTTCCCACAAACCCCTCAGATGGAAAATATGGTGGTGGGACCTAGAAGGGGGGACGCCACTAGAGGTTTGTCGTGAGTAACAGCGAGACACTCTCAGAACCCTGGGAGTAGAACTCCGAGGTCCGAGGTCCAGAGGGTTAAATAGCCATCAAAATTTAAAACAAATTGCAAGTGGAGAATGGGAGTTCGGACCTCGAGGTCCGGGAGGACACGAACTGAACACCATTGGGAATGGCAGGCGCAACGGGGAAACCCAACAAAGGAAGCCCAAACGGCCAAGGCCGGTAGGGCCAAAGGCCGTCGGAAGGGTCAAACTACTAGAGGCACTCCACGAGGCACCAGAAGATGACAAAATTAAGAGGGGATGACATGGTCAACTTATGGTGGGACTTTAAAGCAACATTGACCATCCAGGACACAAAAAAGGGGGGCATGCAAAATGAGGCAGCGATAAAACTGACTCGACAAGGAGAAAGAAAATAGGGTCCCCATTCCTAATGGGGCATGTGTGATAAGGGCACAACAAATGGCAACTCTACTGGAGAATTCTCCTGAGTGTTCTAAGGACAAATATTCATTTAGGACCTAGAATCTCTAGTTTCGTAGACTAGGAGTGGCTTCCATAAATGAATCTGGGAGAACGAGATCCTTAATTGGGTTAGGCTACAAGACATCTTAGAAGTGTGTGTAGTGAGTTCATTCCTTTCCTCGGGATAGTGACCAGGGTTACCAATTCAACCAAGCGAGCTACATAAATCATCTAACACCAAAAGTAACCTAGACATTGATCCACTGCCAGTCAGTCATCTATAGCCCCAATGGAGTTTTCGTTGCAATCCCATGGATATTGCTCTACTACCGGCCGGGTGTCCATAGCCCTGATAGAGTTACCCAAACACCCATACAATCACTTATTTTTCATAATTCCTTTGCTCTTTTTCTTTGATATTCTTTCAATGTTCACTTCTAATTTATCATTCAATTTGACCGAGTAAGCATTGAAGCTTATGGTGGGTTTGAGACTGCAATGGTCACTGGGGCACACTTAAGATTTTTCACTCACTAGGGTCTCATAACAACCATGGCATAGTCCTTCAGAAATGATTATCATGTGTTTTGTGCGAGATCCAAGATGTGTGTAAGAAAATCCAATCCAGGGTCAAGTTCTAAATAGAGCTCAAACAAGGAAATCATTCATGGATAGCTTTCAGAGGTCGATAGTCGAGAGTGAGTGTTTAGCTGAAGAACAAAAAGGATGAACAACAAAGTAAATCGCTTGTCGAGCAAGCATGGCCACCGCTAAGGGGTGGGAAACAAATTTTTGAAAGAAAACCGCCAGGAGGGAGAAAACAAAAGAGCGACACAAAACAAAAAATGCAAGCAAACCAAAAAAGAAATCTACCCTAACCAATGTATAAATATTTACAAAGAAGAGCTCGAATGAGCTCAGGCCTGGAAGTAATGCTTTAGGTGTTTCCTGTTGACTAACAATGGGATGTTCTCACCAGTTAAGGTCTTTAAGCAGAAGGCATTATCTCCCAAAATCTCAGCTATTTGAAAGGGGCCAAGCCAAAGCTTGTCGAATTTGTTGTGTCCCCCTTTCTTTTTATGGGCCTTGTCCCAATCCAGGACCAAATATGTAATTCTAAAGGCTTTGATCTTGGCTCGGCGATCAAACCATCTCTTAACTACGCCCTAATGTTTGGCAAAATTTTCTATAGTACAGTCTTGGACTTCCTCTAAATGCAAGAGCTTAGCTAACCAAGCTTCCCTACGATCTCCTCCCTCATATAAATCATTCATGAATTGAAGAGTAGGAATCTTCAGATGGATAGGAAATATAGGTTCTAGGCCATAAACAAGGTGGAATGGGGAATCACCAAGGGTCACCTTATGGCGAGTGCGATCAGCCCAAAGGGAAAAACGAAGCTGGGTATGCCAATCTTTGAGATTCCTATCTAGCAATTTTTTTATTACTGTAATCAAGTTTTTATTTGTAGATTCAGTGAGGCCACTGCCTTGGGGACAGTAATTAGATGAAAACTTAAGGGAAATCCCATAGTCAAATGCCCAACCAGCAAATTTCAAAAAAGCAAAAGTTGGTCCATTGTCACATATCAAAGCATAAGGACAACCAAAGTGATTTAAAATGAAACTTTCTAAGAAATTAGTAACTACTTCAGTTGTGCATTGCTTACATACTATTGCTTCCATCCACTGAGTATAGTAATCAGTAGCGGTGAGAATGTACCTGTGTCTTGCAGATGATGGAGGGCTTATCGGACCGATAAAGTTGAGACCCCATTACGTAAATAGCCTTACCTCCAGCACAGGCTGCAGTGGGACAACAACATTCTTTTCCTTGGTAGTAGCGGTCTAGCATGTGTGATATGAATAAACATGACAATGAGCATCGTTGAAGATAGTTGGCCAATAATACCTCGCTCTTAATATCTGATGTGCTCTGGAAGAACCAGAACCATGGCCCATGCCAAATTTTTCATGGAACTCTTTCAATACTTGATCTACTTCTTCCTTACCTAGGCATCTTAAGTAAATTCCTTCATGATTCTTCTTGTAGAGAATGGAACCTTGCAGCATGTAACCATTTCTTTTCAACCTGAGGGAATGCTTTTGGACCCCTTGCAGGTGCAGTGGACACTTATGGTTCAACAAATAATAGACGACATTCTGGTACCACTCTCTGGGGGATACATCTTCAAGCTGGTACTATTGCACAGTGAGTTTGGGTCTAGCTTCTGCTACTGCTTCAGCAATCATGCGACTAAGCACCTCTCCCCTTACCAACTTCATTGGTTGGATCTCCATGTCAAATTCTTGGAGTAGGGTGACCCATTTAGCTCTTCGTTCACCCAATTCATTTTGCATGAGCAACATTTTTACTACTGGGTCTGGGACAATGGAAAATACCTTATTGCACAGGCTGTAGTGTCTAAATTTCTTCACCCCTCTGACAAGAGCGTATGCCTACTTTTGTACATTGTGATATCGCAATTCAACATCCTTCAGGGGAGCACTCATGAAGGTGATTGGGTGTTCATTTCCTTCCTCATCCTTCTGGGTCAACATGCTAGCACAAGAATGCTCCAAAGCGAATGAGTAGATGTAGAATGGCTTCAGATAATCTGGGCTGACTAACACATGTGCCTTAGCGATGGCCCGTTTGATTTCCTCAAAAGCTTGTTTGGCATCAGGTGTCCACTCAACTTTGGCATCTTGTTTCAACATAGCATTGAGAGGTTTAACAATCTCCACGAAACCTGTGATGAATTTTTTGATGAAATTGATCTTTTCGAAGAAGGATTTTAATTCTTTCTTGCTGTCTAGGGGCAAAATTTTGAGTAAAGACTCGATACGTTTAGGGTCTATAGAGATACTCTGTTCTGAAATGATGTGCCTGAGGAATCTACCTTTAGTCACTCCAAAAATTCACTTCTTGGGGTTAAGGGAAACCTCGAACTCCCTACATCTCTGAAACACTTTGCATAAATCAGAGACGTGATCACCTTTTTTTTAGAAAACACAGTTAAATCATCCATGTAGATGATTATGCACTTGCCAATCAGATCCTTGAAAGTGATATCCATGGCATGTTGGAAGGTGTGTGTAATGATAGAAGTGTCATATGTCTTTAAATCTTCATAGCTCCATGCCCCCACGTCATGATATTTCTACAACGTATCCGTTATTCATTTATTTTCCTTTGGCATGCATACCTTGCCAATAAAAATGTTCTTGATTTCCTTAGCTATCCTGAGGTTGTGAGCATCACACTGGTTGCTTATGGCTTCTTTCTTTGTTTACTAGTTCTGGCCTTTGATATGGTCTAAGTCAAATACACGCTCTAGCTGAACCATGCCTCTGGGGATCGTATTGGTTTTCAGGTTAATAACCCCTTCTATGTCTAGTTCAGCTTCTTGCAGATCAGCTTCATCAATTATTTGAGGTACGAAGACATCAAAACTTGTGATGAATTGAAGAATATGTTTGTCATCATTGAAGACCTGTGAGTGGGTAACATTATCTGGGACCAATGGTGTCGATGTTAGCTCAACCATGAATTTCTTGAGCCCAGATAAAAAGAGGGGTTGTAAGGTGTTTGCCGCTTGAGCCAAAGCATCGGTTGTTTGATTCTAAGTATGAGGGATCAATTGTATATTGAATGCATCTAAGCCTTCTAGGAGATCCCAAACCCTATGCCTATAATTGGCAAGCCTTCTATCAAGACAAGAATATAGCTTTCTGACCTGTTTAACCACTAGTTCAAAATCCCCAAAAACTTGTAGCATTTTCATATTTTTCTTCAAAGCCATGAGAAGGCCATGGACCAGGGCCTCGTATTATGCTACATTGTTGGTGCAATAAAATTGCAATCTATGGGCAGCAAGAAAGGTCTTTCCCATTGAACTAATGAGTTCGAACCCATCTATGGCTCCTTGCTTGGACTTAGATCCATCACCTTAGAGCGTACAACATGCAGACAGTTCTTTATCTTCTAGTCTAATTAAGTTCATGTTCCCTCTCAGTTGGGTGACTGGTTCTGTGATCTTAGGGGAATTTTTTGGGTTGATGTAATGACCAGCAGGTGGTTTTGTTGGTGCCTCCTTTGACCTTTCAATCTAAGGAGCAACTAATCCTTTAACATGTTCGACTATCATTTGACATAAGCAACAATCAAACTCGGAGTGGGTAGCATTGTGTACCCTGCACCAGTTTAGCAATAAGAGATCTTGGAAATTCGTCTGGGCACCCAAGCTGAGTTCGTCACTAACACACTTTTCCAGGAACCCCCCAAAATCATTGAGTACTCCCCAGTCGTCGTCTTCATCAGGCCTATCATCTAGTTCCACCTGCCCTTCTGTACTCAAAGATATTTCAGTGGAACTTATCGGAGGACTGCACATCACTAGGAGTACTTCGTCAACACATTCCTCCTAGAGCTTGTCCTTTTTCTGGTAGGAAAAAGGATGGTAATTCCCCAGGTCGGTCTCGGAAAACAACACCTCATTAATATTATTATACTCTGTGATCATGTATTTCATACAGGGTTCACAGTCGATACATATTTGATTTGGCAGCCCCTTCCATGGTAGCCACATGTGAGAAAGGTCTATGGTAGTATATCCATTCAGTGCCTTGGTGAATTCCCTTCCCAAGATGATTCCATATGCATTGGGAACATCTGCCACTTGAATATCAATGACTTGTTGTATTCTTGGGTCTATGGAAATTTGCATCAGAATCTAATTTATTTCTCCTACGATAATAATCTTTGTTTTATCGAGCTGGGTCACCTTCCTTCTTGAAGGTGTGGGGGTGATGCCAAGAGCCTTGCATATTGCCAAGGGCATGACATTGGAAGAGGCTCCCGAGTCGAGCAAGCAGTTATGCAGGTTCTTCCCGAAAATCCTAATAGTGGTCAAGAAAGGGGGAGTTTCCAATCTCCTTTGGAAGATACCCGTAGGCGTATCCATGTGAGCTACTTGACCCTTGTTCTTATCACTGCCTTTATCCCTATTCTACCTAAACAGTAGGTCCTTGGAAAATTGCCTATTACTCTACTCTAGTTCCTTTTCAATTTGTTTACTCGCAGATTGATCTACAGAATATCCTTCATTTTCCCAGTATTATCTTGTATCTCTAGCTCCTTCCTAGGCTCTTCAAAGGTAACCTTCTTAGCTAGTGTTTCTTGCATTGTACTGGAAGACGGGGTTCCATTAAGGACCCTAAAGAAGGCATGCCTTGTAGCAGGGACTTTGAGTAGTTTAAAGGCAGACAAACTAATTTTTACCTTCTTGAACTCTTTTGCTACATATTCAACCATTTGCTCAATTTTTGAACTAAAAGCTTCGCCTATGGTAGAACTAGGAGGTTGGACTTTCATTTGACCAGATGGATTTTGGGATTGGCCTTGAACCTAATTTTGTGACTGGTTTTGAGATCTGTTCTTGTTGAGGTATTAGGTAGGTATATGGGGAAGTCCAGGGTTGTTGTTGGCATTAGGATCAGGTGGAGTGGCAAAATTGTTTGGTGGGGTAGAAGTTGTAAAGGGTCCACCCACTTGTCTATTCCTAAGGAAGTAGGGAGTCAACCTTTGATGGAACATGTGGACCTCATCTACAAATGGCTCCTCTTTATCTACTGGACCATTATCTACTGAATCAAAAAGCTGAGCCAAAGTTTGCTCATTACTTACCTCTTGCACTTCTCCATCCTAAATAAGAGGAGGCTCGACCTTGGGCTCATTGTGGTCGCCTCATGGAAATCGTGCTTGATTAACCATGAGACAGAAGGAATCATATGGCTCAGATGGGATGATGTGCCTACAACCAGCATTGTCTACTGCATTCTATACTTCTACCTGGAATATTTTAGTAGCTGTCTAGAATTTGGGGCAATCCAACTCAAAATGCCTACTGGTTTTATGAATCCTACACCATCCAGACAAGGCTGCCTCGGCAAGGTATACTCCATTGGTCATTTTTTCGTTGCTTGCTGATTGGTCAAAAGGCATAGAGACACCTCTATTATTGGGACTAGTGTTCCATACGTGATTCTGCATCTGAGAAGGTATCCTTTCTAAATTTTGATTAGCATTTTTCCCCCTATCATAGTTCCACCTGGAGGAAGTGCTTGCTTCTCGATTATCTCTATTGTCCCTATGGTCTTGGTTGTCCCGGTTAAGATTGGCCTAGAAATTACGCTGGGAGGCCTCTAACTAATTATTCTAATTTTTTAGGTGCGTCATTTCCATGGACATTTTCTTTATCATCTCAGTCAGTTCCTCTAACTTGTCTTTCTCAGTCCCATTCCCAGGTGACGGTGCTAGATTTTGGAGAAAAGCGGGCGGGGCTTTCGGCTAATTCTGATAAGCTAGAGGAAATTCTAGTCCTGATAGGTACAATGGCGCCTGGGGCTACTAGGAATACACCTATTATTGTGGAGCATCCTTAGAATAGTTATATTGTGGTTGAGGCTGTGAATAGGAAGGCACGGAAGGCGCATAATTCAGTGGCTGCCCTGGATGTGGGACAATGGGAAACTAAGGAACTTGATTTATAAAAGGGGTCTGATGAGTGAATGCTTGATTCAGTCCTTGAATCTGTATCAGGTGAGCTATCAGCCCCAAAGAAGGCAATGGGTTGGAGATATTTTGCCCCAAATCTGCATTAGCGACAACAGCCTCTGTATAGGTGGTCACCACGGTAGTGAGTGTTGGGTGCATCCTTTTCACCAAAACCAACGTGAGGTTATCCAATGTCACATAGTAGACCAGGAGACCCACAACATCATTGTGAAGGTATGGGTCCTGAAGCCTTGTATAAGCCTGATGAAAATGATCATTGAAGGACCCAATAGGTTCGTTGACTTCCTTTCTGATAGACATAAACTGCTGGTAAAGTTCTGAAGTGATGATGAGAATCTTATATTTCTATAGGAAGACATTCTTCATCAGATTCCATGAGGTAATGGATCCCCTCGGTAGATTGATGTACCAATAGAAGGCTTCTTCTCCCAACGAATGTGGAAAAAGGCGGCATGTGACATCCTCACTTCGACATGCATTTTGGTAATTGTTGTCTTGAATATTCTGATATGCTCCTAAGCTGTTCTTTGTAGGTTGCATGGATGGAACTTTGAACAAAATCCCTTCCATTCTTTTGATGTCATAAAGCAATAGAAAAGGTTGTTATTGCTTCAAATAACTAGGGTGGAGGTTGTAAGGTCTTGAATTCAATGCTAAGCTATAAAGCTATCTTTAGTAACAACAAAATGGATTATTTTAAAGTTATGATGGCTGGATCCAAAGGGGTTTGGGGCTGGAAGGGCTGAGAGATCAAAAGATGATTTAGGGAAATGCACCAACAAATTAGTTAAGATAGTGGGTTTGAAAAAAAAAATGTTTTTGAAGGTGAAGAAGGAATTGAAGTGGAGAGATTATGAAGAGAAGAGGGAACGCTAATGTAAACTGATCTTGAATTGAACTCAGGCTGCTCTTCTTCAAAAAATAAACTAAGGTGTTGAATCAAAGATTAAGATTGCAGCTTCAGAAGGATGGATTCCAATTTGAGCTACTTTCAGATAAAAAGATTTTGTATTTTCCAAATATATTTGAAAGTTCAAGTTTTAGCCAACATGTTTTTATGCAAGTCTCATCACACTTAAAGAAAAAGGGCACTTGTGAAAGATAAGATCAAACAACAATTTTGAAAAAAATTAGGAAATCGTCTTAAAATTACACAATCAGTCTTTTATAAGATTATTCCGTGATAATTTGAACCAAACAACAAAAACATCACAAGGTAATTATTGGATTGGATTTGAAGAAGATATGTTCTTTGCTAGCCAAAGATGGGAATTGATTGAATTAAACTATCATTTTTGACCTCCATTGAAGTCATCAACACAATAGAATTTTCAATCACAGGACAAAACATTCCTAAAATCTACCAACAAGCAAGGAAAATAAAGTAATAACATCCTAAGTTAAATGACTAACAATCATATGTTATCATGCAAGGTTTGAGACAACTCAAAATGTCAAAGTAATCTAATAAATTCTTAGCACCTAACAAAACAAACACTTTTGCAGAAGAAAAAAAGAGAACTTGAATTTAAACGTTCAGACTAACAAATATTACCAAATTCCTTTAATGGTAAATGATTTGTGAGGAGAGTTGATCTAACTCTTTTATAGTGCTCCCCTAAAGCAGCAAATGAATGAGCTAATGAATGGCCAAGATCAATTCTTATTGTGAGGCCAAGATTCATTACAAAATAGGGTTTCTTTCACCCCCCCAATATATCACAAATTAATTAAAATTACATTGTCATTTCTATTTCTTGTGCTCTATATGACGTTTAGATTGTAGCACTATTTGTCTTTAGTTGATTGCCCTTATTCAGATATATCTACTCTTTAGGGAGTTCTTCATCTTTGGCGAGGCTGTCCTCCTGCCTCTTAGAAGCTGTGTATTCTATGAACTTGAGGATGACTGCTTGGAGCTTTTCTATTTCAATGATTTCATATCGCAACACCTGGTAGCTCCATTCCTTTGTGTTATCTTCCAACCTTTTCCAATCCTCATCATACTTTGTGCCGTGGTCCCTGAACAACTCTGATTGATTGAAGGCATGGGCAGCAAAACTCAGGAATTCCACTATGATTTCACTAGCCATCTTGTCCTTCATCTTTTTTTGGAAGTAGGGCTTTATCTTTTGTGGATCCATTTGCACTGTGGGCATGTCGTAGTCCGTCATCATCTTGCAATAACAAGCACACTTTCCCCTAATTTCTTTGATCCATTCGATGTCTAGATCCATTTTGCTCATGATTTGTTCTAGTCTTTCCCTCCAATTGTCAAAGTCCCGTCACCATACATCCATTAGCCAATGATTGTCTTTCTCAAATGCAAGCTCCTTTTCCCACATGGCCTCTAGCATCTGAAGGATAGCCTCGATCCTCAAAAAGGTGGAGTTGTAAGTCATAGGGAAGTCAGTGCACAGCTTCCTCATGCCCTCTAAAGATTGCAATAGATCTAAGAACTTGTTCGTTGTTCACACAGCCCAGCTAATTCCCATGTTTCTGACATATGATACTTGTCAGAACCGGTCCTCTATGGTCTTTTCCAAGTTCTTCCTTCTTTCCATCTTATCGATCTGCTCTTTGGATAGCAGCTAGGGTGCGGCTGTGGATTTGGTAGGCAGGTCGTCCACTGAAGACCATTGTTGTATGTAATTTGTTAAGGCCACGACCTATGCCTTGAGCTCATCCTTCGAGATCTTATCCTACTTTATCAAATGCACCACCATAGCCACTGATTCCTCAAGGTGATTGACTTTCTGCTCTCTAGTGGCAGTCCCCAAGTCAATGGTGGAGATGTTGTAACTTACCCCAGCTTGGTCAATAATAGGCGTTGCTATTTGCACTGCTCAAGACCCAGACGCATCCATCGTCACCCTGGATCGGACTTTGGGCTTCTTCTCCTTCTTTGTCGTGATTTGGGCTTGAGCCAAGATGGCCTCTAATCTCGCCCTTGGGTCCTTTAATATAGGGGTTTTTCTTTCGAGCTGCCTCTCTAACCATTCAGGCACAACAAATTTCCCTTTAGGTGAATCATGTCCACCCTCACCCTTCTCGGTAAAGGCCAAGGTTTCTACTCCTTTTTCTTTTGGGGACTTTTCTTTCTCCTTGGCAACATCTCCCTCCTCCTCATCAGAATCTTGGGTGAACACGAGGTGTTTGATAGGAAGCACAGTGGACAATTGCTGTATCAGACACTCTTGCTCTGCCGTCTCTTCTTCTTTCTTTTCCTCAGCATGTTCAATCTTGTGCACATGTTCTACTAATTGCCAAACTTTGAAGTCCTCAATATTTTGGGTCCCACCCTCAGTTTTATCTTCTTGCTGTCAATAATCTTTTCTTCAAGGGCGGCCTTTCTTATTTTTGCAATATTTTTTCCTGAAGTGGTGCTATTGAGTAGTGTTATTATTGCAATATTTTATGATATTCATGCTTATTCTTGATGCAATATGATTGATTCATGCTTGGTATAGTGATACTTTCTTTCTTGTTTCAATATATTTCATTCCTTTGTCAAGTTTTGTTTGCATTGCATGATGAAAAATTGCACAATGTTTAGTGACAGTAAGGGATCATGTGAAAAACAAAGTTTCTTAACCATTTTATCAGTATAATAGTTAGATCTTGATGATTATTGAAAGTGGTTCATATCTTTTTCCACATCTTTGACTGTAGACAATGATGTCTTGCCAGTTTAGCAGTGTGATAACAATGCTTGGTTGCAAAATATTTGGGTTTGCACATTTCAAAAAAGTGAACTGCAGATAGTTCATGCACAATATCTCTTCTAGTAAAGGATGTGATTGTGGGTTCATACTGATGATGTTCACTGTTCATTCTTCACTTAGTTCTTGGTATAGTGATTTTAATGCTTGCTCCTGATGTAGTATCATTGGTACTATGATATTTATTTTTGACATAGTGATATTCATATCATAGTAAGAATTCAAGTATTCCTAGTTATTTCAACAATGTGTTAATCATAGCTTGATAATAGAGATTTACAGCTCTCAGTCAGTTGGGATAGTGACATGGTGATGGCTATTGTATGGTGGAGTGATAGTGAAATGATTGGCTTACTATCTTGATGTTTAGTGAATGGGATAGTGACACCATACATTGTTTGTGGCAATCCTTAATCATAAAATTTGTTGTATTAGTGCATCTTGAAGGTCTTCTTGAAGGGGGAGAAGATAAATATGATATAGAGTGCACTTCTAGTGATTGGGTGAAATGGTTAGTTTGGCATCAATGCATGTCAGTACAAGATAGTGTTATTCAAGCTACTATTTGTATTGGACAGTGTTCAATGTTGTTTGTCATTGATGAAACAGTAAATTGAAGTATGCATTGGAGCAGGTCCAGATGGTAGCCATCATTGCTTGACAGTGTTCAGTGGATAATATGTAGTGTGATAGTACTCAGTGGATAATGTGTTTTTATTATGTATAGTTTATTTAGTCTTTTTGTTTGTGCAATCTCATTTTTAGTAAACATAGTGTAGTTACTCATACAATTGCTTGTTGACACCTTGATGAAAGTGTGCTAATCTAGTGTGGTGTTGATGATAGGGTAACAATATTATTAACAACTTTTCATGATTCCCTTTGTCATTGTTTTCGAAAGGGGAGAATGACATTCAAATGGCTCTAGTGATGGAGGATGAGGATGCAATTTTTTTGTGTGTTGACATCAATTCCAAAGGGGGAGGTTGTTTGCATTGCAATGGTTTGTCATTGATGTCAAAGTGCTCTAATAATATGTTAATTTTCTTTTTGTGGTAGTGTGATTGTTTTATGGTGTTGGATAATTCATCCTTTGTTTCATGTATGATGTTCAAGAATTCTTAAGATAGTTTTGTTGCAATGTTGATCATGAAGTTGATGCTTGTTGTTGTTGTGCAGTTGATCATGGTTGCAAAGACTAAGGTTGATGTATTGAAAGGTTTCATGCATTGGTAAGGTTTAAAAGTGCTCTTTCATATGCTAATGATGTCACATTATCCAGACATATTGTTTTTGTTTTGTTGCAATGTTGATCATGAAGTTGATGCTTGTTGTTGTTGTACAGTTGATCATGGTTGCAAAGACTAAGGTTGATGTATTGAAAGGTTTTATGCATTGGTAAGGTTTAAAAGTGCTCTTTCATATGCTAATGATGTCACATTATCCAGACATATTATTTTTGTACCAAGCTTGCCTCAGTGTTGAGATGATTCATTGCTTATTCATTGATTAGTTCATTGCAATGGTTCACTGCAAAGTGTTAATTTTATATTAATGCTTAAGATAAGGTCATGTTACAAAATGAAAAACTGTAGATTGTTGAAGAGTTTCATAAGTTTCTTCAATCTATGCGTATGTGCTGGATCATCATGGAAAAAATAGGCCCTTAAGTTGCGAAAAATTCAGAAAAATCAGAGTTAGGAAATTTGACATAAAAATTTGAATAAGTCATCTATATTATTTCAAAGATATGTAAGAATAGAATTTGTAGAAAATTGAATGTAGTTTGTAAACTACTAGGTTTTATTTTCTTACAAAGTCTATTTGGTGAAAATTTGAAATTTCAATGCAATAGTACTTAAATTTTAGAGAAAAAATAAGTAGGTGTCTGTTTGACCACCCTAACCACAATAAAATGATAATATTTTTTTATAATATTTTAGATATAAGTAGAGAACTCATGTCTCGATGTGATGCATATCTTTTTGTAATTTTTTTCCAAGTAATAATTATTTATGATTTTTTTATTACGACTTTTAAAAAATATAAAAACTCATATGTCTGACCACCTGAACTTGGTGAAAACTTCATGAAATTCATTTTTTTTTAATCATATAGTATGTGAAGCATAGAATGTGAAACATGTTTTAGATTAAAAAAATGTGATACCGTTTGAAAATTATAGATGTTTTTCAATCAGCCTATCAATCAGGACTTTAGTCATAATTGAAATAGAAAATGAATAATAATTATTTATTAAATTCAAAGTAAAGCATAATTTATATTAGTGGGAAGTTGAGAATATCCTTTAAAAACCCTTTCGTTTCATCGATTTTAGATAATAAAAAATGTTGTCAGCCACATACCCTACACATACCCATCATATCACAACTTTTTGGCCCATCATGATCCTGCACATACCCCTATCATTCTATATTTTTTTCATTTTATGGTTCATCTTGTGAGGAATCAATTTATAGAACGCACCATGGATATGCAAAAGGTCATTACATGATTTCAAACTTATTATTTTGATAAAGAATTTCTTCATCAATTGGTGGTTTATTCAAAATTCTAGAACAGACTTAAAACCTTAAGTCTTCAATTCTAGGGTTTGTATTGTCTTTGAAGAATGACAAAGTCTTAAACATACTTTATGTCATATTTTTAAGGTGACTTACTCTAGCAGGTTAAGGATGCTTTATGCAATGGTTTGAACGGTGATTGAGGACATTGTTTCACCAATACCTTCTAGGGTTCACTGACCCAACAAGTAATTTTTTTATAGTTCAATGCTACCAAAGGTTTTATCTTATTGAATGAAACAACAAATAAGGGTTTCAGAGCTCATTGTATGAAACAATGTGTATCAAAAATTGATAGCAGAAAAATATCAAAGGTTCATTGACATAATGTTGGACATAATTGATTATGTGCAGTTTCTTCAAAGATTTGGTGATGCTACAGTTGATATTTGTGGTTTTTCAGCTCCTCATTTAGTTACAAATTATCTTCAATAGTGGTATGGCTATAATATATTTTATCTAGTTATTGATAGATTTATATACATGGCTTATGCACAACATATTGAGGGTGTGTGTTGAATGTTCAAGTTTGAAGATTTATTTGATTTAGGTATATGATCATAGTAAATGTATAAAGTGGTTTCTCTCAAAACCCTATGAAATGAATTCTTGAAAAATGTTGTTCACGGTTGGATTGTAATTGTGTTTTTAAAGTATTTTGTACAAAAAGACAATGTGGAAATGTTTTTTTCTTTTTTTAGGTTTCAAATACTATGAAACTTGCAAGACATAAACTACATTAAGACTGGAAGTTGTCATGAGTTATAGTGAAATAGAGAGATCCTATGTCTTTTATTATTTCCATGATTAATAAAACAAATTTAAGGTCATGTCAATGAGGCATAGATTGACCTTTTGCTAGTGAGGTTGTGTTTTGCTAGTGAGGCTAATAAAATGAACTTTCAAAGTGGTTTTTCTCGCTATAAAGGGATTTCCACTCATAAAATCATTGTGCTATGGTTTCTCATTATTTTTTGTCTATTTGTTCTTCATGTTTTATCATTTGATCTTATGTATCTTTTAGCACATGAATTTCTTTATAAAGAATTTATTCTTTCCTATCTAAATGGGTTAATTTCAGCATTTGAACTTCTAAGTTAGGGTATGTGCAAGATCATGATGGGCCAAAAAGTGGCCATATGATGGGTATGTGTAGGGTATGTGGGTGGCGAAATTTTTTTTCCCAAAATTGATGAAATGAAAAGGGTTTTTAAAGGATATTCTCAACTTTCTACCAATATAAATTATCCTTTACTTTGAATTTAATAAATAATTATTATTCATTTTCTATTTGAATTATGACTAAAGTCCTAATTGATAGGCTGATTGAAAATATCTATAGCTTTCAAATGGTATCACATTTTTTGAATCTAAAACATGTGTCACATTCTATGCTTCACATATTATAGGATTAAAAAAAATGAAATTCATGAAGTTTTGACCAAGTTAAGGTGGCCGGACATATGAGTTTTTATAATTTTTAAAAGTTGTAATAAAAAATTCATAATTAACTATTTACTTGGAAAAAAATTATTGTAATTATTGTAGCTAGGGTGGTTAGATGAACACCTACTTATTTTTTCCCTAAAATTTAGGTACTAGTGCATTCAAATTTCAAATTTTCACCAAATAGCTATTTTTTAAAATAAACCTAGTAGTTTAGAAACTGCATTCACTTTTCTACAAATCCTATTCTTACAAATTTTTGAAATAATATAGATAACTTATTCAATTTTTTACATCAACTTGCCTAACTTCATTTTTTTGAATTTTTGGCCACCTAACGGGCTATTTTTTCCATGATGATCCTACACATATCCATTATAACAAAGAAACTAGGTGCATATAAGTCTATGATAAATAAATAAATTGTATTTATTTTAAAACACTAGTTAACCCCCCCTCTCAATGTTTTTCATACTCAGACAGCTTGGGATGTGGATGACATGCCTTAAGTTGGCTCACATGTGGCATACTTTTCTTTCTATGTTTAGCATTAAATTTTGGGGGAAACCCTTTATTCATGATGTAGTTTCACTCAAGAACATATGACTTCACATAGGGATTTTTGAACAAGATCTCATGTTTTTTTCTACTTTAAAGCAATTACTCACAGCAATGGTGTTAGCAACTGGTTTAAAGTGGGAGCATACATTGATAATATCTTTTAACATTAAATTCATGGTGCAATTTTATAGTTTCTTAAAATGTGTCCTTTTCTTGGTTGTATCATTTAGTTTTATGTCCTCCAAGAGTGAAATATTTCTTAGCGTACAACTTTCCTCTTAGTGGCACTGATGTGACACACTACATTCCTTAAGTTGTGAAACTTTTACTCTTGACTTGTCATCTCTTGGATACATTAGGAATGGTGTTCGCTAGGTTGAGACCTTACATGAACTAAGAAAAACCCCTTTGAATGTACCTTACATTATTTTATGTTTACAATAACCATTTTATGGCCACCTTGCATTTAACACACTTTTCTTGCCAATGGAACCATCTTATTTGTTCATGGGTGCTAGCTTACAAAGTTTTTCTTGCGTCATGAATCTCATTTTTCATTTTGTGTGGCACCTTAAATCAAAGTTATTAGGAGGTATAACTTTGGTATGGCTAGTACGTATGGGAGCTTACCATAGGGTGTTGTCATAATAGTGGTTTACAATTCCTGAGAGGAACGAATTTTAGCTGAAATCACATATTTTTAAAAAAATAATGATTTAAGCCTTAAAAAGTTCCATTTTAAGGATTCCAATTGAAGAGAGTTTTATCAAATCACCTTAGATCAAACCCCCTTGGATAGAACCTCACTAGCTTTAAACCATACCTATAAATGCGTCTCCTTTACACCTATCAAAATGCTAATAAAAAATCACTTTTGATTTAGCTTTTGGGGGATCAAATGAATTCATTTAAAATTTATTTCAAATGATTATGGTATTCCTCAAAATAATCTATCCAATGAATATACTTTTAATATGTTTTGGTTTTGTTATGTATTTGTTTTTTAAGTTTTATTAAACATAGGTTTTTCATCAAAAATGAATTTCTTTGTTCTTCACATGTGGAAAAATAGAGGATTATCAAAAAAAATTGAAAAATATGAGTGCACCAGATATTGAAGTCCTTGATCCAAAAAAAAAAAATTAAATTAAATTTTGACATATAAAAAAAGTTACGTATATAGCTACTGGAATTGTAATTTGTTTGACTTTGAAACTTGATTAAGAAAAAAATATTCAATAAAACCTATTTAACCAAGTGGAAGCACTATATAACAGAGTTAGAAATCTAAATTTGAAAGAATTAGAATTTTATCCTTCATGGAAAAAAGTTATGCGCTATAATGTGTGTCACTTTTAAAAATGTCATTTTCTGAAAAAAATCAATTTTCGTCGGAGATGGAAAAAGAAGTAATTTGATTCTAAAAATTTTGAAAAAAATATTTTTAGAATCTACAGACAAAATTTGATGAGACTCTAGTTTTCACCATCTTCAAATTCCTCACAGTTTAGCTGCTATAGGTGCCCGAATGTGAAGATTTAGTTAAAAATAATAATTTCAGTGTCCAGTTTGGCCAAAAATTGTAAACCACTATTATGGGATCACCCCATAGGCATTACTTTCCATATCCACTTGCTTATTTTTGTGGGAACATACCAACGGTGTGTGTGTCTCACCTCTCTGGGGTCTCACCTAGTCAATATCAGATTCCACTAGCCCATGT
Organism: Sequoia sempervirens; assembly: GCA_007258455.2. Classification (NCBI taxonomy): domain Eukaryota; kingdom Viridiplantae; phylum Streptophyta; class Pinopsida; order Cupressales; family Cupressaceae; genus Sequoia; species Sequoia sempervirens. The sequence continues at coordinate 47,459 of VDFB02000269.1, forward strand.
GAGTGTGCATTTTGTTTGCATAGTGGACATCCTGATCCACTTGTAAACATTTTTTTGAAAAAAACCTTATCTCTCGTTCAAATCATGTTGGATAGACTATTAATGCTTTATCCACCCTTCTTTTCCTTTTTCTTTCTTCTTTATGTCTTTGACAATGTATGCTTGTATCTTCTTGTTGCTTCATACATCATTCACATGTGTGTTTTTTATGCCTATGTTGGTTTGCCATAGAATCTTGATCATGGGGGTTTGATCATCCTTCTTGATCATTTTCATCTGATCTCACTAGAATTTGTACACTTTAAACCCTCTTGATGCTTATTTGTCTACTTTAGTGTGAGTTTTACGCCAAGGCATCCTCTCACTAAAGTGGGGGCTAAATGTAGTGTCAAAAATTATACTCCATTCTTGGAGATAGTTCAATTTCACACTCTACTTGGACCTATTTTAGTACCCTTGCATTTATTTCCTTTAAATCATCATTAATAGGCCCCTAAGACCCTTTATTACATATCCCAAGGCCCATTTCAACTAAAATCTTGACAAATTCAATAAATGGATTTAATATTCTAACCCTTGACATTCTCTCACCCCAAAAACTTAGTGTGGGACTAATACACCACCCTAGGCATATTAGTCCCCTTAGGTGGGACCCATATGCCACCCTTGGTGTATTAGTCCCACTTGGGGCCTATTTATAGTTTTGAGCAAGAAATCAAGGTTTTCTATTCAAATGTTTGCAAATGTCAGCATTTGAGATTTGATAAATGGTAAATTAGATAGGATGCCTATAAAACTAAGGTTTCAAATCATTATTTCACCTAGAAATTTTATCTAAGACATAAAGCTTTCAAGTATCGAAGTATCCTAGCAAGTTTATGAGATCAAGAGCAAGTTATCAAGCATTTGGAGCAATATTCAAGATTCAAGCATCATGTCAAAGTCTTCATGGATCATGTGTGTTTGTGAGCTAACATTTGTGATGTAGGTTTCATGATTCAAGCAAGCATTTAAGAAAAATCATGAAGCACTCAATCAAGAGTCAAGATCCACATTCATGCTATCCATTTCACACAATTTTGTAGCATTCATTTCAAGGGGTTCATAGTTGCAACATTGCATTTTCAATCATCATTCCTTCATGTTGTTTCAGTTTTTTTAAAGGTTTAATTACCAAAATGTCGTTTGACCAAGTCAAACCCCCATCCTCTAATAAAACATTTGTCTCTCTCTCTCGTGATGTTCTTTTTGCATATTTATGTGAATTAGAGTCATTCGCCCAACCTAGTGATTTAGTCCCTAATATAGCCTTTCAATAGCATTGAATAGTGTCAGATTTGGGTTTGGAGGACTTGGAAACATACTTAGAAAAAGCTATAGGTGGACTAAATCACCCAACCTAGTGCATTGAAATTTTTTATCACCATTTAGTAGATCCTAATAATTGATAGAAGAATTCCAAATTTTTCCCTGAAAACCCTATAGCAGGACTCATATTCCCTACCTGGTGTATTAGTCCTAGAGTGAAACCTAATAGTAATTTTTAAAGTTTGTAGATATTGTCTTGGCATCTCCATTCATCCAAGTACTTTTTTGTTCCATTTTGTTTATTAGTTTGATTTCATGCTTTCAATTTTCTAGGTTTCATAGCAAGTTTGCATAAGTTTCTCCATTTCTCCCTTTTGAAGCTTCATTTAATGGTGATCCCCCATCCAATTATCCAAGGAATCCACTAGCTATTCCTCAATTGAGTCACTTGGTTCGAGTATCTAGTTTTCTAATGAATTGAAGTGTGAAATAGGGCCAATCCCATCTCCCAAAAGGTGGAACCACTATTTCCCTTTTGTTCAAATATAAAGTTTGATTCACATGTTTTATAATGATCAAGAGTTTGATTTTTGACATTTAGGTTTACACTTCACAACTTTCTATTACTATTTAAAATCAAAGATGAAAATATATTCAGATGAGATATAGAATACATAGTGTATAGAATTTTTAAATCCATGACAAATGTGATAGGTGAATAACTACCCAATATGGGAAAAAACCACCTACGTGATTTACCCTAAGCTAAACTTAACACTACACTAAAATTTTTGTGGCTTGTGTGCTCATGAGCTTCAAGGGTGTTGTGGACTCCAAGGTTTCATGCATTTTTTTGGGTGTGGGTGCATTCTATATTTATCATGAAGTCTTAGGTGCTTTTGTTACCCATGGTTGCTAAGTTTATTCTCTTTGTTAGAGTGTTTGCAATCTTCTTGGCTCTATAAATTGTGTCTCCTATTGAGGTGGAGACCTATCCCTTTGAGGTGGAAAAGGGTTTTGATGGTGTGGTTGGTTTATTATGCTTCTTCAGCTAGTTTTCTCCCTTGCAACTCCTATTGAGGTGGAGTTTGGGTATGCTAGAGAGTCCTTTTAATTGCGGATAGGGTAATCTTGGTGACTTCTCCTATAGAGGTGGAGAGGCGAGTTGTATGGAAAGGCTTATCTTCCCCATCAACATTACTTTTGTTTATGGCTCTAAAATTGGTTCTCTAAGCGACAAGATTGTTGCAGGATGGTTATTTTAAGGAATGTTGATAGGATCAGATTTTCTAAGCATGACTATGTATTGGTGATTCGGGTTTTTGGTCCCATCAAAACCTACTTGTAATGGTTTTAGCTCCCTTTTGAAACAGATGTATTCTTTTCCACCTTTGGGGTGGATGTTGTCATTTTTGTTGTAGCTTTGTGGGTGACCTATAGGCATGTTCTTGGATTGTTTTGCTAGCTAGGAAGCTTGTTTTATTCTTCTTGTTTTTTTTGGATTTGATCTACTAGTTGTGAGGCCTATTTCATGATGTTATATGGGATCAGGGCCATAAACCCTAATTTTTAATAAAAACATGATACAAAATAAACATTGAATAAATAGTAGAAAAAGTGTAAGGATGAGAAAAATGAATTGAAGAATAAAAAGGTGGATCACAATATACATGGTGTACTTACTAAAGCCTAAAGTAAATAATATACGAGAAAATAATGAGCAACATGAAAAACGTGAAACATTTTCAATGTTACTTGTGTCAACATCCACTAATAAATGTCCCTTGGCATCATCCACATGCTATCAAGGAAAATAGAAACATAAACCCAAGAAATTTCCTAAAAGAAAAAAATCATAAATATAGTAAGTAGTACTTGAAGGATAGTGTTGATGGAAAATTGTATACCTTCTATTAAAATTTCTACCATTTTAGTCATTCTAATTAGTGTCATACCATCCATGTTGTCTTAGTGGGAATAAATTATGTCATCAATTTATTTGAGTGTTCTCTTGATTTATTTATATGTTTTATAATTGACTAGTTGATGGTTTTAGTAAAAAATATTGGTGGCAATGCAATTTATTTTATCTATTTCAACTCAAATATGATCATGCTTTTGTATCTAGGAAAATAGACATATATAGTTGTGAAGAAATAGTGGCTTAAGTATATATTTTTCATATTAAAATTATATGAGATGTTTGTATTTTTTTGTCTATTTTCATCAAATTTACTTTATTTGTGATCTTTTGGACAACAAATTTGGAGTTTTAATGGAGTTGAAGATTGGATTGGATATATATATTTTCATGTTCAAGTCAAATTGGTTGCAAAGTTTTCTCATTGAAGTCATGTGTACAAAGTGTTTCATTTTCAAGAAGATTTGAGCATCTATCATTTTGGGTTTTAAATATCATTTATTTTACAACCTTATTCATAGTACATGCTACACTTAGTCATCCATTTTAGATAAATATGTTAAGAAGCCATGATTCTAATAGCCTAAAGCCATCATCATTAAATCCTTGTTAAGCTATGAATGTTTTCTTTTCAATTCAATAAAGAGAATACATTTTAAAATATCAAATTGGTTTTGATTATATTGACCCACAATCTCTATACTATTGAAAATAATCTTCAAATTTTTATTGAATTTGAAAATGTTAATTAATAAAAAGGTCATATTAAAACAATTTTAAATTTTGAATTGATTTTTTTCAAGACTTCCAAATAGAAGTAAATAAACATTTAACCATAAAAGTGACATTTTAAGAATAATTTAATGAGGTAACAAAATTTCAATATGTAATCCAAATATTATCAGACCACAACTTAAAATGTTGGCATAGAGTCTAAATGCTACACTATTGTTTGATAAATCTTGTCCTTTAATTATGTAAGTATTGGGACATGATAGCAAGAAGGAATCATTGTTTCAACTATGTTAAGTTTTCTTTTTAGGATGCATAAAACTTCAGGCATACGGGGCAAATTCACCGTCAGCAATTCACTGATGGAAAATTCACGGCCAACAACTCACCACGAGAAAATTCACCGTCATGACAATTCACTGCACGAAAAATTATTAAATGAATTTTTCACGGTTAATTTTCCAGGATGGTGAATTGCTAGCGGTGAATTTTCCTAGAGCCAAATTTATGAATCCCTATCAAAACAATGCTGTTGCAATTGACCATTCTGTAACGCTAGTTAATATCCAATCCACTAATGCCAACCTCCATTGTCAATAGGTGTTTTTTTATCAAACGTGCTACACAATTTCAAAGACAACTAAACTCTTGAGAGATAGTCTGTGTTGGTGACAAACGAATTTAATCACATTTTTAATCATTCTTTCCCTCGTCCAGTCTTTCTATATCCGAATGACACCCAACTTTTGACCTAAGTATTCCTAAGACCAGTTTATAATGTACATCGAATGTATAGTCTACAATGCCAACATAGAAAATAATGGATACAACGAACCTAACGTATATGGGTCAATTTTTGTGCACAGAAAATGAAAGATATATTTTTCATATGGTATAAATTATCTCTGTCAAATCAAATAAATGAAAAGAAAGCGAGGCCAACTGGGTATCTTCAAATACAGTCAAATACTATTTACTTTGGCTTTAGCTGTGTTTATTTTTAAGTTTTAAAACTAAATGTGTGTTTAGTTTTTATTTTACATTTGGTATTTTTCTATACATGTTTAAATATATTATAGAATATATAATATTATATATGAAAAATATAATGTAATAAATATATATAATATTTTTTATATAAATATAGTTATATTAATATACATTGTAAAATTTTATATTTAAAATATATTTATAAATTTGATTTTTTTTTTATAATTAATATTTATATTATTATAAATATAATATTATATCACATTTATTAAAATATATTATATATAATATTATTATATCAATCTATAATATATTAATATATATTGTAAAATTTTATATTTAAAATATATTTATAAGTTTGAGTGTTTTTCTTTATGTATAATATTATATTTATAAAATATTATATCACATTTATTATAATATATTATATATAATATTATGATATTACAATACAATAATATAATATATTAAAATATAAAATATATTATATTAGAATATATTATATCATATATATAATATAATATAATACAATATAATATAATATAATATAATATAATATAATATTATTATATCAATCTATAATGTATTCTAATATAATATATTTGTTTCATACTTTCCAATCTATGTCTTAAATTAAGGTTACATATCTATTAGGGTTAGGGTTAGGATTTCTGAGATAAGATAAGGGTTAGGGCTACAGTAAGGATCAAGGTTAGGGTTGGGGACTAATTAGTATTAGGGATGGGTCTAATTTGGGTTAAGATTCAATTAGAGTTAGGGTTAGGGTTCAATTGATGTTCAATTAGGGTAAAGGTTCTAGGATAAAGTTTAAGGTTAGGGTTAGGGTTGAGATTAGAACTCAACTAAGATTAATGTTAGGCTTACAATTACTATAAGAGTTAAGATTAAATTAAGACTTAATTAGGGTTATGGTTAGGGTTCATATTCAATTAGGGTCAATGTTCAAATAAGGTTAGGATTAGGATTCAACTATAGTTAGGGTTAAAGTTAGTTTAGGGTTAGGGTTCAATTATGGTTATGGTTAGGGTTTAATTAGGGTTACAACTAGAATTAATGTTAGGGTTAGTTTTTGCATTCAATTAGGGTTGAACTTTAATATATTTTAAATATAAAATTTTATAATATATATTAATATATTATAGATTGATATAATAATATTATATATATATAATATAAATATTATATTATACAGAAAAAAATTACTCAAATTTATAAATATATTTTAAATATAAAATTTTATAATGTATATTAATATAAATACATTTATATAAAAAATATTATATATATTTATTACATGATATTTTTCGTATATAATATTATATATTCTATAATATATTTAAACATGTATAAAAAATACCAAATCTAAAAGAAAAACTAAACACACATTTAGTTTTAAAACTTAAAAATAAACATGGCTAAAACCAAAGTAAATAGTAAAAATTATCAAATAGTTTAATTTTAAAAATTTCATATAAGCTGGATATCTTCCATGATGTGGAGAATAATGCCTTCAAGTGTTTGATTCCTTATTGATGACTAATTGTAGATTGTCAAACTGAAGTGATAGTTTCTTGAAAGTTTCCAAGTCATTTATTGTAGATAAAGAAAGTTATATGGCAGCCAAGGATGGTACAACCATGGAATGTCATGCACATGGATCTCCATTCCTTTTTGTAGGTTGCATAGCCAATGCCCAGATCTTGCACAGATTTGTATGTTGAAGTAGATGTTGAAAATACACTCTCATACTACATTAGTTATTGTATATTTAGCTTTAATTATTATTATTATTATTTTCTAAACTCTTAAATGAGCACATGCCATATTTAAATAAATTTTATTATTTAAATTTTATTTTTATATCTGAAAATAATAAAAAATAATAAAATTTTTAAGTTTTTCCACCCTTCACCTCATAATCAAATAACTAATCATTTTAATCCTATCCATTAATCCTCTCAACTAATCTTGTTCAGAGGGAAATCTATAAATCTACCATTCCATAAGTTGTTTGGAAGGAATTCTAATATAAAATACAATGCCATGGTGTCATTGTGAGCAACCATATTACCATATTGAGAACTACATGTGGTTGAGAGTTTTTTGAATTATTTTATTCATGTTTTATAGTTTATTTGGTTAAATTATACTCTGGGTAGATGTGAATTATGTTTTAAACTAGAGGTTTTTAATCCTCATTTGTATTTCAAGTTTTTCAATCTACTTTCATAGCATGCCTAATAGAGCTTTATCACTCTCTAACCCTTATTCTTTTAGGTCTTACTAACCTAATATCATTAGTATTTAGTCATTTTTAATGAATTTGTGGTTGCACTTTTACAAGGATCATTATAGCTCAAAATGGATCTCATAATTGAGTTTGAAAGGTCACACAAATAAAGATTGACATATAATTTGACCTATTTTGGTGAAAAAAATTATCAGTTTTTGTGCCCTAAGGCTTTCATTGGTTGTCCATACATTGTATAGATATGTAGCATATGGAGTGTTTCATATGAAATAATTCTATATTGTTTATAATTTACATGGTCATCTATTTTAAAATAATTATTATTCCTTCTGTAAGAGATTTTATTATCTGTTGTATAAAAAAAATTATTATCTATTTGTTATTGGGTTCCTCTTTTGGTTGTGGGTTATTACCTATCTATTTCGTTCTTTCAAACTTTTATCCCCTAGTTATATTGATGACCATGGTGTTGAACACCCAAAATAGTGAGAGGGGGTGTGAATCAATATTCACTGAAATTCATTATCTTCATCAACTTTATAGATTCATTCAATGCATCACATTATACTTGCGATAATGGAAATGAACATAGAAAGCTTGCATCACATCAAAGAACACAAGAACACCAAATCTATATGGAAAATCCAGAAAGGGGTAAACCACAATGAGGATTACCTCACAATATATTATAACTAGTTAGAATGTTTGATACATAACGGTGGACTCACTGTCCAAAAAAAAAAAAAAGGCTCACTCACTGGTCACTACCAATGGGCTCATTTCCCAAAATGGAAAGAGATAGAAGAAAGGGTGGTTAACTATTAAAGATGAACTGCTAACAATGCATCTGACATATATTGAAGATAGAGTTCCACTAAAGCTCAAAAAATTGACTTAACACACTTCATACTTCTTAAAGTAGATTTTGTTAGAAATTGGATTGCATCAAATGGTTGTCATCAATGTCAACACAATACCAAATGTATGAGGCATTTACCAAAAGCTATTCCCTATCAAAAATGTTCTTTATTAGTGAACTAGTGTGCTAGTTTTTGGGTCTGGATTCTACCACAAGACAAGCTATGTCTTTGTTATCTTAATAGATGTCATCATGATTCACTCAGACAACTATATTCAAGAACTTCAGAAGTTTTGTGTTGGGAGCAATAAGTTATCAATGACAGAGTTTAACTATGTACACTACAGTTATGGTAGTATGATGAGAATTAGATGTTACATCACATTTGGAAGTTGTTTGATTGTTTGAAGCTTTTATGTTTAGGTCCCAGTCTTGGCTGACCTGACACACATTATGTATTAAGAAGATTGACTATAATTGGGAATGTTTTCTATAGATCCTAGCTGACCTAATATGATGTACTGCATGAATTCTATATAAGATGTTTTGAAGTGAAGAAATGTAGAGAAGAGAGAGCGAGAAAGGAATGAGTGTGTGAGCTCCTAAATGATTTATCAATTGTGGATTAGTTGAGAAACTATCATGTGAGGTAGTACTTCATATTTTTAGCTTAATTTGGAATTAAATTTAGCACAAGGAAGGTGTATTCCATCAGTTCATACTTTTGGCAGTGAGCCATAACTTTTATATTCTAGAAGAAAGCCATTTTTTAATCTCTATTGATGTCATTCAGGGAGGCTTCCAAAACAAACAACACAAATACAACACTATTCAACAAGTATTTGAAACTCCAAACCCTCACAAGGGCACTTCTTCACACAAACACTCTTCTTCTTTAGTAGGTTTGAAGACCTAAATTTTTGAACCAATCACTAAACCCTCACAACCAAAAATCTCTTTATCCTTTTAGACACCCATCAAAGCATCCTAAAACATAACTTAGAATCTCATGCAACTCTTTTGAGAAATCAACTTCAAATCATGGCTTCTATACGATGACCTAGGCCTTGAATTAGGCCACTTTTACAAAGAGACACCCCTTTAATCTTATTTCCAACCCAAAAAACTAATGGGGAAGCATTGACTTGCTATCAAAACTCTAGATTTCATAATTTATTTGCAGTGACACATTCCCCAAGCACTCTACCATGAAACCCTCATTTCTTGCAAATTACATGGGGGTTTATTGAAAAACTACCTTCTTGACCTTACCAGGCCTTTTTACTGACTCAAACACCCTTAAAAAAGCCTAAACATGCTTAAATGATCAATAAATATCACTAGCCCCAAAGATCTCATCAAACCCTATCACTAAACCTCCATTTTCATGGTAAAAACTCTCTTAAACTCCCTAGGACAATCATCAAAAATCTCACCCAACCTTACACCCTACTTTATTCAACTAGCCTATATCTAAATCTCCTCCTTAGGACCTATTTCACTATTCAAATGGATTATAGTCAGTGAAATAGTCCTTAAAACATGGTAAATGCTCACAAACCCCAAAATAGGGTATACCCGGGTAGTCACAAAGAAACAAGAATAAAATTCTTCAAATCCACTTTGATCCTCTCAAACCAAACACAAAATGTATTTGACTCATGCTACCAATTAATTGATGAGGAATTTGATAAATTGTATATATGTATGATACCATATAGGCCTGTAATCAATGAATTGCACATAAAATTTCAAAAAAATAGTGAGATTTTGATTGGTTTTTTGCTTCAAATACACCAAGAAAAACTTTATGTTGATGTTTCTCACCTTTTTAAACTTTTTCCCACCAAGAAAAAACACAAAAACTGACTCAACATCCCTCAACTAACTTTCAAACACCCCATGACTATTGGGGTTCACAAAGTTACATTTTTTTGCAATTTTTGATAACAACATTTTGCTCTTTTTTGTATTATTTTTCAAATTGACTCCCCTAACATCCTAAAACATTATAAATGGTCTATTTAGACCTTATTCAACCTAAGAACAACCTCACATAATAAAATGGCATTTTACCCTCCTTGACAACTATTGTCAAAATTGACAACTTTTTGACATGATTTGCAACTTTTTCAATATAGACCCAAAAGACACCAAAATTTTCCAGTTACATCAAAATGGTCTCAATAGACCTTATGTGAACTCAAACACTCCAAACAACCTAGACTCAAATTTTCATGAAACAACTAGAGCCAATTCATTGAAATGGATTGGTGCTCCTGCACCATACACCCCACCTAAAAAGATTTCCATGTCTCTTGGAAACTGATCTTCAATTGTTCCTCCTTTGAAAGCTTCATTTCTTTAACTTTAAAAATCTAGCTTGACTAGTAAATTCTAAAAACTTGATTTGTGCTTACCATTCTTATGCTCTTGGTCAACTTGATAATACTTCCCTTTATTTGTTGAACATCCTCTGATCTCTTTTCCATCTGTGACTAATATAGAACCTGCACCACATACCCTCTGCCTTGTCCATATAAAATACCTATCTTCATGAATCTATCCTTGCCTTTCTACTTGTCTCACTCTGTCCTTTCCTTTAAATTTATGCACGATATTCACTATCCTCAAAGCCTTTTCATTATCAGACCTATATACCACTGTGCATTATCAAACTTATCTCATCCTTAATATTATAGCTCAATCCATTAAGATATCTTGCCACTCTTTCTTCCTCGTATTCCTCATGTTTTGTCCATATAGTTAACCTATAAAACTCCTCGGTGTATGCTTTCACATCTAGGTCCTTTTGCTTAAGATTTTGAAGTCTTTTAAGCAATTGAACATTATAATCACTATGAAGGAACTTACCTTTGAGTTTTGTCTTCATTCTCTCCCAAGAAGTAATCTTGGTCTTTCCCTTTTTCTTCCTCTTATCTTGCACAAAGTTCCACCACAGCAAAGCATGTCCTTTCAACTTGGTCTTCACCTTCTTCACCTTGTGATCTTCATCTACTTCCTCACTCTCAAAGTAATTCTCCATGGCTCCTATCCAGTTCAAGAGCTCTTCACCATATAATTTACCTCCATACATAGGAATTTGAATCCAGTTTTCTATGTCCATCACCTTTCATAGCCTTCAAAACCTTTAGCATCCTCACATCCTCTAGATCCAACTCTTCCTCTTCACTAGAGGTTTATTCCTCTTCAAAATCACTTTCATCCATAGTGACCCCAACATTAGACTTCGATGCAGCAATCTCCTTCTTCAAGGTTTATAATTCTCTAGCTTGTTGATCAATCTTTCTAATAATAGTGCTTCCTTTGGGAGGCATCTTGACTCCTGCAATTCCACCATTCATTGCACACAAACTTTCAACCTTCCCCCTCAAGAGACCTACTTCCTAGGATCTAATACCAATTGATTTCATTCAAGGATGATTCCAACTATTCAACAAGTATTTGAAACTCAAAACCCTAACAAGGGCACTTCTTCACACAAACACTCTTCTTCTCTAGTAGGTCTGCATACCTAAATTTTTGAACCTAACTCTCACTAAACCCTCACAACGAACAATATACTTATCCTTTTAGACACCCATAAAATCATCCTAAAACATAACTTAGAATCTCATGCAACTCTTTTGAGACATCAACTTCAAATCATGGCTTCTACGCTAACCTAGGCCATGAATTAGGCCACTTTTACAAAGAGAAACCCCTTTAATCTTACTACCAACCCAAAAAATCAATGGGGCAGCACTAACCTACCATCAAAACTCAAGATTTCATAATTTATTTGTAGTGAAATGTTCCCCAAGCACTCTACCATGAAACCCTCATTTCTTGCAAATTATTACATGGGGGTTTATTGAAAAAATACCTTCCTAACTTTACCAGACCTTGTCACTAACTCAAAAACCCTTTAAAAATTCTGCACATGCTTAAATGATCAAGAAATATCACTTCCCCCAAATATTTCATAAAACCCTAGCACTAAACCTCCATTTTCATGGTAAAAACTCTTAAACTCCCTAGGGCATTCATCAAAACTCTCACACAACCTTACACCCTACTTTATTCAACCAACCTACATCTAAACCTCCTCCTTAGGACCCATTTTAGAAGTTACAAGGATTACAGTCGATGAAATGGTCCTTAAAACATGCTAAATGCTCATAAACCCCAAAACAAGTTATACCCAGGCAGTCACAAAGAAACAAGCATAAAATTCTTCAAATTCAATTTGAACCTCTCAAACCAAACAAAAAATTTAGTTGAATCATGAAAATAATGAATTCATCAAGAATTTGTGCAATCTTGTATCTGTATGATATTGTACAAGCCTACAATCAATGATTTACATAGAAAATTTTGAGAAAATAGTGAGATTTTTATTGGTTTTTTGCTTCAAATCCACCAAGCCAAACTTTACATTGATGTTTCTCAAATTTTAAAACTTTTTCCCAGCAAGAACAACCACACCAACTAAATCAACATCCCTCAACTATCTTTCAAACTCCCCATGACCGTTGGCATTCACAAAGTTGCATTTTTTTGCAATTTTTGATCACAACATTTTGCTTTTTTCACATTATTTTGAAAATTGACTTCCCTAACCTCCTAAAACATTAGAAATGGTCTATGTAGACCTTATTCAACCTAATAACATGAAATCACACAAGAAAATGACATTTTACCCTCGACAACTTTTGTCAAAATTGACAACTTTTTGACATGATTTGCAACTTTTACAATATAGAACCAAAAGACACCAAAATTTCCCAATTATATCAAAATGGTCTCAATAGACCTTATTTGAACTTAAACACTCCAAAAAACCTAGAATCAAACAACCTAGACTCAAATTTTCATGAAACAACTCGAGCCAATTTATTGAAATGGATTGGTGCTCCTACACCATCTATGGTAGTGAGCCCTTCAAGTTGTAGCCCTATTAGATAGCGAGTCCTTATTTTAGGTAGTGAGCCATTTTGTAATGAGTTTTGATATTCTCTATAGTGTTATTTAATCCTCATTGTGGTTTTTTCCTCATTGGGTTTTCCACGTAAATATGGTGCTATTGTGTTTATGTGTTGGATTTGAGTTTATGCATTGGCATTCAATGATTAATCATTTAAGAAGTATTAAGTATTAGTTCCAGTGATTGATTAAAGGTTTAATTTTGTGACAAATAAATCACCCACCCTCTAGTTGTCCTATTCAACAATTGGTATCAAAGCTTGGTCCTTTGGAATGAGTTTAACATCTAGAAGGAGATCTTCAGGTAGTGAGCCATTTTGTAATGAGTTTTGATATTCTCTATAGTTTTATTTAATCCTCATTGTGGTTTTTTCCTCATTGGGTTTTCCACATAAATATGGTGTTATTGTGTTTATGTGTTGGATTTGAGTTTATGCATTGGCATTCAATGATTAATCATTTAAGTATTAAGTATTAGTTCTAGTGATTGATTAAAGGTTTAATTTTGTGACAAACACCCCCTCTCAGTTGTCCTATTCAACAATTGGTATCAAAGCTTGGTCCTTTGGAATGAGTTTCTGAAGGAGATCTTCGTAGGTTGAACAAATGGAGAAGGGATCTAACTTGGATGGAGAATTAAGAATAGAGACTTCAGAGTTTTAAAGTGAAGATCTAAAAAAAAATTTCAAGAAATTAGATGAATGCATTCAAAAACTAAGGAATCAGATTCAAAAGTTTAAATTGAAACATAAAAAAGTTATCCAAGAACTAAAGGAAGCAAAGGAGACTGTTGAGAATCTAAGAATGAAACTTGAAGAAAGAAAAAGTGTGGAAAGAAATTATGAAATTGGAAATTGAAAAAATCAAGGTAGAGGAAGGATTCTTGAAATATATTTTTAATCAGAAGACATAAAAATGTGATAAGCTTGAACAAGAAGTAGTAACCCTAAGAGCTAATCTGGAAAAAAGAAAAAGCTCATGAAGAAAGGTTTAAGATAAGTTCTAAAATGCTTGATGAGTTGATTTCATCTCAAAAACCTTCAAATGATAAAGGTGGTCTAGGACTTGAAGAAGGGAAAATCTCAAAGACTAAACCCATTCTCAACGAAGTGGACAATCAAAGGAAATTTCAAGGAAACACTTATCAAAACAAGAATCGAAGGAAAAATACCAGAAGATTTCCCCTCTAAAAACTTAATGCTTAAAGGTTCTCATATTTTAATGGTTTTTGTTTCTCATGTAGTAAGTTCAGACATAGAGCAACAAAATGTAAAAGTCGAATGAAGGTCAGAATAGAATGAGTCAAAATGTTGGATTCCTTACTGGAAAATGATATGTTTGCAACAAGTTTGGACATAGAGCTATTGAATGTAGAAGCAAAATGATGATGAATAAGTTTAATACTAGTGGAAGGATTCAATATTTTTAAGGCTATTGTTACACTTGCAATATCTTCAAACACAAGGAAAATCGGTGCAAGTCAAGGATGAATGCAAATTCGTTTGATCAAGGATATATTGTGTGCTACACTTGCAACAAACCAGGACCTATCTCAAAATTTTGTAGGAGAAAATTTGGGAAGAAAACTAATTTGGAACAAAAGATCAAGCCTATGAACAAGGTAGATCTCAAAGAAGTAAGGTTCCTGGGTGATCCCACAATAGTGGTTTACAAATTTTGGCCAAACTAGACACTGATTTATTTATTTTTAACTAAATCTTCACATTCGGGCACCTATAACGGTTAAACCGTGAGGAATTTGGAGATGATGCAAACTAGAGTCTTGTCACATTTTGTCTGTAGATTCTAAAAATATTTTTTTCAAAATTTTTGGAATCAGATTGCACTTCTTTTTCTATCTCCCATGAAAATAGGTTTTTTTCAAAAAACAACATTTTTAAAAAGTGACGCACACCGTATAACGCATAATTTTTTTCCTTGAAAGATAAAATTCTAATTCTTTTGAATTTACATTTTTAACTCCAATATCTAGTGCTTCCACTTGGTTAGATAGTTTTTTATTGAATATTTTTTCTTTAATCAAGTTTCAAAGTCAAATCAATTACAATTCAGACATAACACAACCATATAACGCATAACTTTTACTGTATGTATTGAAATTCTTCTTCTTTTTTTGTTGGATCAAGGACTCCAATATCTGGTGCACTCATATTTTTAATTTTTCTTTTTAATAATATTCTATTTTTTCACATGTGCAGAACATAGAGTTTTGTTTTCAGTGAAAAACCTATATTTAATAAAACTTAAAAAACAAATAGATAATATAATCAAAACATATTAAAATTATATTTGTTGGATAGGTCGTTTTGAGGGAAACCTGATACTAGTTGGTTTTCTGAGATCTCCATTTTCATTCTCAAATCTAGCTTCGAAGTGAAAAATTCTGAGCAATTTTGGTGCCTGAGAGGATGTGGGTGAAAATAAGTGGGTTCGGTCGAACAAAAATTTAATGCTCGTTCGAATAAGGGTTCAACCGAACTAATGTTCGACCAAAACCATTTGACACACAATAAAAATACATTTGAATGGGGTTCAGTCGAACATTCTAAAAATGTTCGGTCGAACCCCCTCTATTAAGAATTAATATTTAATATTAATATAAATATAAATTATATTCTTTTAAATTAAATAAATAGTATACTTATTATTGCTATATATTTTAATAATTATATTATTATTATAATATATAACTATTATTATAATATTAAAAGTATATAATTAAAAACTATATATATTATTATTATAATATTAAAAGTATATAGTTAAAAACTCTATATTAAAATTTTCTAATCATGGTTTTTCAAATCTTGGATTTTCAGGCTCAAAATGAGTGTCATGAAAACACTCTCCTCGGGAAGAATAACGAGAAGCTTCACTTGGAGAACATGGAAATTAAAGAAGCCATGAGAAATCCCATATGCACCAATTGCAGAGCACCTGTTGTTGTTGCATATTCGTTAGCTTTCTACTTATGGGTATTCTTTAACTATTCTTAAGTTTTTTTTAATGGGCCTGCATGGATTTTTTCAGCTAGAGAGAATGACAAGTATGGCTGGAAAATTTTACGGAAAGCTCATATCATTGACTTTAGAGAGAGATATGGAGGGAGTGGGAGAGAAAGGGAGAGTGGGGGTAGGAGGGAGATACTTGAGAGAGAGAGAGGGGGGAGTGGGAGAGAGAT
>VDFB02000269.1:63748-112108 GCA_007258455.2 Sequoia sempervirens
GGTAGAGGAGAGAGAGGGAGAGACTTTCAAGAGAGAGAGGGGGGAGTGGGAAAAAGATAGAGGGTAGCAGGTACAAGGGTTTAGGGTTATAGGGTTAAGGGTTTAAGGGTTAGGGTTTATTTTTTTATTTGCATTGATTTATGTTTTATATATGTGTACAATAATTTTATAATTAGATAATATTTAATTTTAAAATTTACATAATTTCCCATGGAACAATTTGATGAAACAAATTATATAAGTTGTATATAATTGTATATTAGATTCTTGAACTTAAGAATTCCATGAAACAAATATAAGTTGTATATAATTGTAATTTAGGAAAAATGATTTTGAAAAACTTCACTACGTTTCAAATAAGGATTGAAAGCATATATGTGGGTTTACATGCAACCAAAAAAAGTGAGAGATGATGCTATCAATGATTCTCGAACTTCAGAATTTTCCATGGAACAAATATGTACATATAATTGTAATTTAGGCAAAATGATTTTAAAAAAATTCACTACGTTTCAAATAAGGATTGAAAGCATATATATGGGTTTACATGCAACCAAAAAAAGTGAGAGATGATGCTATTAAAAATTCTTGAACTTAATAATTTTCCATGGAACAAATATGTACATATAATTGTAATTTACACAAAATGATTTACAACTATGTACAAGTTACTATAAGTTCTCATTTGAACATGTATATGGTTACAAGTGAACTTGAAAACCATGGATATAATCTAAGTCAAAGATTTTGGTTCAGCCCGCTCTTCAATAACATGTAGAATATTTTGATGATCATCACTATCTAGTCTCCATTTTCTTCCACCACGTGCATGTGGAATTGCATGAAGATGTAGAGTGGTAGCAATTATTAAGTGACTATATTGATATACCTTATTATTAGGTTGATAGTCAACAAAATGAATCCCATGCTGAACAACTTTGACTTGTTTTAGATATGTCCCTTGCACTACAATAGAACCTGCATGGTAAACATGAACCTAAGGTAAGACATATGAATGTGTGCAACATTTTCATGCTTAAGGTTTGTATAATATATATTTAATGTTTATATTGTAATGTGCACATGTGAATACAATGTATATAAAATTTTAAATTCAAACTCACTTGTGGGAAAAGACATTCCATCACTTGTTTCAGGTTTTGTTAGCTTATTCCTCTCTTTTGTGCAACGCAATAAATAATAGCTAACACCTTCAATGTTTCCAGGCTCTGCTATGACTGAAAAAAATTCTCCTATACACCAAATTTACGCAAAAAAATAGAAATGTCTCTAAAGATCATTAACTAGATATATATAATATTTAAATTATTGAAAACTTACACATGTGCACCTTTTCTAACCAATCCTGAAATATGGTCATAATCAATTAAAATCAAAGGAATGTCTTCAAATCTTTCTTCCTTGTTTTTATCATATGTTTCTGAAACAACTAGTGGCACCGTATCCCATATACCAACATATCCAAGTTCTTGATTGTTGCATGCATAATCAGAGTTTCCCTCAATGCACTTAGTGCAAAAACAAGAGTAATCCCTTGTGTCTAATATCCATCCATGGGGACTATCTAAACTCCTAACACAATGTAAAGATCTTGTTTTTTCTACCCTCTTGCATCCATGCATCAATCTTCTATCCACACCTAGATACATATGTACAACAAAAAACTTATGTGAACAAATATGTATATATATATATATATTAAATTTAAAAAATTCAAATTTTTGATTTAATGTAATTTATACATACCCAATATCTCCCAAAACACTCTATGTGGAATGTGTTAGTTTGTTCTTGAAGATGTGCCGACCACATTTGATGCAAAGTGTTTCTTGCACCATTCAACAACATCATGTGCATTGTCTAAACGATCTTCTGGATAACTCATTTGGTGCTTTCTTAAAGCTCATTTGATGCAAGCTCCTGCTCCATCATGCTCACCCTTTCCATTCCCACTCTAGAAAAAACTCCAAAAATGTGGTATTTTGTAGATTTTATGATATCTACAAAGTGCATAGAATGTCCGTGAAGATTTGAATTATGCCACACATCCATATAACCATACAAAATTATTTTCAAATTTTACACCCCTACTTCTCAAATTCTCAAAAAATATTGTAAAGCAATGTTGGACAAAAAGTGTGTCATTCTCTTTATCATCACTAATATAAAAGTGATATTCTTTCTTAATGGCTCGTTCTTCATATGTACTCTCAACACCATCCAATTCTGATCAAGTGCATGTCGATAACACACATGAACCATAATAGTGATCTACTTTGAAAAGTAATACTCTGATTGAATCTCCTTTTGATGTACAAAGGAGTAATTTTTTGCAAAGTCAACTACTGATAGAACTCGTCTAATATGGGAAAGTATCTCTTCAATGTTTGTAATTGTTGTGCTTGCCACTTAGCAAAAAGGAATGATGTATGTATGGTCATATCAATTTTCAAAAATTTCCATAAATTTTCCAATGGGAATCTCCTCTTCTACATAGTTCAACCTTTTGTGGATTCTTTTTCAAAAAATTTTGCAACTTTACATTAATGCGGTGCCCTGTGTTAGTAAAATATGTGAATAACTAATAAACCACACTTGATCAATGAAACATTACATCAAAGAGAATCCAAATAACTTGATCTATGAGAAATTGAAACAAATAAACTCTCTAAAAATAGTACTTACCTCTTGCAATTTACTATCTTTGTTAGGTTAGTATCCTCAATTCTTGAAGGAAATTTAGCCAAATTTCCACATGTCTCACAAATTCCTTTTATGCAGTTTATTTGAGGTCCATTTTCATGATCACATAATATAGACTTTATGAAAAAACTTTCCTGTTTAGGAGGTGCATTTTGAAACCAACATCTTTCTTCTCTCATCTTTCAAAACACCTGATAGTAGAGATCAAATTCAATATGATAACGACAACAAGTTTCAAAAAACTTGTTTATCTTCACATAATATGGCTTTAACCTTTTAAACATTGTTTTCCCAATCTTTATATGAGGATATGCATTAAAAAAGTTCATATACATCTCAAATTGTGTTATGTACAGCCAATGTTTGATATGGTTTTCATAAATACTAGGTCCAACCATGTGTCTCATAACATCTCTAGTATTTGATGATGGATGAGTCTGATCATGCCAAAAACCTGAGACCGAGTTCCTAACAACATCTTCAATCCTGTGAGAATGGGGAGCTCTACACATAATTTCCCAATTTCCTTCTAAACTCTCATCCAAAAACTTTCTCTTTTTCTCATATTTTATCAATGTGGTTCTACTATAACCAATTTCAGTTGAAATTGCAGACATTTTTATTTTTCTTGCTATATCTTGATGTACAGTAGATGTCAACATCACCCTTCTTGTAGTGGCCTTATCCACTGATCAAGATCCTTTCCCAATGGAATCTAAACCCTTTTTAACATTTTGAACAATATCCTTTTGTAATCCCATGTGTTTCTTCTTATTTGATGCAGAATGTACACCCAACAATTGTAATGACTCTTTGAGCTCATCACGAAGAAGTAAATCTGATAACAATTGGGTTTTTTCAAGTGTATCAAGATGATTGAAATGATGATTGATCATTCCATTTACAGATTTAGTCATTGACCTCTTTCTCTTATTATAAGGTTGGTTCACATAATATTTCAGTTTCTCCATATCCATTTCAAGTAAATGATCTAAATTTCTATGAGAAATTTGTTTCCTCACCTTCTCAACTAGTTTTATATGCTCATCCATACCAGCAGGAGGAAGTGATCCTGACCCCTCTCCAACATGCATTTTTTGAACTTGTGCGTCCTCCCTGTCTTCAAGGACCATGCATTCTTGAGTGGATTCATTTGATCCAATGTCTAGATTTGGCTCGACTTGAGCATGAAAAATTCATGCTTGTTGAGCCCTTCCTACATGTCACAAAATATTTTGCAAAAAAAAGTGAGAGATGATGTTATATAAGTGAAGTTTATGTATGCAAGCAAACAAACTGATAAAACATGATGCTATAAGTGAGAGAAGATTGTGCTATTTTTATATGCTCATCCATACCAGTAGAAGGAAGAGATCTTGACCCATCTCCAACAAGCATTTTTTGAACTTGGGTCTCCTCCCTAACTTCAAGGTCCATGTGTTCTTCAACGGATTCGTTTGATCCAATATCTAGATTTGGCTTGACTCTATCTTGAGGAATCCCTAGAGCATGAAACATAAAAATAATTTGAGAACATTGAAGTGATGAAAATAAAAGACCAAAGAGACAAAACACAAATATTGAAACAAAAAAAATTAGCTTAAGGAATTGGAGTTAAGGATCATATAAACATTGCAACTTCCATGACCAAGTTGACTTGAGGACATTTAAAAGTATTTATAGTCATTCAAGTGCAATGATGGTTAGAAACCTTAAAAAAAAATGTGTGTTAAGACATAATTTAAAGAATAATCTATCATATATAACTATTATTCCTTGGCACCATATAGCTTGAGTTTTGATGTATACATGTGTTAGTCTCTAGAAAACCTGACATTGCATTGGCTTTAAGTATAATTTGAGTTCTAATTTTCAAATAATTCTAAAGCTTAGAATTGGACATTTATTAAAATATTTAAAAAATATTTTTAAGTAACTACTGATCATTAGATTAAATTAAATGGGAGTTTAGAAAAATATTAAGGTAATTAGATGTTGCAATGTAGATTGGATAGGGGATATTGATCACCAAATATCAACATTAGAATGCTACTTCATTGTACATGAAGGTGTATTTTCATGAATAATTAAGAAAAAATAATGGTTTCTTTCAAAATGCAAAGTTAGAATATATAGGAATTTGCAAAGCCATAAAATAATTAATGTGGTTGAAAATTTTATGAAAATCAAAGTGGCATAGTGAGGGACACAAAATTTAAGGTTTCATTGGAGAACTAATCATTTATTTAAGTACACTATCATTTTCTTCATGAACAAAGTAAAGAGAAAATTATGTAGATGCAATACTCAACAATGATAATGTGATGACAAAAACATTAAACAAAGGTATTGGTAAAAGATAAGTGTAAGGTTTGTAGGGAAGGATTTAATGTACAATATTTTAGTTTAAGAGTACATTTTAAGTTGAAAAATAGTCATACATTAAACATTTCTAATTTTAATAAGAAAGCCTATGCAAAATGTATTCACATACAAATTTATGTTTAGGTGTACTAACCAAATTATTGGGTGGAGTAATGCACAAATTATGTATTCCATCCCATCAAATGAATACTCATGTTTTTAAAAATTAAAAGTCTTAAACACACACTTGAGAGTGAGAGAGAGAAGAAACAAGCATGTACCTTGTTTCTTTCTATGATAATTTTCCAAGTTTTGTTCACGCCTCTTATGTTCTTCTTTTGACAATTTTCGTTGAGACGAATTTTTTCTTTTTCTTTGTTGTCCCATTTTCTTCTTCAACTTAAAGATGACTCAAAACAAGTCCTCTACCAACTTAGTTAAATTATCCTCCAAATTTTTCCTTGATTGATAAAAATGAAAAGTTGTCGAGCTCCAATATTTGCCTCCTTGATAAATGTGCAAAAACTTCTTCTCCAAAATATGCACTCCAAGTGATATAAATGAGAATTAATCTTGCAATTTGCTATCTAGAATAATGAAAAATAAGCTTCTATTTATATAAATATGGGATGGGAAAAAAAAATTCTAGTGTACATGGAATAACTAGATCCTAGTTTAAATGAATCAAGTAGTAAAAAAAACAAGTTATTTCATTGTGGAGATTTTTTTTATTTATTTCATAGGTATGCACAACATATCTAGTAATTTTAGAATTTTGTTAAAGTGTCAAAAATGTATATTAGAGGGTATAATTTGAATTGAATTTCGAGTTACTTGTCAAAAATGTATAATAGAGGTATAATTTGAATTAAATTTTCTTCATTATATTTGAACTGAATTTCAAATTATTTGTCAAAAACGTATAATAGAGGTATAATTTGAATTGAATTTTCTTCATTATATTTGAGTTGAATTTCAAGTTACTTGTCAAAAAGATTATATCTTGTTCTCAACTCAATTGTTCATGTTGCTTAAGTCATTTAAAAAAAAATATTTATTGTGATCAACATGAATGAACTTAATTATAAAGTGGCATTGATTTCCCTAAAATTCTACTAGAGATCAAATGTATAATGAATATAAAGAAATGTAAGTTGTAAGAGATCATAAAATAAGAAAACATGTATGTATATTGAATATTTAAAGCAAATGCATACATATATTATGTGTAAACATGTTTAAACCATAAGCAAACACATGTACATACATGTAAAGGGATTCAATACATATAAACATAACACATATTATCAGCAAAGAGGCAAATGTATGTATATATCATATAAGAAAATATATGTACATATCATATAAGCAAAATGTAAATTAAAGATCATCAAATTTCAAATACTAAAGATAAACAAATAAGCAAATGTAAGTTAGAGATCATCAAATCTCAAATACTAAAGATCATCATGTATAAGCAAATACATGTGGTAAAGATCATAAATCTAGTGCACATGGCCTAATATGAATGTCTACTCCTAGTTGAATGGCCATCTGAATGAGAACGGTCATGCTTTGATGGATGTGTTGAGCCCTAGAAATAAAATTGTGTACATGATGTGTTAAATACATATAATTTATATTAAATAAATTTTATGAAAGTTATTTTTAAATGAACTTGTATTTTTAAATATCAATCTAGATCTATGCATATATAAATATTTCATGTACATATACACGTGTGATTATATAAAAATGTAAAACTCACATGTCCACTGGTAGCAGATTCATCCACAGAGTCACATCGATCATGCACATGATTTGGACCAAGGTGAGGAGTGATATGAGGTATGTCTACCTGTAACAATATATATACATATATATATCAACTTACATGAATATCTAGTTAAAAAAAATTTAAAAAGAATGAAAAAAGAATTGAAACATGCACATGCACACATACATGAATATCATCTGATATCAGATGACCTAAGTCCTTATAAACGGTCGCCTCCACCATATCCACCAAATGGTCAAGTGATGAATCAACATCTGCATCCATCTGATCTATCCCATGTCATGCCATAAATGATGAATGTAGAGGACTATGAAGGTGAGATGGTATCAGCGATGATGAACCAAAACCAATCAACATATCAGTAAAATGCATAGTTTGTGTAGCTATCAAATGAACTATAGGTGGATCCTGATGCACACTAGTGCTCGGCTGAGAATGATGGGATCCTGGAACTAAACGACCTCTACATCTCAAATGATCTCTAACATGCTCTATACCAATCCCATTATCTGATGCAATGTTGGCATATGCCCCCAATAGGTCCTCAGCCAAACAATGCAGAGTCATGCATGCCATATCTCCTATAAATGCATCAAGCTGTGTAGGAGTAGGGATGCCGACAACTGTAAAAGGATCCATAGTGGTCCACTATGCTAAAAATGGCATGGATCGGTAATTTATGGACATCAAATATTGACCTACATGATCACCAGATATCCTAGTGGTGGTAGTTGCAATGTCACCTACAATGTCAATTGCTTCCTTTTGGGAAGCAACGACAACCTCATCTGCTATGGGGGCTAGAGCTGGGGTGAGAGCAGGAGACCTCTCACCAACCAATACCCTCAACACTGGGGGTGGTCTATTTTCTCAATGATAGGTGGGCCTATCAGCAATCCTGCCATGCCCCTGACCAACATATGGTGAAATGTCCAGGTAGTTAACTTTGAGGCCCAAATGGACCTAAGCATACAACTGCTGAACAAAATACAATAAAAATTGGTCATTTTTTGGGTATAGACCATGTGATGCAAGAAATCGTGGGTAGATCAATGAGACCATAGCATGATTGACACATCTAGTGACCTGGTATCCCCTAACCTTATGCACATTTTGATAAAATGGAAAAAAAATGGATTTTATCATTTCTTTGGTGACTCTATCCTATATTTTTTTAAGGGGAATGTCACCATGTACTTCTTCCCACATGCGGGAAAGAATAGTAGCCACTTTATCTAGGGAATATGCACTAGTCCTCTCAAGTTCATCTTTTAGTTTTTCTAGGCTATGCAATGTTAACATGCATGGTTCACTTTATATCCTCAGGTTTGCACCTTGTGCTAATGAATCTCTCATTTTTTAAATCTCATTACTAGTATTTGCAAACAAAGAATATGGTGCAGATGGAACATGATTTGCATTTTCCATGTTATATATATATATATAGTACACCTAAAAGAGCAATGAGACTTTGGTAAATAATATATCTAGATAAAAGGAATACAAATCTAAAATAGTTGTAATAATTCATCTACTCATCAATAATATTTTCATACCATTAACAATTTAAAAAGAATTGGAAGACAACTATAATCTATAACATAGCATCCTTAAATGGTTCAAATTTTAAATGAAACGATGAAAGAAAGAATAAGAATACAAAGATTAGTATAAAATTATTTGAAAATAACCTGATAAAAATATTTAATCTAATAGTTGTTAACATAAATGAACTTCAAAATAGGATTATGTAAGTGAAAAAAAAGTTCTATTCCTTCATTGAACCTAAATTTATCTAGTTAAGATATGTCTAAAATTAAGAATTCACACTAGAATATCAATATTCCATAAGAATCTCATAAAGAGGATGAATTTAATGAAAGATAATATAAAATCCTCCATATGAGGATGAATTTTATCATTACAATATGAGTGAATCATCTCAATTATATAGCCAAGAACATCAAAAAATTATAGATTGGAAAGAAAAATAATCAGACATTTATCATATTTTTATATGTATAAAGTTTAGATACCATCAAACTATTTAAACTTATAGATTGCATAAAGATATAAATTGAATCGTTAAAACTAATTTATTGAGAATCAAATCTAATAAAGTTTTACTTCATATTGCATACTTGTTATAAATATCTCACTAATCCAACCATACATTTTATATATGTTAAAAAATATATAATTGTTATGCCCATAATTTTTCACTATATCTTGACGTGGATCTCCTTCAACTAGATCAATTAAAAATTATTTGTAATGTTGGAGGAAAATGGATTTAATATCATTAGAGTTTTCATGGAACTACCTCTCTTGATCAATGATAGATATTATCCACTCTCGAGAATGTAAATATGTTTGAGATAACTAAAAAATAATTTGTATCCCTTATATCCTTTCATCCAATGTACCCTATCTCTTAATTGAGATCCTCTACCACAATTAAGTTCAAATATTTTAAGTTTTATTTCAACGGAAGCAACCACTCATTGTAGAAAAGTTATTAGTAAGTGCTAAAGCCAAAACAAGTTTTTTTTTCTATTTGGATCCATATTTTTTTCCATTCTAGATCTCTTTCTAGCCATATTCTTATTGTAAGATCATAGTAAGGTAGTGTAATAGATTTAATCGCATCATTCCACAATTGTATCCACTTACCATTTTGATGAGGTCTAGGAACATCAACCAAAGGGATATTAGGGAAGAAAGGTGATCAATTTTATTGAGGTGGGAAGTGTTGTGTCACGCCCCGCCGTGCGAACCCCAAAGGAACTAATAACAACAGAACAATTTTTTTTTTTTAAATAAAGAATATAAAATACACATACTTAAATGTTATAGCATAACATTGTATCATGAGGCACAACTAGTTCCAATGGGGTACACGAAGTGACATAACTATTCTAACCCATAACCACGAAAATAAGATAACAATAAATAATCCATTACGCATATCTACTCATACCCATTTCATCATTTAAAATATCTATCAACTATATCCATACGGATAACATATGCACATATGACAATACACGGAATTATAAAGATATAAAGTGTTACATATTTTGATAGATATAACTCAACGTAACCAACTATAACAAATGATCCTGAATAATTACATGGCTGAATGATTATTACATCCCAATGATAGTAGCATACAATTGTCCGAAAATACATCTCAATAATCACCTATACATATCATATCAAGGTCATCCCAACACACGTGAGAGACAATACACCAATGAATATATTACATATAAAGTATATACATCAATCTGGTACATAAGGACACTGGATCATCAACATCCGCCAAAACCTGCAAGAAAATACATCTGCAACAGAAAAGGGAACCCAATGGGGTGCGAAGCACGTTCCACCCAACCACCCCCGTGCTGAGAGTAGACAAGGAAGGTTCCCCGACCAAGTACGCCTAACAATAACAAAGACTAACTCCCAACAGACATAAACCATCAAAGATCACTAGAAAACTCACAACAACCATTCCAAGAGGCACAACACAAATCACTTCTGAACATAACAATAAAACACCTTCCCAAATAACAACTAATCACACGCACAACTTCAATGAACTCAAGGCATAATAACAAGAACCTCATCCAACAATGACCAAGGAGAAAACAACAAGGCACTTAACCACTACAATCACAATATTACTTCACAATTACAATCACAAAGTCACTTAACATGAGGTTACAATGCTTCCAGAGAACAAAGATCATGAACATCGCACAAAACTGGCTAACTGTTGACATAGGAAGAGTGTCATGCATAAATTGCCGTGAGTTACCCTGGCTCAACCTTCCTAGGCTACCGGACCCCATCCTGGGTTACCCTGGCTTGCCTCTACCGGCCGCCGGACCCTCACGCAAAACTATGCGTCCATCTCATCTCGAGCCTTATCATTCACTTGCTTCATGAGAGAGACATCCTTTATCTTTATTAGTGTGAAAGCCCCCCCATTAATTCATTTAGATTATCACTTAATTAAACTCTAGGTAGGTTACCCTAGCGCCCCTTTGTGTGCCAGACCCCCACAAAGAGCCACTCTCCTATCGACAACACACAAGGCACGATACCACAATAGGTAACTAATATAAACTCTCCACTCCAAGGAGAAAACCAAACAAGGAACCCACTCCAACCACTGGAGGAAACCAATCCAAATACACACTCCTTCCAAAGGAGGTACAATTCTCATTACCCACTCCTATTTCCTAGGAGGCACAAAACCCGTTCGTGGAAACCGGGTACAACATCAAAGTACAATACATCAAAGCGATTCACCAAAATGAACCCCCACTCAAGAAAACTTCTCTGGAAGACTTACAATACCCTTAACCCTAATTGCCCGACATGGGGAATAAAAGAAACATGAAAGACACGCATTCCATCTCTAGAATCCCTTAACAAAAAAAAAAACTTATACTCTTACGAACAGTAAGGTGAACCTAGGGTTGACACAAAAGCACTAAGAAGAAAATGCCACAGAAGAATTAACGAATAAATTTCAAGAATCACAATTACGTTTAATCCAACCCATAAAAGGAAACAAATTACAATGAATAATGAATTCACCCTAATAACTCAATAATTTCATAAACAAATAAATCAATAGTTCGAGACTATTCGATTCAAAACAAAATACACTATTAAATTCAACTTCGCACAATACATTATAACATCATATCTTTTAATTTAAACTAATCGGTTTAATTATAATCACGTAGTTTATTCCAATTTTCTCAATTAATCTACATCACTATATCTGATAGAAAATTTATCATAATAAATTTTTGTTCCAAAACATCACAAAATTAGTATCTAAATATATCCGATCATAAAACATTTTTTTTTACAAAAAAAACATTTTATATAAAATAAAACATATTATAAAATTGACACTTAATTTATTCAAACACATATATATATAATAATAATATATAACATATATATAAATATATATATTACCTATTATTAAAGTAATATCTATTATATAACTAAATATATATTACATATATATTAAGTTATATAAATTTAAATTTAATTCGAATGACATATACAATAATAAATTTGCATTAAAAGAAAACCGAATTAAAAAATATATAATCATATATATAAATTTACATTTAAAACTAATTTTCGAATGACATAAAATTCGAAATAAAATAAACACTAAACAATTTATAGTTTACATTTGTTTTAAACCAACACAGCAGCCGCACCTCCCAAGGGAGGTACTGCGTACCTCCCAAGGGAGGCCGCAGCCTCCACTGGGCTGCGTACAGCAGCCTACGGTCGCTGTGCGCAGCCTAGTGGCGGATGCCACTGCGCGCACAGGTACAAAGGAGGGGTCGGGGGATGGTACGGCGAAAGCCGTCCGCCCCTTCCCCAATACCAAAAAATTTATAACTTTATTTAATTTATACAATTCATGACTCCTGAACAAAACATTTAATATTATTTCTAAACGCAAAAAACCATAGTACGCCGATCATGCACGAATTTTTTTTTACAAATATATATAAATAGATTTTTAACATAAAATAAATTTCAAACACAAAGGAAGTTCACGGGTTCGAAACCCGAAAATAAATACAAATGCTCAGCAACCTCGGTCGACGCAAATACCCACAATTTTTAATAATATAATATTTCATTTTTCCAAAAAAAATACAGACCGACTTAAAATATAATTTATTTTCATCAATATTTCGTACTTTACAGATTTCGAAAATAATATAAATATATACATACTTATAATGAACGCTCAATGCTCAGATTATTTATTTACACAGTAACTTTATAATTCTAATATATATAAACCCTTTTTTTTTTTTTGTTCTCTCTATATATATATAAAATCTAATATATATATATACAGAGAAAAAAATCCACAAAATCAAAGATTAAAACTTATTCTTTTATATACAACAAAATCACAGAGACAGCCACTATTTATCTGAAAGAAAATACATTCAATTAACTCAACAAAAGTTTATATATATATATTTATAAATATATAAAGATAGGAAGAGATTCTAAAACAAAATACATAGGTTGTACTAAGTTTTCTACAGAAGATTTCGAGGGTTTTACTATAAATGAGTTTTTTTAAACATAAAACTACATTCAAACAATTTTCGAAAGCATAGCAAAATTTTACAAGGGAAAGAACCTGGAATCCTATGTCTGAAGGAGAATCCCGCCTGTAGCCTCCTCTCGATCCTTTTGTAACTCCTTCCTCGACCTTCCTTCTACAATGTTCTTCTGAGCAATCTCCTCTTTCCAACTCACAATAATTTTTATGCCAAAAACTCCTCAAAACTCAAAACTCTTTTCTTATTTTTCTTTTCTAGATCTAAAAACTACAGAGCAAAAACTTCAAACCCCCCAAAAAAACTTGTGTGTGAATAATCTTTTTTCCAAAAAAAATAAATCACCAATTAAAATCCATAAATCTTTTTTTCGCTTTCTTTCTAAAAAGCCTCTTTCCTTATTGGCCCTTTTTCAGCTTTTAAAGCTCACATTTATCTCAAATTTTAATTGGAATAATTTATTTAAATTTAGATATTATCTCCACAAAATTTCCTAATTTAATATAATAAAAAATAATAATATTTAATTACTCTCAACAGTATTAATTTAATTATAATTATTTGCACTTTTAATTAATTAAATCATTTTTAATTTATTATATATTTAATTTTAACATCTTTCTAACTCTTAATTAAATCAAATAATAATGTAACATTAATTAATTATTTTATGAAATACGATTAATTAATTAAACACTAACCAAGAATTAAAATAAATACTCAACAATAAAACTACATACAAGACAAGACAAGACTTCAATCATAACACAACGACTCACAACAGACGATGGACTTGGGACGGGGACACTTCCAAGCCTACTCCCTTTTTCAACTTTTACCCATTAGATTAATTTATTGCTCGCCCTGTCCTGCCGAAGCAGGTGGAATCGAGACTTATTCCTGCAATCCTGCATCCAAATAAACGTCAAGTAGCACATGTACATATATACATAAAATCAACATCCTATCATGAGAAGGAATTGCAGTGTAGCAGGGCACTCGTGAACGAGTGATGCTACACTGTCCTCTCACCTAATCTATTCTAACAATTATAATATCGATAATGAGCTAACATTTCTAACCAAATTGACATAAGGTAACATGATATTAAACTTCAAGATCTTTTAACTAATTATTAAAACAATTGCATCATATAATAACATCAATTACATAACATCACATTGGCATAAAAACATTAATGATAAATCATTTAAATAAACAATAATCCAACAACCCTCAAGATATCACAAATCATACTAGTAATGTCATATCAACCGATTAACTAAACCATGCACCCACACGCACCAAACAACAATACAGACAATAACCATCACAGAACATCAATCAAAACCACATGAATGTCAAATCCAACAACACAAAAAGTATCATAAAACATACTAAGAATGTCACATCAAACTTATCATGTCCACTCAAAGGAATAGCCATCATCAAACCACAATAGTATCATCATAGTATCACAGACAAGTTAACACGTAAATTAATAAGTCCAAACAAGATGAGGGTATTACATGTTGAGCTTGAAGGATAGATTATTATTAGGTATGAGGACAAGAAGTTTGAAAAGCTTAAAGAATTGGGAGGTGATATGTAAGATAGGTTTAATAGAATCTACTTAAATAAGGGTGTTTTGTGAGGGGACAATGGAAAGAGAAATAACTAAGTTTTAATCTATCAATACAACTAAGTTTCCTTTAGTTCACCATCTCTTTAGTTGGTCCAAGTGAACTAGTGATCAATATAAGAATATTTTTTGTCTAAAATAGGATCTAAACCCCTCATGGTATTTCTAGTTAGGATGTAGGAATTCAATTATTTTTTAGAGAGTTTATGAGAACTAAACCAACTTGTATCTTGGTTTTTTCCACCATATCATATTCACCTCCTTGTAGCCATTTAGTCATAGGGAGGGCATAAAAATCCATTCCCACAATTTAACTTGAGATGAGGAGTCATTAGGCATACAATAAAGAAAAAATGAATAGGTATTCCTTGGATTAGTAGTAAGCACTAAGCACAATTGTTGTTGGAATCCACTCCTCAATAGATGATAAACTTAGCCAAGTATTGGGAAAGGTGGGTCAACCTTGCATCCTAATATTTTGATTTATTATTTTGTCCTCATATTAGGAAATGAGGCATCTCACTTTGTGTTGGTAGTTATTTGTCATTTGTTGAATGCTTCAAGGGAGGTGTCTAAGATGTTCTAAATGCATATAATATTATTATAGCTTTATAAGATGAAACCCTCTTATGACATATTCTTAATATGACATTTAAGAGCATGAATATAGAATATTTATAGTAAAGTATTTGACCAACATTATGAAAAATCATAAGAAATCTTTTAAGAAATAGGAACTGTGTCAAGGAAAAAGATGTGGACATTTACAAGAACTTTTTTTTTTAAGCAAAAGTGGGAGACCACTTATAATTTTATTTATATATAATATTTTACATATAGCTGGTTCAAGTAGACATGCTGGTGGGAAAGAACCAGCAAGAAAACCCCCAATTACAGTCTAAGTAACAAATTTTACAAAATATCAAAAAGACGAGTGAGGTCCTAGTACAAATGACCAATTGTTTGATTACAATGTTACAAATGCACATTGGTTGAATACATCAGTACATATGCACATTCTCTTATACACCCAAAATACCCAAAAGAAGACATCATACTAGATATACCCGTGGCCCAAATACATAACACAGTGGAGATTACAAAACCTTACTAAAGATAAGACTGATAAGCTAGGAAGCCACTTTCAAAGAGATGCAGATTTTTCACCAACATGTCGAAAGCCATTAACTGAGCTTTCTTTTGTTTCCACTCATTTACCTTTGTGTTGGCGATCATGCTCAAATGAAGGTTTTGATTTGTTAATATTAGGCACATAACGATAACATAATTTCTTTTTGGATGAAGATGGAAGTTGCAAATAATGAATGCAAACATGAATTCTCAAGAAAGAAATGGCATGATATTTTATTTTTAAATCATGAATCTCCTCCATGGAAATGGTAAATCTGTATCTGTTTAGAACTTGGTAGAGATGTGAAGAAGTGTCATGCATTGTGGATAATAACATGCCTTGGAATATTTGAACATAGGTCTCTTCTTATGAAAAAAAACCTTCTTTGAATAATTAACATTAGAAATTAATACATTTTTGCGAGCATATTGTATAATCACACTAGAAACCAACAATGGAAAATTGAGAGTCTCAACTATGAATTCCACCTTATAGATAGCATTCATACTAGAAGCCAAAAACTAAAGACCAAATTTCATATAAATAAAGTTCATGTGTTATATATCATGCCTTTGAGGGGTCCACAAGTACCATGAGCCTTTTGAAATCCTTCTCCATCTAAATGCATCCATTCCAAGACCATTGGGAGGTGGGTATACAATATGAGCCAAGTATTAATTTCTAATGTTAATTATTGAAAGAAGGTATATAAATTATTCCAGCATCTTAATTCTCATACGAGTTACATCTTAGTCAATTTCTCAATGTATGAGTTCCATATATTTGTAAATTTTTCTTAATATAAAAACATATTTTATTTCATTAAAATTAACCTAGATCTATTCCATGTTACAAAGGATACTCTTATTTTAAATTATAAGTATATAATTCAAAATTAATTAGTAATTTTCAAGATAGAGTACACACAATTTCTTTTAGTTAAAATAAAATAATATTCTTATTTCCATGTGAGAGTTATGTAGAATGGTAGTTTGATGTCTCAAAAATATTTCTTTCATATATACTAAATTTTTATCATTACATTATGAGTGAATCATCTCAATTATATATCCAAGCACATCAAAAATTTATAGAGTGGAAAGAAAAATAATCACACATTTATCATATTTTTGTAAGGTGTTCGAAAAGACTAAAAGTTTCCCTAGAAAGACCTAATTAAGGAATAAAAAAAATGGAAAGTGTCTACCTCATTGTATGTTGACCTTTCCCATATAAAAAGATCATGGAAATGCTAAATGAGTTGATATAAGAATTTTTAAGAATGAAGGCACAAAATTCATAACACTAATCCTAAAAGCAACAAGAAAGGCAATGAATAAAATCTTCCTAGTTATTTTGAAAGAAACTTTAAAAGGTTCTAAATCCCCTTCACACCCCTTTCTAAATGAAGATAAAATAAATAAGTTACCAAATATTTCTTAGAGTTTAAGGTGGTGATTTTAATATGATTTGAGAATAAATAAGATAAATTAGATGAAATCAAGTTTTGTTGTAAAGGTGATGAATTTTGGGGAATAAGATGAAAATAATTTTGAACCTAGTTGACTCATTAAATGGCAATAAGATAGATTTTAAAGGGGCTTTATTTAAAATATGTAATAGTTAGATATGTACTAATACATTATATTCTCTATTAGACAGTTATTTCTTCCATAAACATTTCTTACAATCTTATAATTTATTAATAATAGTGATGTGTGCATCCCTAGACACTCTTTGATAACCACACTATTAATGTTGCTATTTTTACTAGAGGATACTCTAATTGAAAAGCATGTAAAGAGGAAGGGTTAGTTAACCTTGATATTAATGCAATGAAAGGTGGGATTATCTTGATGGTATCAAAGTTATCTTAAAGATATATTGAAGGTTTTTCTTCTATGCCTGAACACATTTAGTGAAATATAATGAATATGTGTTATCCTAGAAAAATATGTATAGCATTAAGGATAAAATTTAGACTTTAAGTTGAAAGAAAATGTCAAATATTTAGAATAAAAATGGTGGGGATGGAATACAAGATTCAAGAATCTCCTTGTAATAATTAATTGCAAGAATAAATGATTAAAACTAAACACGAATGGATGTGTCGCCAATAATTTTTAGATAAAAGGACTAAAATTAGAGCCAAGATATCTTAGTTCAAGTATCAGGATAAAGGTATCAAATTCTTATTCAATGTAAACATAGCCTAGTTTGATAGATAAAAAGTTGGCCCCATTAATACAAGGGGAGTATTGTCTAATGAGATTAAGTTGACACTATTCAATTTTTAGAAGTTAGAACCCTAACATTTATATGAGGCTTGTAAAATAGAACCTTATTAGGAAGAGTAGGAGAGGAGAAATGAACCCATAATAATTATACTTTACAAATAAAAATAATAATAATGTTTAACCATTTCAAAATGTTAATTTTGTTTCACTATGGTGATCAATAGCTAATTTGTACGAGGCCAGAATTTATAGGGAAATGAAGACTACATAAGAGGAGAATTTATTAACATAGTAGCTTGGTTGTAGTTGTTTCTTTAGCATTAACTATTTTCTCTTTTTTCTTTTGTTGTTGAATATTTTATTTGATCTCTTAAAACTTATCAATGGTACTTGATCTTCATAATGATTATTTTCTTATTTTTCAGTTATTATCATCTTAGAAGGAATACCATTTGAATTTAGAGTAGGGAGAAATGTATTTTTCTTTTAAAGTATTTAAAGTATTATATTTATTTGATGGTTCCTTCTTAACCTCTTCCACTCCATGGAAAAAATTATCCAACCACTTGAATCTCCTTATATTAATCAATTTACTTCTATGATTTATGTATGTGTTTTTAGTGATATACTCTTTATCCTTTCAATTTATTCACGATATACTTTAATATAGTTATAACAAGTATATAATAGTTTTTCATAATTGGATATGCCTTAAGAAACTCTTTAAACATGAAATTATTTGATGAGGGAAGATATAAATTAAGGTTATTTGATGAGGGAAGATATAATTGGATTTTGCAAAGAGGATAGCTATATTTTAAATATTCGCTCTTAGTCAAAGTTATTTATTTCTTTGTACAAATTTAAAATTGATTTATGTAATTTAATTTTTAATAGTTTTAACATGGATATATGAAGAATAGTTTTAATATATATATATATATATATATAAATATATAGTAAACTGACATATTTTTATATTTTCCTAATACTAGAAAATTTAATAATACCTTCATTCCTTCTAATCCCATAGAACTATTTTATTATACATTTCGCTCAAACAAGCCTAGTTTATTTCCTCTCTAAATTTATTCTTCGATTCATACATTTAGTTCACCAACCATTTTTTGAGAGTACGTCATAAGACTCAAAGGAAAAATATGAAGAATTTTATCCAAGTTTCCATTGTATGCACCCTAAACTTTATATCATGAACTCAAATAAATTTGTTAATGAACTGTTTGATATAATGCCTCAAATAAATTTCCAATAGTGTTTTTGATATAATGCCTCAAATAAATTTGTTAATGAACTGTTTGATATAGGGTGCATATAATGGAAACACTATTTCTATCATACTCCATCAAAAATTACCATGAACTGTTTGATATAATGCCTCAAATAAATTTGTTAATGAATTGTTTGATATAGCGTGCATACAATGGAAACACTATTTCTATCATACTCCATCAAAAATTACCATGAACTATTTGATATAATGCCTCAAATAAATTTGTTAATGAACTGTTTGATATAATGCCTCAAATAAATTGGAGGTGCCCTAGTAGAAATGTATGCAAAATGTGGAAGCATAGATAGGGCATGTTAATTTTTTGACAGAGTAGAAATGTATCATAGAAATGGTGTATGTTGAAAAGGCTTTAGAAATTTTCAAACAAATGCAGTTTCAATTCAACAAATTTGAAAAATTTCACATTTAGGGTTTAGAAATTTAACAAACAAATGCATTTTGAAGTTTATGAAATTCGAATTTGACAAACCTGGAAGTTGGGTTGACGAACTGTGGAGAGATGAAGTCGAGTTTGTTATTTGCTAGAGAGATGAAGTCGAGTTTGTTCACCATTTGTTGTTCACGTTCGTCGTTCGCCGCACGCACAGAACATAGGGAAAGCAGAAAAAAGCAAAAAATGATAGTGACAAGGTCATTTTTTTGGTCTTATTTGAGGGGGTTCGGTCAAACATAAAAGGTGGTTCAGCTAAACCATTGAGTTTGACCGAACCCGTTGAGTTTGGGGAAAGGAAAAAAAATCAAATTTCCTTCCTCATAAAATTTGTAAACCACTATTGTAGTTTGACTCAGAGAGAAATGGAAAAAAAAATGGAGGAAGAAGGAAGAACCTAAGAACAAGGATGATTCAAACAGCCATGTCTCTACATCTAGTGCAAATACCTCTTCCAACTACTAAACCCAATAATGGTTTCAAGGGAGAAATCATAGAAAAATCTAACAAGCCACCAATATATGAGGTATCATGCAATGACACGAGGATAAGTGATGTAAAACTTCATTTTGAAGGTATTGGACAAAATTTTGGTAGAAAAGAAGGAAATTAGGAAAATTGTGGAACTCTTCTTGGTTTATAGTGTATCTGACAACTCAAAAGTTGAAAAAAAACAAATGCAAGATTAGGGAAAAATCAAATGAATTCAAGAAAAACACCATGACTTGGAGGAAAAGGAAATGAGTCTGTTGTATCAGATTTCAAGATAGAGGCTTCATCATCCAAAAAATGATTTGAAAACTTTAGCTAAGGGGAAGGTACTGGTAGAGTATAGTACTAATGATGATGTCATAAGCAATAAATTACTTTTTGCAATAAAACCCTAAAAGTGGCAAGTTAAATAAAAAAGGTTGAGTGGTCATTCTTATTCACATTGTGAATTGAACAAGCTAAGGAGTGAAGTACAACTGAGAGATAAGGAGTTAGGGTTGTGGCAAGAAAAAGTATGAAGAAAAATGTTAAAGCAATGGAATCAAAGGAAATGGTGGTATTTGATCCATGTAGTGACAAATTGCAAAACTTAAGTTACAAATCAATTAATTTAACCATGAAAAGATTCAAAATTTTGAAGGATCACTTTCAGTTGAGTAGATATAAAAGGTCAAGAGTATAGGGCACAAGGGTTTAGACATTTGGAGTGAAATTCCATACTTTTTGGATGTAGACACTGGTCAGTTTTTCCTAAGATCAAGTTGATTAGATGATCTTTGACAAACCCTATGGGATTACAAAGGAAGCAATTGCAACAATTACAAGATTATGTAATAATGGACCCATTCTAGTAAAGAAGTCAGTGAAGAACAAAGAGGTCGAAGCCCTAACTAGAGTGATAGGAGACCAAAGGGCACTTCAAATTCATACCATAGTCAACCCTGTGATAAGGTATGTGGCATATTGAATTTCATGTAAGATTTATTTCAGAAATATAGAAGGTTCTACTTTGGTGATTTTTGTTTACATTGTGCATCAAATGATTGAAAAGAATGAGGATTTTGAATTGTGTGAGTTATTGAGGAATCAATTAATGGAGAACATTACTATGACAAAGAAAGACAATTAATCTTTTTTTTTTAGATCTTTGGTTATATGTTTGATGATGTATTTTCTAAATTTGTTACCATTGAAAGAGAATGTTGTGTGGAAGTCAATCGTACTAGTTGATAAACAGGTCTATCAGTATCTAGAATGTCTAGCAGAGAACGAAAAGATTTGTAAAGAACACTTTTTAAACAAAATAAATGCATGCGGCTCTGGTACAGTTTCCAATCAGGTGTTGGGACATCTAAGGCAAGAAATTACTATGGGAAGGGGAAATCAAGAAGAATCATTTAAATTTCCTCTCCAAAAATAAAGAAGCTAAAGATAAAGGAGAAATGAAGAAGATTTTACTAGAGAGAAGGTGTTGAAGTTTCTTGTGCATTCTGATGAACTAAAGAAGATTGGAGATGTTTGGTTGTCCCAACCAACATATGAACAGGATGAGATTATAGACACCTTAGTTGATTATATAATTCATAATGAAATCTATCTAAGTGAATTGAAAAAATTCTTACTGGAAGTATTGATTGAGCAGATTGAAGAAAGACTAAAGGTACTATCACCATGGGAAACAAAAGAAAAATATGAGATTCAATTGGATATGGAAGAAAGATGCAGAAATAAATAGAAGAGATTGATTGAGAGCATAAATGAATTGAAGACATGCATCAAAAGTGTAAATAGTATGTAAAGGTATTGTCTTTGATGGCCTACTACTATCAGAAACTACACTACAAATATAGATTCTATTGAGCTTGAGCTGGATTCTATTGGAAAAATATATAATATCTTTAATGATAGGGATGGAATGCAGAAGAAAAGGATAAATTCCTTACAGTCTGAACTTGTAGACATTCTAGTACAAAGGGACAATATTGTGAAAGAATTTCAGAAATTCAAAGAGATAATTCAATTGATATTGGAATAGCTTTCCAGTTTCCTACTAGAAGCTAAGAAAAATGAACAAAATATCACTATCCAAGATACTCTTTTGGAAACAATTGATTCAATAGTATTAAACAGTAATATTTTTGGAAACATCAAATTGGCAGTGGATTCCTAGAACAAATTTCTTCCAAAATAAAAAAAATAAATACAAAGATATATTTTAGGAGTAGAAGGATTGAGGTAAATAAACATTTTTTATATAATTTTTTGAATTCTATTTTTGAGTAGAAAATTTTGGTGTAAGGGAGAGATAAATATTCCTTTGCCATTGATTTCAAAGGGGGGGACAGAGACCATATGAAAAATGGAAGCCTTTTTTTCTCAACAAAAGGATAAAACTACAAAGGATGGTGTTGTTGTCATTTTACATCTTGTGTTGCCATCAATGACAAAGGGGGAGATTGTTGGAAATTGGATTACATTAAATGGTTATCATCAATGTCAACACAATACCAAATGTATGAGGCATTTACTAGAAGTTATTCCCTATCAAATATGTTCTTTATTAATGAATTGGTGTGCTATTTTTTGGCTATGAATTCTACTCCAAGACAAGCTATGTCTTTGATATCTTAATTGGGTATGTGCAGGATCATAATGGGCAAAAAAGTGGCAATATGATGGGTATGTGTAGGGTATGTGGATGACAAAATTTTTTTACCAAAAATTGATGAAACAAAAGGGTTTTGAAAGGAGATTCTTAGCTTTCCACCAATATAAATTATGCTTTATTTTTAATTTAATAAATAATTATTATTCATTTTCTATTTGAGTTATGACTAAAGTATGGATTGATAGGCTGATTGAAAAACATCTATAGCTTTCAAAAGGGATCACATTTTTTGAATCTAAAAAATGCATCACATTCTATGCTTCACATACTATACAATTAAAAAAATAAAAATAAAAATCATGAAGGACCAAGTTAAGGTGGTTAGACATACAATTTTTTATATATTTTTAAAATTTGTAATAAAAAATTCATAATTAATTATTTACTTGGAAAAAATTACAATATGCATCACATCCGACATGAGTCTCTACTTGTATCTTAAATATTATTCAGATTTTTTTGGGTATGTGCAAGATCATCATGGAAAAAAGGCCCTTAAGTGGCAATTTTTTAAAAAAATAAGAGTTAAGCAACTTGAAATAAAAATTTGGATAAGTTATCTTTATTATTTCAAAAATATGTAAGAATAGAATCTGTAGCAAATTGAATGTAGTTTCTAAACTACTAGGTTTATTTTATTTTTTAAAATCTATTTGATAAAAATTTGAAATTTCAATGCAAGAGTACTTAAATTTTAGGGAAAAAAGAAGATGTAGGTGTCTGTCTAACCACCCTAACCACAATAAAATGAAAATATTTTTTATAATAATTTAGATATAAGTAGAGGACTCATGTCCCAATGTGATGTATATTTTTTATAATTTTTTTCCATGTAAATAATTAATTGTGAATTTCTTATTGTAAATTTTAAAAATATAAAAATTTGTATGTCCTGACCACCTTAACTTGGTCAAAACTTCATAATTTTTTATTTATTTTTAATCCTATAGTATGCGAAGCATAGAATGTGATGTATGTTTTGATTCAAAAAATGTGATACCATTTGAAAGCTATAGATATTTTTCAATCAGCCTATCAATTAGGACCTTAGTCATAATTCAAATAGAAAATGAATAATAATTATTTATTAAATTAAAAGTAAAGCATAATTTATATTGATGGAAAGATAAAAAATCTCCTTTAAAAACCCTTTTCATTTCATCAATTTTGGGTAAAAAAAAAGTCGTCAGGCACATGGGTCATCATATCAATTACATATTTCCACTTTTTGGCCCATCATGATCCTGCACATACCCTTCTACAGATTCTATTCTTACATATTTTTTAAATAATATAGATAACTTATTCAAATTTTTATGTCAAGTTGCCTAACTCTAATTTTTCTAATTTTTTGCCACTTAAAGGCCTAATTTTTCCATGATGATCCTACACATACCCAACTATGTCATTGTGATTCACTCAAACAACTATATTTGAGATCTTGAGAAGTTTTGTGTTGGGAACAGTAAGTTATCAATGACAGAGTTTAACTTTGTATAGTACAGTTATGGTATCATGATGAGAATTTGATGTTACATCGTATTTGGAAGTTATTTGATCATTTGAAGATTTTATGTTTGGGTCCCAATCTTGGCTGACCTAACACATGTTATGTATTAAGAAGATTGAATCTACCTTGGGGATTTTTTTTTATAGATCCTAGCCAACCTAATATGATGTACTACATGAATCATATACAAGATATTTTGAAGTGAAAAAGTGTAGAGAAGAGAGAGTGAGTGAGGAGTGAGTGTGTGAGTGCCTAAATTCTTTATCAGTTGTGGATTAGTTGAGAAACTATCGTGTGAGGTAGCAATTCATATTTTGAAGTTCATTTGGAACTGAATTTAGCACAAGGAAGGTGTATTCCATCATTTCATTCTTCTAGTAGTGAGCCATAACTTTTATATTCTAGAAAAAATCCATCTTTTGTATCTCTATGGCAGTGAGCCCTCCAAGTTGTAGCCCTATTGAATAGTGAGTCTTTGTTCCAAACAATGAGTCCTTATTTCAGGCAATGAGCCTTTTTTCAATTAGTTTTGATATTCTCTATAGTGTGAGTTAATCCTCAATGTGGTTTTTCCCTCATTGGGTTTTCCATGTAAATCTGGTGTTATTGTGTTTATATATTGGATTTGAGTTTCTACATTGGAATTTGATGATTAATCATTTAAGCAATATTAAGCATTAGTTCTGGTGATTGATTAAAGGTTTAATTTTGTGACAATTGATTCACCCCCCCTCTTAGTTGTCCTATTCAATAGATGTTAGTCACACACCAATAGGAAAATAAAATTCTCATAGAAACTCTAGGGAAGCCTATCTTTCTTGAAAGACTCCATGAGGAAAACATAAATTTAAGGCTAACTCAGCTTAATCCCAAGCCTTGTTTATGTCAAGTCTCGACACACTAGGTTTGTTCAGGGTTCATTGTGATAATTTTATTACATGTAAGGGATAAAAAATCCTTAAGGTATTGGAAGGTATCATAGGGATAAGAAAATATTTTTGGTTCTGTCATTTAATAACTTTATAAAATCAACAAATTTACAACGATATTCATGAAATTAAAATAACTTGCTTTTATCAAAGTACATTTAGCATTAAGAATTCAAAAATTTCATGGAATTAACAAATTTGCAATAAAAAACTCCATGGATTCATTATTTTTTGGAACATTTTCCAAAATTTAAAACATCTATTCTAAATAAAGCATAAAAAGTTATTGAAAAATAAAATCTCCCAGGTATTATCCATGCATGCCTCAAGAAATAACCAAACTAGAGCAAACCATTCCATTCATCACCATATTTCTTTACAACTAGGCATGTAATGATGCAATATTTTAAAGAAAAGGGATTATTTTCCATTGGATAGTTTCAAATGCACCCTTAAATGGTGAAACACATAGTCTTGTCCAATAGGAACAAACAATCAGCTACATAAGATTTCATATTGGTAAATAGCTTTGAAATTGGCTCTAATATTAGTTAACTTCTAATGAAACATACAAGTTTTTAATCTGGAATGGATGTAGTAATCGAAAAAGTATCATTTTTCCTTACTTGATTTGGGAATAATTGTCATTGAATTAACCTAATTTTTCCTAGGTTTAATGTTGTAATGTGTTGTTACACATTCACATTGATCTTGGGCCCCCTTTTAATGGTGTTGTAAAGTGTTGTAAGACACTTTCACACTTATCTAGGGTCCTCATAATTAATTGTGGTTAATTGGAGTTAATTATCCCCTTTAATTGAAATTGAGGCCTTATTTGTGACACATCCCAAAGATCTATCTTGACACCCATAATTCAAAATACATAACATTTAATTGGGAAAAATCAAGGTCCTATAAATTGGTGCTAGGACCCATTCAACCTA
The DNA here is from genome assembly GCA_007258455.2 of Sequoia sempervirens. NCBI lineage: Eukaryota > Viridiplantae > Streptophyta > Pinopsida > Cupressales > Cupressaceae > Sequoia > Sequoia sempervirens. Next base: position 90,062 of record VDFB02000269.1, read on the forward strand.
GGTGTTGAATGGGCCCTCTTTCTATAGGACCCCCCTCTTCTAGCAGATTCTACATGAGTTTTTTATGATCTTTCATTCCCCGAAGACAAGGTCCTGGAAAATTATTCCAGGACCCATTTTCCCTAGGTGGAAAATGGCTCCTCCCAAGGACTCCCATTTTGAATTTCATTCTAGTAGGAATTTAATAATGTTTGTTTCTAGATCTAGTGTCAGCGTGAATTGTTTGAATTTTGGGGTTAATCTCTTAATTTAGTATAAATAAGGAGTTAATTCACATTGTTTCTCCTCACAATTTTATGAAGCATTCTAGAAATTTCAAGAGAGCATTATAGAGCACTTCAAGAGCATTGTCAAAGGAATTTCAAGGTAGATTATCAACAGTTTATTGTGGCAATTCAAGATCATTTAGTTGTTTCAAGGGTTTAGTTCATTCATACATGTTGTTGAGCTAAGATTTTCAATGTAGCACTGAAGATCTATTAAAAGCATTGTTCAATATTTATTCAAGGATCAACATATACATTCTTCATGGCCACTAAAATTTTATATTGCAGAGTTATCTTCCAAGGCATCTCCCAAGATATCAACATTACATCATTTCATGTTCATGCTTCAATTTCCTTATTTCATCATTTGGTTTAATTACCTACAAGGGGTTTGACTTAGGAAAAACTATATTCACTAACAATCAACAAGTTTTCTCTACTTGATTGTTTTTTTGCAGATTTACAGGTTGAAAATCAAGTGGAGAAGAAGTTTAAAGAAAATTTGTCAAAGTTGTCAAGTTGCAAGATTGACCTTTATAGTGTAAGAACAAAGAATTGAAGCTACAAAATTAAGTATAGATTTTCAGGAGCTAATAACTAAGAATATGAGAGTGCAAACATCAAGGAAAATAACCCAAATATTAGTTTTGAAAACCCTAATAGGGACCCATTCGCCACTAAAGGTGAACATGAGTCCTTTTTTCCCTAAGAACAAACTTCTTGCAACAAAGTACACACCTTTTTAAGCTCTAAAAACTCACCTCATACATGCCATAATAGTTAGGGTCAATTTCTAATTGTTATTTACATCTTTTGGCCCTCATAATTGCATGAATTGTAGTGATTTTGTGTGGGGAAAATCTAGTGGTTTATCATCTTGATTCATTTCATTTTGGTAAAACCTATTTTCCACCTAATCATTAATGGTGAACTTGACTTACTGAACATTGCAAATTTCTAGTTTTGAATTTTTTCATTGCATCCTAGGTTAGATCTTGGATTCATTCGCACTGAATTAAGATCCCATTTAGGGTTTATTGCATTGCATTCAAAATTTCATCTCATCTAAGGTTTAAATTTGTATTTTTTACATCTCTCTAAATCTAAAAAGTACAACAAAAATTGGTCATTGTGCATATCATTTAGATCTCATTTATTTGCATTTGAAAATGAAAAAAAAATTGCATTTCAACATAGGTACTTGCATTCATTTTTACATTGCATATTGCATTTTTGGAAAATTCGAAACTAAAACTCACTATCTCAGACTTGGAACTAAAAGAAATTACTGGAAGCTTACCAATCATTCAAAACTAGTTTTAAAATACCTAACCAAGACCCATTCACCTTTACTAGAGAATGAGTCCCTGTTCAAGTCAAACCTGAACCTTCTGGCATCTGAAAAAAGCATTAAAAATCATCCTAAAATCAACAAAAACATCTCAAAAAAACCTAACTAGTAGCCATTCACCCTTATTGGTGAATGAGTCCATGTTAGCTACTGATCTGCATTTTCTAGAAATTAAAATCTTGATTTTAAGCTTTTGTTTACTGCTATTACTTTTCTATTTTAATTTCCTAAATTATTGTCTCATCAAATTCATTACATTTAGCTTAAATTGCTTCATTTCAATGCATTGTTAAAATTCAAAATTGCATCTACAACATTCCATTTCTAGTTTATTGCATTGTGTAATTAGTAAATTGCATTGCTTAGAATCTAAAAATTGCATTTCATTCTAGGTTGTTGCATTGCCTCTTTCCATTTAGGTTTTGCACACTAGGGTTGTAAAACTTATATGAGCTTTACAAATTGGTGTCCTATTCGCAGTACTATTATAAGACAAAGTTTGAGGATCATGTCATCCCATGACATCTCACTCGTTGTGGATCTTGGGTTTTTTTACTCTCTTTCTAATAGTATTGACAATCAATGGTCCATGGCTCAAGATTTATATACTTCCCTTCAAATCTCACTGGATGACCTAAACAAACTAGATGACACATTCAAAAACTTACAAGCCCATATCCTTAGTGAATGCATAGACATTAGCTTGGTTCCCATTATACAAAACCTAAGGAAAGTGCTTAAGACTAGAAACAAAACAAAAATTGTCTAATAGTATTAGTCACTTCATTCATAACTATTGGAATAAGGAAAATAGTAATGATATACATGCCAAAGTTAGCCTTACTAATGAAACTAAGAACAATGTTAACATAGATGATGATAATATGGAACCACATCCTATAGATAATGTGATAGAATTTATCAAAGCTAGACCTCATAAGGGCTCAACTAAAAAGCCTCTTGACATTGGTTTCTCACAAAACCACATACTTAAACAATGAATGATGACATTAGTTTCTCTAGTGCTTCTTCTGAGGAAAAGGCATTTAGAGGAACTTCATCAGGTTTTATCTTATCCTTTATCAATTTAGTATGAACTAAGTTGAGGGGTTCAACCGAAATAATGTTAACACACCACCATGGTTCTTGTCTAGATTGTTCAATAGAGGATATCAAACCCAAATGATGCTTGTGAGGTTTAAATTGGATAGGGAATTGAATTCCTTGTTCAAAATTCCCAAGACCCTTACACCCATAACCATACTTGTAAACAAGCTTGTATCCAAGGCCATAATGTGCTTTCCAAGTCTTAGAAGGGGGTGGTTCCACATAGAGAGAATCATTCCACCAATGAGTGTCAAAATTTTCTACGATACTGTAACCATCTTACTCATTGGAATAACAAACATTAACCTCCCTAGCAGAATTTTGATCATCCTCATTATTGGGGGAAGAGTTGGGTTCCCAGGCAAGATCACAACTTTCCTCCTTAGTAAGAGATTGATCAACCTTCTTAACATAGGTATTTAAAATTATTGTAAGATGAGGTGGATGCAATTTACTTTATATTCTCCAATGAAGAATTTAAAGAATTCTATGGATCACCAATCATCACCAAGAAATGAATTTGATTTAGAACAAGATGTAGATAAGGAAGACTTATGAATTTATACTTTAGATTTCTTCTCTTTAGTGACATTCACTTTAGGGAAAATCTCTACAAATGGTACTGTCGAAGAACATGTCACTGCATGAGAGGTTAGAGAAAAAATATGATTCTTAAGAGTGGAAACAACCAAAGCCCGACCAGTAGTTGCTAACTCACAAAGGTGAACAGCCTCAAGGTCAACTTTGATCATGACTACTTGATTGTTTACTAAAAATTTCAAAGAACGATGTAGAGTATAAGTCACAACACTCATAGCATGAATCCAAGGTATGCTTAGGAGGAGATTGTAAGGTAAGGGGCTAGGAAACACATAAACTAAGGTGGGTAAGGTAATAAGGCCTAATTGCAAAGGCAATACATCATGCCTAGGGATTGTTGACCAATGTTATTAAATTCATGAACATACAAAGAAGTTCTAAGTAGCTAAAGAAGAAGAATCAATTTTAATTTTAGGTAGTAGATCTATACCAAAAATGTTGAGAGCCAAACTGGTGTCAACAAGGGTACATCTAATACTAATAATATTAATATTAACTATGATCATTAAAGGATTTGCTTGCTTTTTCACATCTAGGGGCAGAAGTTCCTATAGATGTGATATTCAATAAATTTGAATGAACATGATCCATCAACACATGAATGTATCCATTGGCCTAGCAAAGGAAAACAAGAGGATCTTTTGCAAGGCTTCCTAAAGCATACCTTGATAAACTATGGTGGTCTGCGATAAATCCCAAAGTGAGATATTTGCTAGAGTAACATGAATTTGCTTAACAAGATCATAATCTCTAGGTGCTTTAGTCACAAGTTTAGATGTAGAGGGAAGACTTAGTTGAGAAGGTGGTAAGGAAGTAGGAACTTAAGTAGGTTGAAGTGTTATAACAAAGGGAACTTGTTGATTCAAATTTTGCTTATTTATTCTTGTGTTATATTTGCACCCAACAATGCTATAAGAAGTAGAGCATGTAGCTCTCACAAACCTTGTATATAAATATGAGGAATCACTATGGTATGGAATCCCATAGATAGAATGAACCCTCTTAGGAGAGGGGCTAGCTGGGGTCAGGTAAACAATGGGTCTCTTAGGCCTTGTAGAGGAACAAAGACAACAACAACATTCATTGACTCTTCAGATTGTGAAGAAGAGGTTTTTTTGAAAGATCTATATGTAGAGGAACATGCTTCTAATAAATCATCTAGAGCATTGTCCAATATATCAAAATCTTCCTTAGATAATGCATTATCATAAATATTAAACTATTGCAAAAAATATCTAACATCCTTCATGTCAAGTTCACAAAAATGTAAGAGAAGGGGGATTTATTGCTTATGAGTCTCTTCATTCTCAAGAGAATCTAAGGGAGTGAACCTACCTTAACTACCTCAAGCATTACTTAATGAATAAATTTGAAAGAAGGTCAAATAAAGAGTAGTTATCTAAGAGGGTTGCTTCAAAATGTGGGAGAGCAGGGATTCAAGATCTTTGCCTTAGAAGGAATAGCTCTCGGCTAGAGGAATACAATGTTGGAGTCCAAGGGACATGCTGGCGTCCAAGGAAAATAGAGAACTAGAACCTTGAACAAAGATGTTAAATTCCTACTAACATTCTCATACTTGAGGTCTAAATTCAACAAAAATGATAAAGAAAGAACAAGAAATGATATGAAATATAAAGGAGGGCCAAGGATGAACTTACAACCATCCAAGTGCTTGAAACCTACCTCCAAGCCTCACTTCGAAAACCTATGCACAAAGCGAATGAGGAAAAATATTGGGGCTATTTCAAGGATTGGCATAGTTAAACCCCTGATTTTGTGTTCCCACCTCCATGGATAGCCAAATTGATATATAAAGTAAATATAGTAGACAAATAAAGAGTGATGAAAATAATCCCCACTTGAGGAGGAGAACCTGCACCATAGAATAACAAGTAAACATAGTAATCTATTTAAAAATAGATAAGAACAAGAGAGCGTTACCAACATTCCTCGGCCCCCTCTTGAATGCATGGGCACGCCGTTTTATGCTGGAAAGGGAGCTTTGGCTATTTGAGGGACATCATTTTGACAAAGCTTCACTTGTAGAAGATATATTGCAAAAAGAAGTAAAGAATAGCGTGAGATTAAATGAGTGAAGTGAAGAATGTGAAAGAATGCCTAAAATGAGACCAAGAAAGGGAGTTTTGTTTTTGCAAGGGCAGGAGGAGCCATTATACTCATAAATATAACTGTAGGGACATGTGTCATGAGTCAAGATTTCAAGATTCCTCATTTCAAACTCATAAAACTTCCATGATGCTAGCATGTCATGTAGAAGTCCACGTGTCGTGCAGGCATCCAACTCATCATTTTTTTGGGATGAGATGGATGACTATTTTCAGTTCATTATTGATTCTCATCTGGTTGGAATCATAAAAATTATGGCCCATGAGGTTCTTATCATAAATGCACTTAGGCGTAATAAATTCAAGGCTAAGTGCAAAAATGTGAAATTTCCCTTGGGGTGCAATTTTGTGATATTACATGAATGTTGTTGGTGTTGATGATGACAACCCCTAGCATTGGATTTGTTATAGGTTTGGATTTTTTGGTAGTAATGTCAACACAATTTTGTTGGTGTTGTTATTGATGTCCTACTTCAGTATAATGGTAGAGGTTGGTGATATGACTTGTGTTTGAGGAGAATGTTGTAGTTGGAAAGTGTTTCATGTTGTAGATGTTGTGGATACATTGCAAAGGTGTTAATAATGTTGTTGATGAAATATTTTCATTTGATTTCCAAGTGCTTTTGAGAAAATTTAAATAAAAGTAAGTTCGGAATGGTAGATTGGTATTCAATGTTTTGCTCTACATTTCTTCATGGTTGAAGATATTCCCATGTAGTTTGGATGTGATGATCAAAGGTGTTGAGAATAGTTATATCAAAAGTTTCAGGTTATAGATCATATGGCAGTGGAATATGTGTTTGAAATTATGCTTGTCTAGTGAAACAAGGTGTTTGGGACAAATTAGATTTCTTCACATATCTCTGTGGTAAAGGTTTTGGTGTTGCGAATTTAAGAACACACTTATAATGTTCGTATCTAACTTCCCATGAATTTTTTGTTAGCATTTAGGTAGATTGGAGCAATAAACTCATTTAAATGATCTGTCACATATCCAACTTCAATCATTTTCAGATTAAACAAATGCTCCATGAGAAATACCTTATTTGAGGCTGAGGATTTTTCATATAATTTAGCCAAAGTTGTCATTAGATCCTCTATTGTCTTTTCTTCTATTATATTGAATGCCATAGATGGTGTAGGCACAACCAAATGGTTCCTAGTGCCTTTCTATCTAGCATCTCCCATTCTTCATCAGGCATTGCAGATTCTTTCTATGATTTTCCTTTCAATGACTGCCATAGATCCTTTTAATACAAATAATCTTCCATCTACATCTTCCATAATTGATAATTCTGGACATTGAACTTCTCAACCTTGAAATTTCCTTCTTCCATTGCTCCCATTCAAATCTAGAGGTTTCCTACCAATTGATTGAAATGCATATGACTCTAATACCAGTTGTTGGGATTTAGGTAGACTAGAGCAATAAACATTAATACTTGTATGCAAATTAAGTAACCTAGAAATAAAAATGAAGAATAACACATAAGAGATAAGCACAAAATTTAACCTTGTTCACCCAATATGGGCTACATCCATAGAAACTCATCCATCCAATGATTTTATTATCCAGTACAAAACATATTACAATCTCGTGAACACCATGTCACAACATACATATCAACTGCTTATAACAAGCTTTTTGGAACCTTCTATAATTATATTTTTACAAGGTATTTTTTCATTTGATGTGTTAACGAGAAAACCTTGATGTGCCAACAGGAAAAAAACTTGTTGGGTGAACCAACAATTTAGTGGATGTCTATAGGCTAGTATTTCACTCTTAGGATCTTTCACCTAAAAGGAGAGAAATAGAACCCCAAAATTGAAGTGGTTCTCTCAAATAAAGGATTGTATGATGGAAACATGACTAAATGCAATGTTGTAAATGCAACTAAATGATGTAATTGAATGACTATTGATGCAAAACCTATGAAATATGCAATGTTTGAAAACACAGTGAGGCTTACAAAAGGCTTAAAAAGATGAACAAAAATGCAAATTAAACCAACTAGAAAGTTGTGTTTTAGAATGTGTACACCTGTAAAGTTGAAGATGACTGGAAAGCACTTTGGAAATCTGGTAAATCTGACTTTTATATTGACTGGGACTCATTCGCCACCCTGGGCGAATTGGTCCTAGGACAGGGTTTTCTGCCCAAAAAATTGTTTCTACAAACTAGGTGTCTAGATCTACATCTAACTCTGAAAGTCACCTCATGAAGGACTCATTCACCATGCATGGTGAATTATTCCACTTTCATTTTTTTGCAAAAATCGTATCATTGTTCTACACCTTGACGCCTGTACTACACTTTATGATGGAAACCCAAATCGGGATCTCAAAAAATTCCTAAAAATTAGCTTAAAATTGGTTGTCTGATGGGGTGTTTTCGTTGGTCAAACCTCTAGTTGGGTAATCAAACATTAAATGGACAAAAATTTGCATAAAACCCTAGCCTTAAGTGTGTTAAAGACTAGGAAAGTTTGAAGTATGATAAAACCCTATTCTATTATGCTAGAACAAGATATGCAAATATGATTTGAATGATGCAAGACTTCAACCCTAGAAATCTTACAACAAATCAAAAATGCAGATAAAAGACATGCAAAGGGAATTTAAATGGAATGCAAACCTTAATTTGAAGATAAGGAGAAAATGGAAAATGGAATCACTTTGAAAACAAGTCTTTAGGTGTGATTTGATGGCTATTTGCATCTCCTCAACCTAGATTTCACCATGATTCACCATAGGCATCCATCATCAACTCTTTGCAATGTTGAACCTTGAATGAAGAGTGAGCTTCAAGACCTACAAAAATCCTAGTTTGCTGCCCTAAAACTTCAACTTTGCTAATGAAACTTGTTGTGGAAGACTTGAATTTAGAATTTTCTTTTGTGAAATGGCTAAGAGATGTGAAAAATGACTTAAATGAGTATTTATAAGCATCAACACCTAATATTTCCATTGTTTAGACCTAAGAGGCCGACATTCAGCAAAAAATTAAGTTGAATTAATTAAATTATTGCTCAAAATTGAAACTTCCCTCAAAAGGGACTCATTTGCCACTCTTGGTGAATGGGTCCCACTAGAGGGGACTCATTCACCCAAGGTGGCGAATGGGTCCCACTAGTGGTTTTTGAAAGTGGGTTTCCAAAATATGGATGAATTGAATATTGTTTGTCAGGATTTAAGTGATTTCTCAAGTGAAACGGTCCTCTAGATCAATAATAATGGGTTTTAAGGGCCTATAAATACTATTTTGAAGGATGAATAATGCAAAGGTACTCAAAAGTAGGTCTAATTAGGTGTGAAATTGTCTCTTTTCTCAAGAGTGTCTAATTTTCAATGCCACATTTAGTCCCCACTTTAGTACCCATATGACTCTACATGCATATGTAAGCTAAAGGACTCTAAACAATGCACTTTATTGCATAAAAGGATACTCATTCAAAAGATGGGAGAACGAAGCCCTGAATGTAGTTATCTGCAAAACCACAACATTAGGAACCACATTCTGCAACAAAAAATTGTTAATTGTCCAAAAATATTTTTTCTCTAACTCCTAAGAATCCAATTCGAGGGTAGATGTATGCCCCCCCTTGATTCCGCTTGCTTCACGAAGGTGGAATCAAGGTAGAAATATAGCCACATTGAATAAGGAACATCATACCGTAGGGAATTTCCAAGTACCATGCCACTAACAATAGATGATTGATGATTTTAGGTGTGGAATCATGATTCCAATGCATCAAATGGTGTCAAAAATGGAGTTCTCTAGCTCTCATTTTGTTGGTTTGAAGAAAAGATGCTTGATTAACTCTTAAGAGAAAATAACCCTAAATGAATGCAAAAGAGTAAAAGTGATGTAAATAGGTTAAAGAAGTAGAAGAAAGTAAATTTTCACTTACTATTGCATTTTACCTTCTTATAGTTTGAGAGTGATGAGTGAGATGAGGAGATATTGAGTAGACTAGATTACACACCTTTGCGACTGGATGAGCTTGGAGAGTAGGTGGTGCGCGACGAGGTGTACTATGAGGTGAGTCGATTATGAATCTTTCGTTTTGTGATTTTGTAATTTGATTTAATGATTTTTAATGCATGGATAGGTTAATTTAAGATCTTAGAATTTTTTTTGCAAAGTGTCCCCTTTTGTCGCAAAGTGTCCCTTTTGTTCGCAAAGTGTCCTATTTCTTTGTGAAGTGTTTGATTTCTCCATGAAGTGTCCCAAAAGGGTTCCTTAGTGTCTAGGGCCTTTAGAAAAGCACACTAGATAAACTTTAGCACACTTGCATGATGAATAAGGGTATGTTCAGGATCATGATGGGCCAAAAAGTAGCGATATGATGGGTATGTGTAGGGTATGTGGCTGATGACCTTTTTTCTCCCAAAATTGATGAAATAAAAGGGGTTTTTAAAGGATATTATCAGCTTTCCACCAATGTAAATTATGTTTTACTTTGAATTTAATAAATAATTATTATTCATTTTCTATTTGAATTATGACTAAAGTCCTGATTGATAGGTTTATTGAAAAAAATCTATAGCTTTCAAATTGTATCACATTTTTTGAATATGAAACATGCATCACATTCTATGCTTCATATACTATAGGATTTAAAAAAAAAATGAATTTCATGAATTTTTGACCAAGTTAAGGTGGTCATACATTTGAGTTTTTATATTTTTTTAAAATTGTAATAAAAAATTCATAATTAATTATATACTTGGATAAAAATTACAAAAAAATTATGCATCACATTGGGACATGAGTCCTCTACTTATATCTAAAATCTTATAAAAAAATATTATCATTTTATTATGGTTAGGGTGGTCAGATAGACACCTACTTATTTTTTCCCTAAAATTTAAGTGCTATTGCATTGAAATTTCAAATTTTCACCAAATAGATTTATTTTTTTAATAAACCTAGTAGTTTAGAAACTAAATTCAATTTGGTATAGATTCTATTCTTACATATTTTTAAAATAATATAGATAACTTATTCAAATTTTTATGTCAAGTTACTTGACTCTGATTTTTCTAAATTTTCCACCACTTAAGGGCCTGCTTTCTCCATGATGATCCTACACATACCCATAATGTGAAAGTTAAGGATATTAGATAAAAAAAATTAGAGTGTATTGTTATGATTTTGATAGCTTCCAGCCTGGTCATGACAACGGCTAGGAGGGAGACAGATTAGCTTTCTTAGAGATTTAGCCCCAACACTATCAGTAGCAGAGATAGAGCATTTATAGGTAGAAGGCATCTATTGGGCATATCTGATGGCACCTATTAGATACCATGATGCCATGCTTATGGCCCTATGTGAGCACTAGGATGTCAATACATGTACATTTCACCTTCCTACCGGGGAGATGACTATCACACTCAAGGATGTACATCATATTCTTGAAGTTCCTATTCAGGGAGTGCAGGTAGCTTTCTAGGGGGATGGGTCATTCCAAGAGAAGAGGGTGGACATGCAACACCGTTTGGATGGACTTGTTCATGATGAGCACATGAGAGTGTGAATCAAGCTTCTCATGCTTCTATATTTGTGAGCCCTTGTTGTGCGAATGATGCATACAATGGCTCTTGTTGTCAATCCTGATGGATGATTGGTACACTTGATTCAAGGGATGTAGAAGCACAAAATAAGTCTATGCTTGGGGATGTTGCATCCTAGCACACCTTTATTATGATCTTGGTCATTTTTTGTTTCGAGAGATCGATAATATGGTGCATTTTATGCTTTTGCAGGTGTGGTGCCTCAAGCATATTACATGCACAGGCCTTTTGGGTTCCCTTGTGCTATAGCTACAAGATATCCATGAGCATTTTTCTATGCTTTGTGACACTTGTGGCAGTATGAAGATATACATTTTTGTAGGGTGAGATTTGACTAGCTAAAGGAGGATGAGATCCTATGGACACCTTATCTACTCACTCTATAGTGGCCAAATCCCACAAGACATCCGAGGAGGATGCATATGGATAGGTTTTTGGCTGGGTGACATGACTAGATGTTGTACGACCTTTCTATTATGGGTGAGTCATGCAATAGTTTTGGAAGGTACAGACACCACCGAGGGTGTGCCCCTTCATTAGGCAATCAGTTTGGAGTGCTCGGAGGCTAGGTGATATGGTTCAACTTACTATAGATCATGTTTGTGAGAGTGATTCTAATGATTCAAATCGTGACCAGCCACCATCTTCTGATGTTGATGATGTCAGAAGCATAGAGGAGCACGAGGAGTGGTGGTTAGTGACACAACCAACTCCTATATTTCCCATGGATGTCCCTATAGGTGATGTAGGGCTAGCACCACATGAGGGAAATGAGCCAGAGGAGAGGATCAAGGATGTACGATATAGGCTGGTAGATATATTTACTGATGTTATCAATGATGAGTATGAGTCAGAGGCCGATCTTGACTATGAGGACCAAGATGGAGGAGAGGAGGATGAGGGTGATGAGGATTATGAAGAGGATGATTATTATGAGGAGGATCCAACCCTAAGTGAGGGTGATGAGATAGCAGCTAAGGATTGGCACAAGCATGGAGAGTCCTCACACACTTATATGACCAGATCACATGTAGTAGCTAGAGCATACATTGGGACCCATAGTTAGAGAGAGACTAACACATCCTCTATGCCCCCTAGAGAGGATGAGGTTGATATTCCTCAGTCATTTAGAGACATAGGTGATGATTTTTAATTTTACACATGTACTTTAGTATTGTATGCTTTGTATATATATATATATATATATATATCATGATGATGTTTACTGATTGTGTACATTTTCTATCTTGCAGGAGTAACAAGAGATTGGTGAGAGTTCTATCATCAATTTGTGTAGGTAGTGCCTACATCCATCAAAAAGGAGGAGATGGATCCTAACTACGTTCCCCCACTGATAGTGGAGGAGGAGCCAGAGTTTCTTAGACCTTTCGCGAGGTTACAAATAGTGTATGAGAGTGTGAGGAGACAAATTTTTTGAGCTAAGAGTGCAGGGTAGTCATCGGAGACCTTAGCAGAGGTTGAGAGATTGCATGCAAAGCTAGCACAAGTACAAGCAGAGAGGGATCATATGGCAGAGGATCATCTTGTGGCTCTTGGTCAAGTACATGGTCTAGAGTATGCACTCATACTTGGCATTTCACGGTCATGCTCACACATGACCATCTATGACATTTGGGGACCAAATCATGAGCGTCAGAGCCTGAGGGGTCTAGCTCTCATAGACCTTTATGATTTTGTATATGATATTGAGATGTGCACAAATTTTTTTTGAGATATATATATATATACATACATACATACATATATGTATGTATGTATATGTATGTATATATATAGTATATATATATATATATATATATATATATATATATATATATATATATATATATATATATATATATGTATATGTATATGTATATGTATGTATGTTGGTGTATGATGGATTGTTGGCTATTTGTCTTAATGTGTGTGAATGCTAAATTAATGTGATTAATTAAATAACTTATGGTAAAATTATTTAATTAATGTCTAGATGATTTAGCATGACTTATGTGATCTAATGTGAAATGTATTTCAGTTTCAGTTTAGATACAACAATGTTGATTTGAAAAGAGTATCTTAAATTAGATACACCTATAATTTATATAAGGATCAAACTTAACCAAACAAGAGGATGAATAGTATGAAATCTAAAGTAATTATAAAAAGGACTTAAATAATTACCTTAGCTTTCAAGAAAAACACATGATCAGTTGTCAAGAATGAAACAACATGACAATTATTTACAATGACACCAAATAATTCTAGACAACACTGCTTTAACAATCATCCTATTCAAAGGGGTTAGAGGTAATACTAATTATGCAAATGTGCAGCATTAATAGGTTCCTTAAGGGGTGTTCCATTAAGCTCTATCAAGACATAGGCACCAGATCCATAAGTAGTATCAACTATGTAAGGTACTAACCAATTAGTGTTGAATTTATCTTTATCTTCATGGTCTGATTAGTATTGTGTTGATTCTCATAAAGAACAAAATCACCCTTATGAAACATGTGAGGAATGACATGAGTATTGTGTTTTTGTTTTATTTGTTTGAAGTAAGCTTGGAGATGCTCAAGAGTGTTAATGCACTTTTCATCGAGCATTTCAAGTTGGTGCAATCGTTGGTCTTTATAAGTGGCTTAATCAATAAGGTCTTGAAGAGAAATTCATAACGTAGGAATTTCTAACTCCAAGGGCATGATTACAATAGTGCCATAAACAAGGTTATAAGGTGTAGTTCCTGTAGATAATCTAACACTTGTTCTATAAGCCCAAAGCACATAATGTAATTGGGTATGCCAATCCTTATGATGTTTTTTAATTGTTTTCTTGAGGATTTGTTCTAGAATCTTATTAGTGCTCTTAGCTTGTCCATTGGATTGCGGATAATATGCTATAAAAAATTGATGTTGGATATTGAATGTTTCAAGAAATTTCTTTAATTTCATTGTTCTTAAATGGGGTTCCATTGTCTGAAATGATTGTGGAAGGAAATATTAATTCAAAGCAAAGCAATTACATGTTCCAATATAAATGAAAAAATTACTTCCAGCTTTTGTAGATTGAAGTGGAATAGCTTGCACCCATTTTGGTGAAATAGTTTGTTGCAGTTAAGTGATAAAATGTATGTCGGGTTAAGAGGGTGGTGAAATTTTTCCAATAAGATCCAATCCCCATACTAAAAATGGCCAAATGGGAATTTGGGCATAGAGCTCAGAGGCAAGAGCATGAATCGGATTATTATGTTCCTAACATTTATGACATCGTTTAATGTAAGTGAAATAGTATTTCTCCATATGTCTCCAATAATAACCCATACGAATAAGTTTTTGCACTAACGATCATCCTCCAAAATTACCTCCATTGGCAATTTGATGAGCTCACCTGGCTATAGGAATTTTAGAATCCTTAAGACACTTTAGTAAGACACCATTGAAATATTTTCTATACAATATATTAGTGAGGATCATGTATTTGGCTACTAGTTTGGATAAACAATGTTGAGTGTTTGTTGTTGCAGGCTTAGGAATGGTACCATCTTTTAAATAATTGTATATTGTGTCATACCATTCTTGAGAGTCTTCTTTATTTGTAGTTAAAATGTCTTTGAAGCGAGTGTCAATCGAAGGTTTCATGATGGGGTGAATAAAAAAAAAGGTGAAGTTTGTTGAAGGATCATGTGGGTATGTAAGAGTGGCTACACTCATGATCATATATGCATGTTGATTTTATTTTCATGGGATGTTATCAATGGTGAATGATTCAAATTTCCCTAACAATTTCATTGTAAGATCCTTGTATCTTGATAACCTATCATGTTTAGTTTGATATGTCCTAGCAATTTTTTTCCTTACTAATTGTGAATCACCAAAGAGCTTGATATGTTTAACACCCATGGTTAAAGAAGCTCACAATCTGGTGATTAATGCCTCATACTTAGCTGTGTTAATTATACATAAGAAATTTAATTGATAAGACAAGGCTATAGGATTTCCATCGAGTAGAATTAATACCAATCTAGCACTAGAACCTATTTTACACTTTGATCCATTGAAATATAACTCCAATGTTTTAACACCAATGGTCAAGATACCATCATTAGGAAAGGAGTCATGATTAGGTAAGGAAAGAGGAGAAGGAGCATCAGCTAAGTGGCCAGTTAAGGCTTTCCCTTTGATTGCTATTTATGAAACAAACTTAAGCTCAAACTCAGTTAAAAAAATCACCCACTTAGCTAAGTGTCTAGTAAGGTCTATTTTATTAAAAAGATGTTTAAAAGGGGATTGGATTTTGTCATGACTTGTATTTCAACATTTAGTAAATAATGTCACCACTTACTAGTAGCCAATACAAGAGCCAAGCATTGTTTTTCGATTGGTAAATATCAAGTTTCAAAATAAATTAAGGTTTGACTAATGTAATAAACATGATGTTCTTTTCCATGAAATCTTGTCTTGTTGAGCCAACAATGCTGCAAGAGAAATGGATGATGCAGCTATGTATAGGATAAATAGTTTGTTTGGCACAACAGGTTGTAAAATGGGTGGAGTTGCAAGGTATTCCTTTAAACTCTCAAAATCCTGTTTACAATCCTCATCCCACTCAAAAGGTACACCCTTTTTAAGAAAATGCATGAAGGGTAATGTGTGATCAACTAAAGATGCAGCAAAATGATGAATAGCTTGAATTCGGCCTTGTAACATGTGCAATTTAGAAATTTTCTAAGGAGGTGGCATGTTAATAATGGCATCAATTTTCTTCATGTCCACCTCAATGCCTCTGTGAGATATGACAAACCCCAAAAGTTTACCACTATCTATGCCAAAGACACACTTTTTTTGCATATAATTGCATCTTATATTTACGTATTAGTTTAAAGATTTTTTCAAGAACATTTACATTGTCTTGTCTTGTTAAAGATTTAGCAAGAATTTCATCAACATAATCTTCCAAAATTTTATGTATGTAATCATGAAAAATAAATGTAATTACACAATGATAAGTTGTGCCAAAATTCTTTAAACCAAAGGGCATTACGACCCAACTAAACATTCCCCAAACAATTGTAAATGTAGTTTTGTAACCAGAAAATCCATCCATGAATGACAACAAAGCATGTCCAGCAGTTGAATCCATGATCATGTCAATATTAGGAAGTGGAAAATCATCTTTTAAAGAAGCTTTATTCAAATCACAAAAATTCATACATGCCCTTATATGATTATCGGGTTTAGTAACTATGATGATGTTTGAGATCCAAGGAGAATAATCAATAGGTTTAATGAAGCCTGCATCAAGGAGTTTTTCAAGCTTTGCTTTAACATGCAAGGCTATATTAGGGTGCATTTTTCTTATCTTTTGGAAAGTAGGTTTAGCATTTGCAGTGAGAACAATGTTGTGTGTCACAATTTTTGGGTCAATTCCTGACATATCAGAATATTTCCAAGCAAAATTTTTAGGAAAATCATGAAGTAAAGTTGTAGTGTCCTCTTGTTCTTCATCATCAAGGCACTTTCCAATCTTAATAAATTTGTCTTTATCATCGATTTCCATCGCCACATCAATTGTATCTCCTAAGGGGAGTGCATTAGATTTAAGAACTTCAGAATCATATGGTTCTTCAGTGATATCACTATCTTTTTCTTGGTAACTATCATAGCACAAGTAACCCATTTCATGGGAGTAGTATAGGATGTGTTAAATCATAAACTGCTAACATTTGTTTCAAAGTTTCATCACTTTCAACATAATTTCATGATGGTGGCAAGTTCATGTCAAGCAATTCAGGATGTTTGATTATGAGTTTGTGTTTTTGTTGACATGTAATAGTGTTGATGTTCAAATATGGTCATTGAGAAGCTTTTGTCATCTTTGAAAAAAATAGCCCAATCCAGTTTTTGTTTCTTGGGTATTAGGTTCTATAGGAACACGAATACCTTATTCATGCTTTCCACACCCTTTTCCAGTGTATCCTAATTGTTTCACAAGTTCATAGCCTTTTCCATAAAGTATTTCCATTTCTTTCGAATTAGGCAGAGATTGATAATCTATCTCATCAAAATTTGTTGTGTAGTATTTTCTTCCAAAGTAGAGGAGATAGATGTTTGAAAAAATTGTGTAGAATTTTGAGTTGACATGATGGTTGGTTGTTCTGGTTTCTCATATTGCTTTTACATGATTATGTATTCACCCATAAATGAAGGTGTGAATTCTAAGGATCACCAATCATCACCAAATAACTTAGACAATGATTCCTCATCATTTTCTTCAATTTCAAGAGGTTCTATATTAGATGTTGGAATTAATTTTTTAGAGGACTTGTAGCTCCTTTTTCAAGGTGCAAGGAACTTTCAAACTTGAGGTCTATTTCAACTTGTTAAATGTTATTGCTATAGAAATATTTTATGATATGATGAAGGGTCAAAGGCACTGCATTCATCCCATAAATCTATGGTCTACCTAAAAGGAGATTGGATGAAAGATCATAAGGCATGACATGAATAGGAGTTTGCAAAGTAGCCACCCCAACTGTAATAGGAAAAGTGATTATATTGAGCGATTGCTTTTTTGTATTGTCAAATCCTCGAATGGATAAGGAATTAGGTTTTATTTGTGACTTTTCAACATGCAATCTATCAAGGAGATTCACACTACACACATTAAGGGAAGAACCATTATCAATAAGGGTTATTTTGATACCTATTTGATTGAATTGAGCAATTATCATAAAGGCTTAATTTTTTTTTTGCAACTCTAAAGGAGGGAGCTCATGTTGATGGAAAGTAATTTCAATATTAACCTTATTCATTCCATATATTAAGGCTTCCACATCATTCAGAGTTGTTCCAAGAGGTACCACAATTTATTGTAATGCTGTTTGAAAAATTATGTGGTAATTTGGTGAATTTTGAAGTAAATCCCAAAGGGAAATCTTTGCAAAAGTATTCTTTAATTTTTCAAAAATATCATATTCCTGTATGTGTGGGTGAAAACAAGGAGCACTAGGCAGATTAGGTAAAGGTAAAGAGGGTGGGATTGGTTGCAGTGGTTGCAGATTATTTCAGCTATTGTATGTATGAGCAACAATAAGGTTACTAGATTTTTGTAACACGTCAATTTTAGGTGGGTAAAGTGTGAACTCAGGTTTATTGGAAGGATGAAGGTTATGCAAGGGTGGATAAAGAATGAGTTTAGGTTGAATCACATTAAAGTCCTTAGTTTTAGATTGTTCGGAATAGTCCTTAGTGGATGATGTGAGTGAGATGAAGTCCTATAGGGACTCATCTAACAATTCTATGTCATCAAAACTAAAAGGTTCGAAGGGTAAGTTATCATTAAATATGTTATGTTGGTCATGGAAAACTAGAGTGACATTAACCTTCATTGTTGTAGGTTGGGAACAACAAACCCTAGTGGATGACCTAGGGGAGATGAAGTCATGAAGGGATTCATCCAACAAGCCAATGCCATCACTACTAAAGGGTTTGTGAGATAGGTTATATGTAACTGGTTTAGGCACCTCATGGCAAGCTTTAGAGGATGAAGTGAGTGAGAGGAAGTCCTGAAGAATTGCATCTAACTTTTCTACATCATCTCTACTAAGAGACTTGGACGAGATGGTATTTCTAAATTGAATTGTTTGTTTGAATGGATGGTTTGAGGTTTTTGTTTTTATGTTTTTATGAATTGATGAATCTGATCTAAAAGAACTAGGAACTAATGTTGAAATGGAAACATGCAAAAATCTAAGACTATCCATAAATGCCATGAAAGGAAATGATGTTTATGCTAATGACTTAGGTATAATAGAAAGTACCCAAACCAAAATAGAAAAGGAATTGTAGAGAATAGAAAAGAACAAAGAAATGAACTAAATTCTTGAAACACTGATGCAAAAATTTTAGTGGGACTGATTCGCCCAAGGTGGTGAATGAGTCCCAAGAGAGGTATTTTCAATCTTTTTTTTTTTTTTTTACTTTTTTGGATATGCTCAATTTTGTACAAGGTAGATAAGGATTGGAAATGTAGAATGTTGGAATGATGTACTGGAATGAGATGTAATAATGAAATCTAAAAGATACTTTTACTAATGCAACTTGAAGAAGCCTTAGGAAGTGAAAACAATGCAAAAGATAAAGCAATTGAGTCCTAGGATGCAAATGCAAATTCAAATTAGAATGATATGATGTTCAATATGCAAGTTCACCAAAATGAACCAACAATTTTGTTGTTTCTATAGGCTACTATTGCACTCTTAAGATCTTTCACCTAAAAGGAGAGAGATAGAACCCCAAAATTGAAGTGTTACACTCAAATAAAGGATTGCATAATGGAAATATGACTAAATGAAATATTATAAATGTAGCTAAATTATTTTTAATCGATTGACTATTGACACAAAACCTATGAAATATGCAATGTTTGAAAACATAGTGAGGTTTGAAAAAACTTAAAATGATGAACAAAAATGCAAATTAAACCAAATAGAAAGTTTTGTTTCAGAATGTGTGCACCTGTAAAGCTAAAGATGACTAGAAAGCACTCTCGAAATCTTCCAAATATCACTTTTATGTTGACTAGGATTCATTCACCACCCTGGGCGAATCAGTCCCAGGACAGGATTTTCTGCCTAGAAACTAGTTTCTACAAACTGGGTGTATGGATTTGCATAGATAACTTTGAAAGTCACCTCATGAGGGACTCATTCTCCTTGCATGGCTAATCAGTCCACTTTCATTTTTTTGCAAAATCATATCTCTATTTTGCACCTGTAGACATGCAAAATTGACATCATGCATTCCTCATATTTAATTAAATTCATATTCACCCATTCATCAAATAAATCAAGTTCATTAAATTTAATCTCTAAAGTCCTCCATTTAAATTAAATAAATTCATCTTTAGCACTAACATCATCCTCTTTGATTAAATAAATCAAATCTTTATTTAATTAAATCTAATATCATTTTCTTCTCATTTTGATTTATTTTAATCCTAAAATCTAAGTCAAAAGTAAAAATCATCTAATCCCTCATTAAATTAGTCAAATCCTGATTAATTTAATCCTAATCACTTGTATTCTCTATATTTTTCCACTTGCACATGAAAATGCATTCAAATGATTTATTAAAATCTTTATTTATTTTCAACTTGGCATCTTTGGGTAATATTCTCCAAGTTTGAAATCTCCCCCCAAATTGACATGTACATCCAACAAGGCATTTAAGAGCTCTTACATGTCTCTTACATGTCTCTTGCACAAGTCAAACTTAGGATTCAACTCATCTTTTCACGATCAAATTCAAATTTCAAATCTCCCCCCTCTTTAGAACATTGACCAAAATGTCCTCATTCCTCAACCTCTCACATGTTGACAAGTGGTGCTTTATCATTGGCTTATCTTTTGTCCCACATCCTATATATTTTTCAATCCTCCATCATCATTTCTTATAAATAGAGAGTTTCTCTATTGTATTACTCCTCCACAACTCCACAATCTTAGGTAACTTGATACACATTCATCTTGCACTTGGTCATCATCTTGCATCTTTTTATCATCCAGGAGCTTATCAAGGGTTGGGAAATAGCTTCTTTCCACATAAGTACCAATCCGCTATGAGATAAAGTTTGATTCATACATTATTATGTGTTTTATTTAGCGTCCTTGTTTTCTTAGTTGCATACCTAACATGGTTTACTATTTCATCTATAGAGATGCTTTAATTTTCTTTGCTTTAACTAACCATGCTAATGTTTGTTATAGTTAAAGCATATGCAAATTTAGCATCTACAAAATGGCTCTAGAAGGAGATAATTATATAACAGACTCCAAGCTTACATCCATGCCCTGGTCAAGGAAGGAAGATTACAGGTGAATCCAAGCTAACATCGACATTTTTGGGATATAGCTTCACTTTTTCAATCAATTTTGTGTCAGGGATTGGCATTTTGCTTATCTTTGACTGCATGCACCACATTCTTAGAGCTCAATTTCTGAATTAAATTAGGAGCAAAGAAAGATTCAAAACAGACGAAGGTTGCACTATGAGGTAACTAATGCTTTATCTTTTTATAGATCTTATGCATGAGCCTTTTTTTTAAATGTTGTTGCTTCTTATTTTTATCCGTGTTAATTTTTCGTTGTCTTTAATGATCTAGGTATTGCATATCATATTAGCATTGATGTGGAATCAACTACTATTTCAAAATTGAGAGGTCATGCATGTGTTAATTTTATATACTGCTTGAATTTAAAATTAATCCAAGCAACAACTAGATCATTTCTTCTTTTATTTAGCATGTTTGATTCATCTAGATTTTGTTGGACTTATGGGATCGGGAACTAAGAAAATATTGCAATAGCATAGGCAATAGTGTGGATTGCAAGCGACTAATTCACAATAAATGAAGTTGGCAACAAAGAGAAAATATATGGTCAGTATTACTTATAGATCTCTTTGTTTAGGATTTTGTGTTTGGTAGTGCATAGACAAGATATATGGTTACAAAATTGGCTAGCACTATTTAGGATGTAGAAGCCTAAGCGACCATGTTTCCACCTCATTTATGGCCATTATAGCCCATCTTGTTGGTCTCTCCATGATCTTTTACAAACATTCTACACTAGCTATGCCATCTACCTTTCCTAGCTATGAATATGGTTACCAAAGGGAGTGAATGAATGATTATTTATTTGTGTCACTACTAGCTGATCCTTTCTTTTATGCACATTGTTTTCCATTTTCAAGGTCGGTGTGGGTATTTTTGTATGAGAAGAAATTGTGTTTGGCCGCGTCTTTGATTGTTAAAGATTAGTAATGTGACAAATTTCCTTCCTAGTGACTGTTATCCAAATCTTAGATTATTGCAGGAAATTAGTTCTACATTGCTTGCATATTTTTAATAATCCAAGTTGTCTCTACTTTACAATTGGTGACGATTAGGCAAGTGGAGTAAAAATGTGCATCGTTGGACCAATTTATTGTCAAAATCTATACTTGGTTGGTGTTCT
>VDFB02000270.1:0-22936 GCA_007258455.2 Sequoia sempervirens
CCATGAGTCCCCACAAAGCTGACTACAGAATTCCTAAAGTCGAAATCTCGATCGATCTCTGATAAGTAAGGTAGCAAAATGAACCCGCTGGAATTGAAAGTACATATGAGCTGTCAGTTCAGTAGTGACCTGTTTCTTACAAGGCATCAAAATACACATTTTGCTGAACCGATCAACTACTACATACAAATAATCATGTCCCTTCCTAGACATAGGTAACCCCCCAACAAAGTCCATTGACACACTTTCCCATGGACGAGAAGGTACAGGTAGAGGTGTGTACAAGCCCAATTTCCTGTTACTAGGCTTACTAGTTGCACACATAACACAACCTCTAATATACTTAGTTACAGTTTCTTGCATATGAGGCCAATAACAATATTTCTGCAGCTGAGTCAATGTTTTGTTTACCCCAAAGTGTCCTACAATCAATGAGGTATGTGCTTCTCTAATAACCTGTTCTTGTTCATCCTTTGGAACACATAATTTACCCAAGTGATATAATAGTTTATCCTGCACATAATAATCTTTCTCTTCTACATGTTTACCTTTCATTAAAGCAACATAGATATCCTTAAAGTTCTCATCATTAGCATATTGTTCTTGAAAAATTTCATGAACCATAGAACTATTCTGAAGGATTATCAAAGCATTCATCATAGGAGGTCTAGAGAGCATGTCTGCTACTTTGTTATGAGTACCTTTCTTATACTTAATAACCAAATGAAACTGTTGTAGAAAACCCATCCACCGAAAGTGCCTACTTTGTTGCAGTTTAGTTTGTGAGTGCAAATACTGAAGTGGCTGGTGATTAGTGTGGATTACAGTTTCTTTCCCCATTATGTAATGTTTCCATTTTTTAACACTCTGAACTAAAGCATAAAGTTCTTTATCATATGTGGGATAGTTACTTACTGCTCCTGAAAAATTTTCAGAGTGGTAGCAAACTGGTTTACCTCCTTGCATGATTACTGCTCCCATGGAAAACCCACTCGCATCTGTCTCGATCTCAAATGGTTGATGTAGATCTGGTAAGGCCAAAACTGGTGCGGTGCTCAACTTCCCCTTCAAAGTGTCGAAAGCCTTCTGTTGCGGACCTCCCCACTGAAAAGTTGCCTTTGTACTGGTTAATGCATGTAATGGTGATGCTATAAAAGAGAAGTTTGCAATAAACTTTCTCCAATACTGAACTGCACCTAGAAAACTTCTAACCTCTGTGACTGTACTTGGCTTAGGCCATTTTACAATAGCTTCGACCTTCGCAGGGTCTACTTTCAATTGACCACTCCCTACGACATAGCCTAAGTACACTAAGGATGTCTTAGCAAATTCACATTTAGACATTTTTTACATACAATTTTCTTTCTCCAATACATCAAAGACTTTCTTTACATGACTTACATGATCTTTAAGTTTGGTGAATACAAGGATATCATCCTAGATAGACTATGACAAAATCATCAATAAAAGGGCCGAAAGACATCATTCATGACTCTCATAAAGTTAGCTGGTGCATTACAAAGCCCAAAAGGCATAACCAACCACTCAAATAGTCCATGTTTTGTCTTAAATGCAGTCTTCCAAATATCATCTTCTGCAATTCTTATCTGATGATAACCACTTCACAAATCTAACTTAGTGAAATAAATTGCATGTTTTAATTGATCAAGTAAATCATCAATTCTGGGAAGAGGATACCTATTCTTTACTATTATCTTGTTCAAGGCACGGTAGTTGATGCACATCCTCCAAGTTCCATCTTTCTTTGGAACCAAGACAATTGGAGAACCACAAGGAGATGTACTAGGATGAATAACTCCTTTTTCCACCAACTCTTGAACTTGCTTTTTAATTTCCTCATTCTGCATAACTGATAAATGGTACATGGCGATTTTAGGAAGTGGCACATCCTGCTGTAACTGGATTTCATGTTGTATCTCTCTCTTGGGTGGCAACCCCTTCGGTTCTTGAAACATGTCATCATAAGCAGAAATAATTTTGACCATTTCAGTTTTATGTTTTGGGTCACACCCCTTGAAGGCCTTATATTTATCATCTTCTTTGGCTTTTACAAGCATTAATACAAAGTTCTTACTTGAGTTGACCAACCTCTTCATTTGACCAGCATTAACTAGTGTAAGATTAGTCTTCACCTTATGTGCCTGTACAATGTATTCTACCCCATCTTTAAAAAGATGATACTTATTCTCCCCTATAAAAAGATTGCTTTTACGGCTCATAAAGATAAGGACTTTAACACAAGCCCTACAAATATCAAAGGGACCATCGCTACCATCATCTACAAAGTTTGCGTTGTTATAAATCTCAATTTACATTATTTAGTTACTTGTAATTTGTTACATCATTGCAAACCCATCCAAAGATGGATATGGCTTTGGATGAGGGTGTTAGCCAAATTTAATTTCTTTACAACTGCGAGATATTAAGTTGACTTGAGAACCCGTATCAAATAATGTATCAGCCTTAGTGTGTTTCATTACAAAACGAATGTGAAATAATTCATTTCTTTTCTTATCAACCTTAGGAAAATATTCTTTAGTTGTACTTCCACTGGCATTAAAAAAACTTGCATCAGAAGAGAGAGATATACCCTTCCCTTTACCTTGGATCCCGGTAGCAGCAATCTTTGTCTCATCACGGGTCGAGAACCAAGATCTGTTGAATCAACTGCATTAGTCTTTTGCTTGCGCTGTTACCTCCATATCTTTTCGGCCTCAACTCAGGATGAAGCTTCCAACATCTTGAATCATCATGCCCCTCTTTCTTGCAATGGGAGCATGTGGGTTTCTCACCCTCTTTCTTAGTTGTAGTTGTCTTCTTCCCTTTACCTTTATCTTTGTCTTTTTCCTTACCCTTAGACTTACCCTCGAACTTAGATGGCTTCTTGGAAAAGTTATCACTAAAAGTGTTCTTACCCCTTGACTCTAAATGAGTGGCTTGAACAAACACCTCGTCTAGATTGTTGGGACTCAACATCAAGATAGTGTGCCTAAGGTAAGAATGCCAACCACCTATGTACTTAAGTAATGTGTCTTGAGTATATAAGGGAACATTTAAAGCAATAGCCAATTTTCTAAACTCATGAGTATAATCCTGGACAGACTGCCCCTTACCTTGCCTAAAGGTTTTCCAATTCATGGTTAACTATTGCATGTAACCTAAAGGATAGAATTGTTTCTCAGGGGCCAGCTCCATCAAGACATATTCCAGCGACCATGGCAGAAGCAGATTTCTTCCAGAGTCTTGCTCCTCCCACAGGGGTGAGGTTTACGGCACTCCCTGGCAGGAGGTAAGCTGGTGGGATCCTAGAAGCATCTTCTACTAGGCCTTGAATCCTACAGTATACTTCTACTTGTTGGACCCAATCATCTAACTTCTCAGCATTTAACTCCCCACAGTATTTAGGTAACTCAAATTTTACATCTAGCTTAATAATAGGCTTAGACTTGCTTTTAAATGGATTCACATTAGAAGAAGGAGAAGGAGAAGGAGGAGAAGGGGGAGGAGAAGAAGAGGGAGAAGATGGAGGAGGAGTTTCTGGAGCTTTCTCCTCTGTGTCTTTTTGATCTTCCTGCTTCTTGTGCTTTGAAGAACCTCCCTTTTCGCGCTTCTTCTTTTCTACATAAATTTCGTCCACCATCACCTTCATGTCTAGAAATAGCTTCTGGAAATCCTTCGGATTGAGCTCTGAACTTTGTCCACCTTCTTTTCCTTCCATTTGTGATGATCGATTAGCTCTTCGTCTTCCGATCTCAGGATTATATTCTTCAAGTTCTCCTT
This sequence comes from Sequoia sempervirens, assembly GCA_007258455.2. Lineage (NCBI taxonomy): Eukaryota > Viridiplantae > Streptophyta > Pinopsida > Cupressales > Cupressaceae > Sequoia > Sequoia sempervirens. The sequence continues at coordinate 3,802 of VDFB02000270.1, forward strand.
CGCCTCGTTGAAACCTAGATCTCATTAGCATTCAATTTATGCAATACTAGCCACACAAAGCTCTGATACCAACTTGATCTATTTAGGATCTAGGACAAATTGCTTACAGAATGCTTAACGTAAATGATCACTTAATACAATGCTCAAATGAACAAATTGACATAATATAATTGCCAAGATAATGAACTGAAAAGAAAGAGAGAAAATAAAGAGGAGAACAAACACAATTGATAACGGAGTTCGTCCCTAAGGACTACGTCTCTGGGCCCCTCTCCAACGGAGTGACCGATCCGATTATACTCCAAAAACAGTTACAATTGCTTCATTGACTATCTCCTTCAAGCACAGTAGCATAACGTTCCTCTGATGTGCAGAAATGTCTGCAAAATCTCCTGAGCATTCTCTCATTCTCACCACCTGGACTTGGAAAAACAAAGGCCTACTACCTCCTTTTTATACATAAAATTTTCCTAATTAGGCCTAACCATCATATTAATGACTTAACTCCCTCTAACAACTCGTATCATGACTAATTTGTCCTCTGAAATCTTTTGGTTGAGCTGGTTAGAGCGAATCTTGCTTGTTTATGGCTTAATAAGCCATTTTGTTATGGCTCGGTTGACAGTTTTATAACAAAACAAAACTGTGGCCACTATATAATTAACAACCATCCCGTGGCCTACCGGTGATTAGACTTTTTGTTACAAGGGTGGTCGGCGGTTCCAACCCCGCCGGCCACGTTTTAGCACTCGTATCCAACAAATACAAACAACAAAAGAAAACGCCGGCTATATATACGTATGCCTGTTAGCACCGGTCCAACGGTTTAGCCAATGCGTAGAATGCCGGTGGTTGCGGGTTTGAAGCCTGCCAAACATTTTGTTTCAACGAACAAACAACCCAACGAACTCACCCAAACCCGGAGGACATGTCTCAGGATGTGATTCGCCGAGGATACTAACTATGCAAATCCGTACGATGACTAGACTGCTGACCAAGCCGATGACGTGTGCTGACTGGACTGCCCCCTGTGCTGACCATACTGTACGGTTGGACACGTGTCACGCTATGATTGGTCCGTACGAGCTGACTCAATTGCCATGTTTCACGCCGGAATTCATCCATGTGGAATCCGTACAGTACTGACTGACACGTCAGCATGATGACGTCATCATTTGTACCCTCAAGTCAACCGAACTTTGACTGCTTGTAACTCGAGCATATGATGTCAGATTTCTACGAAACGAACACCGTCGGAATCGTCTCGACAATCTCTTCACGATGATGTTGGTTCTGTCAATTTCTGAGATGATCATTTTTTCACCTTCTAGATGACCCCTGATGGCAGTTTGACTGAAAGTTTGACTAGTTGTAACTTGCACAAACGGAGTCCTTTTCGCCCCGTTCAAGTTGCGTTGGAATCAGGACGTCGTTCTCTTTCTGATGGTGCTAAATTCTGGAGTATTGGGAACACTTCAATTTTCACTAAAAAAAGTCCCCCGGATCAACAACCCTCTGTTGAGTACTCAAGATGAGGATGATTTAATTGCTCACATAATATAGAATGACTACAGTAGGAACCCACAACAATAGGACTATCTTTCATGTTTGTAGGATCCTTCACAAAATACTATACCTACAAATTCATCAAAAGAAGTATCCCATATTTTCCATTCTTTATTTCCTTTAAAATGTATCCCAAATATTTTTGGACTTGATCTCTCATCTATACGATCAACATCCAAGACACTATAAATCATGCCAGTTAGAATGTTAAATATTAACATGGATTAATTGAAGAACAGTATAATTCCCTAAACACTATGCTACAGGAACATGCAACAGCCTTTGCATGGGACTACCATGACATGAAGGGGATTGATCCATATCTTTGCATGCATAGGATCTACATCAATGATGGTTTTAAACCAATTATACAACCCCAGAGTATAATGAATCCTACCTTAAGATAAATAGTTAAAACTGAAATTCAAAAATTACTTGATGTAGGATTCATTTACCCTATTTTTGATAGTTAATGAGTGTTACCTCTAGTTATTGTCCCCAAGAAAGGATGGAAATTGAGAGTATGTGTGGATTATAGAGAGCTAAACACAACCATTAGAAAGGATCACTTCCCACTACCCTTCATTGACCAAGTGCTTGATTCCCTAGAAGGTAAAAAGTACTCCTTTTTAGATGGATTTAGTGGCTAAAACCAGATAAGAATATCTCTAGAGGACCAGCACAAAACTACCTTTACATTCCCTTGGGGTACATATGCCTTATTTTCCCTTCCCTTTGGATTATGCAATGCTATGGCCACTTTCCAATGGGCATGCTAAGTATTTTCTCAAATTACATTGATGACTCCGTGGAGATTTATATGGATGAATTTACAACCTATGGAGAAACATATAAAGAATCACTTAACGATCTAGAGAAGGTTTTGAAAATATGTCAAGAACACAATCTTTTACTAAGTCATGAGAAATGTTTTATGATGATGACTCAAGGGATTGTTCTAGGAATTTTTTATCAAGTGGAGGGATTCAAGTGGATCCAAATAAGATTGAGATAATATCCACACTCCATGTGCCATAGGAACAAGGAGAAGTAACAAGTTTTCTAGGACATGCAAGCTACTATAGAAGATTCATTCAAGACTTTAGAAAAATTACAACACCTTTATTTATTTTTCTCACCAAGGATATAGAATTTGAATGGACTACACAATTTTGGCACTCTTTTGAACCACTTAAGATAGCCTTGAAAAAAGCATCTATCTTGAGAGGACCAAATTGGACATTTCCTTTCCACATACACACTTATGCTTCTGATTTTTCCATAGGAGCAGTATTGGGACAAAGGGAAGGTAATAAGGAGTATGTTATTTACTATATCAGTAAGAACTTACAAGGAGCATAACTCGGCTACACAAACACATAGAAAGAAATGTTAGTAGTTATCTATACAATCAACAAGTTTAGGCACTATATCAAAGGGTATCCAATATTTATCCATACATATCACACTACAATAAGGTACTTAATGAATAAACCTATGGTATGGTTTCTCTTACTATAGGAATTTGATATAACCGTAGTGGATAAGCTTGGGAAGGCCAATGTGGTGGAAAATTTTCTATCTAGATTACCAACACAGTCAGCAAAGAGTGTTGTGGATGATTTTTTTCTAGATGAGCATTCATTTTCTCTCAATGTACACACACCTTGGTTTGCTAATATTGAAAATTACTTAGTGATAAGGCATATACCATCACATTTCACTCCTAGAGAAACGAGGTAGTTAGTGCATAAAAGCTTTCCATATTCTTGGGTAGCTGGTTATCTATTCTATATAGATCTAGATAATATCATGAGGAGATGCATAAGGGAGGATGGGGTCTTTAACATACTAAAAGCTTTCCATGATGAGACCTATGGGGGTCACTTTGCAGCCAAAAGGACTGCACTCAAGATCTTAACCACTAGCTACTATTGGCCAACTCTTCATAAGGATTTAGTAAAGTAACAAGGAGCTATGAAAGATGTCATATAATGGGAAATCTAACAAGGATAGACGAGATGCCTTTGCAGCCACAGTTGGCAATAACACCATTTGATAAACTAGGCCTAGATTTCATTGGCCCAATCTCACCAACATCCAATTAAAAGGAGTATATTTTAGTTTGCATAGATTATCTGATAAAGTGGGTTGAAGTCAAGGAATTAAAATTTTCTAGAGATGGGAATGTAGCTAAATTCATATATGAAGAAATCTTTAGGTATGGATTACCTAGAGAAATTTTGATTGATCAAGGTACCCAATTCACCTCAGAACTTATCACTAAATTGGTTCAGGAATATGAAATCAGGCATAGAAAATCAACACCTTATCACCCCCAAGCCAATGGGTAGGTGGAGGTCACAAACAAAGAGATAGAGAATATCTTGACCAAAATAGTACAGATTCACAAAAAAGATTGGGCAACTAGATTACCTGAGGCAGTATGGGCCTATAGGACAACATGGAAAACAACCAAAGCCTTCACACCTTATGAATTGGTGTATGGAAAAACAACAATTTTGCCAACTGAATTTGAATACAAGACACTCAGAACAGCAGTGGAGCTAATATGGACCTAATAGTAGTACAGAAGGAGAGGCTACACAATTTGAATGGGCTAGATGAAATTAGAATGGAGGCCATGCATCACATTGAAATAGTTCAAAAATAGAGAATTAAATGGCATGATTAGTTCATAAAGGCAAAAGAATTTAGTGTGGGAGATTAGGCTTTACTATATGATTCTCAATATAAATATTATAAGGGGAAGCTACAATCTAGATGGTTGGGACCCTATGAAATACATAAGGTTTTTCCAAATGGAGTAGTCAAATTCCAAACCATAGATGCAATTAGATATTCACTACTATTCAATGGCCATAGATTGAAAATATATAGGAAGCTAGCGCAAAAAGATGATTTCCTTCTTTCTCTCATACATCTATATGATCCAAGTAGTAATCCTGATACAAACATACTACCACAAGTTGACAACTCAATAACAAGTACTACAAGTTATCATAGTGACTCAACAGATGAGCTCCATAGCTCACCTCCTGAGGTTACTCAAGTATAATTTCTTACCCAAATTCATATGCACACATCACATAGGTGACACAATCAACCATCATTTTCAAGTTCACTCCACAATGTAGTAAGGAACTGAAGCTTCATGAATAAAAGCTACAATAGTTCAGTAGGGACCTATTGCAGAAGGTATTTGCAGCACTATCTGTCAGAAAATTCAAAAATTTGTGCCAACTTAATTCCATTCATTTCACTTTTTCCACACATGCAACCTCAAGCTTTTCATATCACTCCATGCAGCCACAAGCCTTTCATATCACTCCATGCAACCACAAGCTTGTTGTATCACTACATGCAGCTTCACCATCACATTCCATGTATCCTATCTCAATTTTTCATGCATTTGAAATATCACTTCACATTCCATGAACCGTACATTTCGTATCCTTTTCATTCTCACACATCAACTTGTCATTTCACCCATCACCTATCACAATTAATCACTATCAATCAAAATCATAAAACAAACACTTTAAACATGGCTACACGTGTGAAAATTTCAATAAACTTCATGTGACAGGTACACATACTAATTTTCCATAATCAAACATAGATTAACATTGCTTTCAATATGTTCTTGCATTTAATTTTACATGCTTTACATTTATTAATCTTATTTCCATATTTGATAATCATTCCCTTCACCTAGTAAGGTACATTGAAGTGAAGTTACTTCAAGGTTTTAGTTGGGGTGTATTATATGTTCTAAAAAAAATTAAAATTTCACCACCAAAAGCAAAACACAAAAGAAACACACAAACCCTTCTTTGCCTTTCTACCTTTCTACAACATTTTTGTTGTCTATTCCTTAAATTCCAAACTAGTTTAAAGCCAATTCAAGTTGACTCAAGCTGAAATAGAGGAGAAAGAGGGTATAGCAGTTGAGATTGTAGTTGAGGAGTGGAAGTGTTGCAAACACTAAGGGTTGGTGAAATTAAGATTGTGTGATGAAATTTGCAAAGTTCGAGTAGAACAAAGTAAGGTTATTCCATCATGGGAGGAGATATCATCAGGTGGAAACCATTTACACACTAGAAAATGTTGGAAGATGGATTAGTCTTGCCTATTTTCACATGAGAACGGTGGTTAGATTACTTCCTGAAGTTAATAGAATACAATTAAGACATGAAAAGGAAATTTTTAGCAACACTCCAACATGATGAAGCCACTATTCGTGGATTAAGGTTAGATGCTTTAGAGGCTACAATTGTAGAGGTATTTGATCTACCAAGAAATGGAGTTGAATTCCTTGTCAGGTAAAATGTAGTAGCTGTCAGTGACAAATTCAGGGATCCTAGAGAAAACCTTGACTCGTCATCACAAGGCACTAGAAGGTTATCACTTCCATGGGTATGGGATTCTTGTGCCTCTTACACTATCAAATATATTACTTGTGATGGTAGAAAACCCCTTCTATATATAGTACATTTTAAGCTTTTGAGTCACCTCCATCACAATAGATTGGTTAATGTACCTAATTTTCTCTATAACATATAGAGACAATGGGGTCTGAGTCAAAATAAATAAATGATTCAGCACTATCACATTACTATTTGGTTACCCTGATAGTGAAAATAAGCTTAAGGATTCAGTATCCAAATATCTCTTGGGAAATCTTTTAAGTTTGTAACCATATTAGCAACATTATTGAGGAACCAACCTCCAGCAGAGCAACCTGTAAAATTCCCTACTACAATTCATTACAAATTCTTTGCTCCTCCTCACCTACCACCACCACCATACCGGGGAGAACTAGAGAGCGGAGTTCACAAACATCACAGCCTCTCATCAACTCAGAACATATAAAAAGCCCATGTCCCCTAGTTTTTCTAAGATGCTTCTAAGGACCAGTTAGTATATAGGGTTCCCTCTCTACACCTCCAAGATGCAAGCAATTCTCACCCAACTTAGGTGGCTCATACCCACCGAGGAAAGCCACTGCCGAGGGATGGTAAGCTGAGAAATCGGGTAAAGAGTGAAACAAAAATAAGAAACAAGGAAGAATATATTGTGATACAGGTATTCACCCAAAGTCCCAAAAGGACAATGTTTCTTTATTAAATGCATGTCCCCGTGAAAGGAAATGTAGATGCCATCAACAACTCCTCTCGAGTCAATGAAGTGATATTTACAGTAAACAAACCAAGAAAAGAACCCCAACTAGTAATCTAGAGGGACTTCCAGGAAACTCAAAATTCATACACCCGTGAATCGTAGGCGGTCTCGATTGAAGAGCTCAATTGGCCACCACCCTGGACACAATCTCGGAATTCCATGGAGAATTCCATGCAAGAAAGAGCAGGTTTCGGCCGCATCGTCACGCGGTCAACCTGTTCAAACAAAATTAATGATCGCAACATTTACCACCGCATCATGTAGAGTCAATGAGAGCTTTCTCCGACGGATGAAAATGGAACAAATTCAGTCCAGGAAAAGCACTGCTAAAAGTTTTAACGTAACGTAGTCGTGCGCATTGGTATATCAAATTCGGTACACTGGCGTTCCAGCGGCGTAAGATAGTGGCATATGATGTGGCAAGAGTAGTGATTTGGCATAAATATGGATTAAACCATAATTATTAAAGGAAAAAAATGTACGGTTTAAAAAAATAAAATAAGGAGGATTTAATGGGATTTGATCCCTTAACCCATGCCTTAAAATCCTCTTGCCATACCATTTTTCATGATAAAAGGAAAATCCCTCTGTATACATAAATCTTTAAATAAGATTTAATTCCCCTAAATATAATGTCAACCTTAAAATATAAACTATAGCCCTAAAAATGCACGTGGATGCCAAAACTATCTAGGTGCTGTAAAGCCCCATGAAAATAGAGGCCGGCGCATGTCTGAAGGTTATTTCTTTTGTTTCAGCGGAGGTCATAAACCCATCAGGTGTTATGGGAATTTTTAAAAGGGAAAGTTGGAAGAAGCATGGTTGTTTTATTTGTTCATGGGATTTGATTTATTGAATATAGAGGTTTACAAATCATATATTGCATGTGGCGCAACAGTCTAATTTCAAACCGGCGATGTAAAAACTTTATATTATTTTGAGGTGATTTCTCGACAAGAAATTCCTGGAAGAGAATTATCGCGGCGAGCATCATCCAAGAACAAGACAGATTGTTTTGTACCACTTTTCTTGGCGTAATTAAATAAGAGGGATAATTGAAGTCGAACCCGAAAGGAAAGAGTAACACCGCCGTTCCTCGGCCAGTAAAAGCAGATGATCGTGGGAGAGATTTTATTGCAGGCATCGTGCCTAAAGTACGTACAAAGCCACTGTTTCGGCATCAGCTAATAAAAAAGTGGTTCCTTTTCGTTGAAAGCGCGTGACCGAGACGAAGCTCAAATTGAACTCCCGCGTATCAAGCTTCCATGATTCTCTTTTGTCTTATAATTCTCTTCAGTATTTGTTTCTTGAGTTTCTAATTATGATATTTAAGTAATTAGTTTATGTTTTATTAATTTTGGATAAGAACAAGTGAATGCTAATTTCCATAATTTCAACGGTCAAAATACATGATCACGCAATTATGTTGGATCAGGAAAAATCTGTGATTAGGAGTTAAGTGCATATTATTTGTAGACTTCTAACATCAGATCAAGTGGTATCAAAGCAGTTTAATAGGAAAATTGCAAATGGTGAATGTTTAACCAGGTTGAAATTGAAGCAAGGAGAAGGTACACTTAAAGAATTTAATCCACAGATCAAATTGAGGCGAGTCACTCAAAGATCAATCATGCACAACCAGGAGAAGGAAAACCTCCCAATTCTGAAATCTTTGATAATGAAGAAGTATTTTGCAAAATTTTCCTAGACATGAAGATGATGATTGAAGAGTTGTACAAAGACCGACAAAGGAAAAAGGAAAGGAAGGCTAGGAAGAAGGAGGAAGTTGAATCCCCGTTGAAAGAAGAAAAAGGTAAAGGAATAGGAGGTGGTGGTGACCCTCCTAAACCTCCATCCCCATCCTCTTCATCTTCTTCACCCTCTTCATCCTCTTCTTCTTCTTTGTCTAACTCTTCTAAGAAGAAACAACTTGTACATTCTAGATCTAATATGCCTTTGTTGAAACTTGATGTTAAATTTGATTTTCCAACCTATAATTGAGAATTGGATCAAACAAGTTGAAGTTTATTGCAGGGTACAAAATTTCACTGATGATGCTTCAAAGATCCAGTTAGCCACTCTTCGCCTGGGAGGCATTGCACTAATCTGGTGGGAGAGTCAGACTCAAGAAGATATTAGCTGATACAGTAAAATAATTTCTTCTTGGTTTGAGTTTATAGTTTCACTTAAAAAATAATTTTACCCATTAGGACACATGCAAAAAGCAATGATGAATTGGATATCATTAAGGAAAGAGAAAGGACCAAGTGTTTAAGAATATACACAGGAGTTTAGGAAAAGAGCTTTAATTTTGGGCATTCCATTGTACACACAAGAAACTTTGTTAAAGTACATAGGTTGATTACGTGAGAGTTTGAAACATACCATACTTATGTTTAATCCAACTAACATTGATGAAGTTAGTGTGCAAGCTATCCATTTGGAAACAAGCTCAAGGAATAGCCATGACAATCTCTTGATGGAATCCAGTAAGCACAAAGAGAGCAAGAAAGGGAAGAAGAAAATGCAGCAGACAACTTCTATAAACAAAGAAGAGGAAAAGCATTATTGCTCACACTACAAAAAGAAAGGGCACGAAGATGCAAAGTATTGGAAACTGCATCCTAATCAGAAGCCGAAATGGTTCAAGGATCAAAAGGGTAAGCAAAAGACCACAGCTATCATGCAAGACCTTGGTTCAGAATCTAGTGACGAATCAAAGATAGCAATTGTGGGTATTAAAGGTAATATTCCTATTGCTAGTACTAGTTCCCATGCTTCTTATATAAAGTGTAATGAAGTCCCTATTGAAAGGAAAAGGAATGAGTTGTTTCATATAAGGGTCATTGCAAAACAAAGTAAAATTGATACACTCATAGATAGTGGATCACAAATGAATTTAATCTCTAAACAAGTTGTTAAGCAATTGGGATTAAAGACAACTCCTCATCCTAAAACATATCCATTGGGTTGGGTGCATGGTAATGCTCAACTACATGTATCACAGCAGTGTAAACTCCGATTTGCAATCACATTTAAGTTTGTAGATGAGGTAGAGTTAGATGTAATTCTACTTGACATCTGTGGGATGGTTTTGGGAAGTCCTTATTTGTATGACAGGAAGGCCATTTTCTATAGGGAACATAATAGGTATCATTTTTTTAAGGATGGAATTGAATACATGGTAAAAGCTCATCGCATGAAGAATGATAAATTTGTTGTAAACATAGGGCATTTGAAGATGATTGTGAATGCAAACAATACATTAACCTTATGTTTGTAAGAGCTAGTGATACTAGGCATGGTGATTCTAATCATGATAAGGTGCCACAAATAGCACAGTGTGAGGATTAGTTGCAAGTAGAGTCAGGCCTTCAGCCAAAGGTGGTAAAAGAGGGTTTGAATGTTTCATTTTCTAATGATGTTCCTGTTCACGAGATCCACAATGTTGATACTTTTTCTTCTTCATCATTTTATTCAATCTTGTTGTTTTCCATTCTCCTAATTAGCTTTATGTGGATGGTGGGTAAGACAATGAATATTGGTGAATATACAATTGATTGTGTCAACAATGATATCTCATTTTTCATCTTGTTTGTGATGAGTCAAATGTTCAGAATTCTAGCAAGGTGGACAGATCATACTAGGCAAGTGAGGCAACAATTCCCTCACTTAAATGTTGTATAAAATCAAACTTTTGGTGGTCCAAAAGCTTCTCAATTGGGAGGAATGATCCAAGAGGGTCTAGAAACCTCAAAATTTTCATAGCCTCATAATTAGACTTAAGTGGTCTCAAATTGAAGAGCTCTCTGACACAATCCCAACACAACTTGAATCACGTCAAAAGGAGATTGTATGCAAGAGATATGCTCGGTCAAACTTTGGTCAACAAGTGGTCAAAGCTGGTCAAACAGAAAAATTGATGATCATTGAACATTTCTCTACTAGTTCCATCATGTGGAGCTCAATGAGAGCTTTTTGACGCATTTTGAACAGACCAAATCCGAGTTCGTATGTGAAAGTTATGACCAGTTAAAGTTTTGGTCAAACTTAGTCAAAATGATGACATGTTATCACTAAAGCTTGCCACTTGGTAGGACAGTGGCATATGATGTGGCAGGAGTAGTGAGTTGGCATATATATGGATTAAACCATAATTATTAAAGGAAAAAAAATGTATGGTTTAAAAAAATAAAATAAGGAGGATTTAGTGGGATTTTATCCCTTAACCCATTCCTTAAAATCCTCTTGCCATACCATTTTTCATGATAAAAGGAAAATCCCTCTGTATACATAAATCTTTAAATAAGATTTAATTCCCCTAAATATAATGTCAACCTTAAAATATAAACTATAGCCCTAAAAATGAATAATGCCAAAAAAACAAATACACCAAATGTAAGTTGTAAAGCCCTAGAACATGAAAATAGAGGGCTAAGACAAAATTGAAGGTTATTTTTGTTAAAGGGAGGTTATAAACGAATTGTAAAAGAGGGAATTTTTTTAAAAGGGAGTTATTTTGTTTAAGAGGGTTATTGTTTTATTTGTTCATGGGGAGTTATTTATTAAATATAGAGGTTACACCCCATATAGCATATTTTTATGTATAAAAAGGGGGTGTAAGTTCTTAATTTTTCAACCAAGTGATGTAAAAACTTTAGAGGGATTTTTGGAGGTGATTTCTCGACAAGAAATTCTATTGAAGAGAATTAGTCATATAAGAGGATTATCCAAGCACGAAGAAAAATTGTTTTTGTAATAATTCTCTATGTAATTGGGTTAAGAGGCAATTGAAGCCAAACCTAAGAAAGGAAGAGTACGCCAGTGTCTTCAATTGTAAAAGTAGAGACTGTGAGAGATTTTATTGTAGGACTAAACTTTAGGTGATGTACAAAATTTGTAATTGCTTGGAATCATTAATAAATTGGTTCCTCATTGAGAAGAAAACCCAGAGACGCAACTCAAATTGAGCGAACTTTGTTATCAAGCTCATGATCTCTCTTCTTCTCTTTTATCTTATAATTCTCTTCAGTATTTGTTTTTTGAGTTTGTAATTATGATATTTAAGTAATTAGTTTATGTTTTATTAATTTTGGATAAGAACAAGTGAATGCTAATTTCCATAATTTCAACAGTTAAAATACATGATAACGCGATTCTGTTGGATTGGGAAAAATCTGTGATTAGGAGTTAAGTGCATATTATTTGTAGACTTCTAACATCAGATCAAGTGGTATCAAAGCAGTTGAATAGGAAAATTGCAAGTGGTGAATGTTTAACCAGGTTGGAATTGAAGCAAGGAGAAGGTACACTTGAAGAATTTAATCCAAAGATCGGATCGAGGCGAGTCACTCAAAGATCAATCATGGCACAACCAGGAGAAGGAAAACCTCCCAATTCTGAAATCTTCAATAATGAAGAAGTGTTTCACAAAATGTTCCTAGACATGAAGATGATGATCGAAGATTTGTACAAAGATTGACAAAGGAAAAAGGAAAGGAAGGATAGGAAGAAGAAGGAAGTTGAATCCTCATTGAAAGAAGACAAAGGTAAAAGAATAGGAGGTGGTGGTGACCCTCCTAAACCTCCATCCTCGTCCTCTTCATATTCTTCATCCTTTTCTTCTTCTTTTTCTAACTCTTCTAAGAAGAAACAACCTGTACAGTCTGGATCTAATACGCCTTTGTTGAAACTTGATGTTAAATTTGATTTGCCAACCTATAATTGAGAATTGGATATAGATAAACTTGACAATTGGATCAAACAAGTTGAAGTTTATTGTAGGGTACAAAAGTTCACTGATGATGCTTCAAAGATCCAGTTAGCCACTCTTCGCCTGGGAGGCATAGCGCTAATCTGGTGGGAGAGTAAGACTCAAGAAGATATTAGCCAATAGGATAAAATCATTTCTTCTTGGTTTGAGTTTATAGTTGCACTTTAAAAAAAAAATTACCCATTAGGACACATGCAAAAAGTAATGATGAATTGGAAATCATTAAGGCAAGAGAAAGGACAAAGTGTTCAGGAATATACACAAGAGTTTAAGAAAAGAGCTTTAATTGGGGCATTCAATTGTACACACAAGAAACTTTGTTAAAGTGCATAGGTGGACTACGTGAGAGTTTGAAACATACCATACTTATGTTTGATCCAACTAACATTGATGAAGTTAGTGTGCAAGCTATCCATTTGGAAACAAGCTCAAGGAATAGCCATGACAATCTCTTGATGGAATCCAATAAGCACAAAGAGAGCAAGAAAGGGAAGAAGAAAATGTAACGGAAAACTTCTGTAAAGAAAGAAGAGGAAAAGCCTTATTGCTCACACTACAAAAATAAAGGGCATGAAGAAGCAAAGTGTTGGAAACTGCATCCTGATCAGAAGTCAAAATGGTTCAAGGATCAAAAGGGTAAGCAAAAGACCACCGCTATCATGCAAGACCTTGGTTCAGAATCTAGTGACAAATCAAAGATAGCAATTGTGGGTATTAAAGGTAATATTCCTATTTATGGTACTAGTTCCCATGCTTCTTCTATAAAGTGTAATGAAGTCCCTATTGAAAGGAAAAGGAATGAGTTGTTTCATATAAGGGCCATTGCAAAACAAAGTAAAATTGATACACTCATAGATAGTGGATCACAAGTGAATTTAATCTCTAAACAAGTTGTTAAGTAATTGGGATTAAAGACAACTCCTCATCCTAAACCATATCCATTGGGTTGGGTGCATGGTAATGCTCGACTACATGTGTCACAGCAGTGTAAACTTCGATTTGCAATCACATCCAAGTTTGTAGATGAGGTAGAGTTAGATGTAATTTTGCTTGACATCTGTGGGATGGTTTAGGGAAGTCCCTATTTGTATAATAGGAAGGCCATTTTCTATAGGGAACATAACAGGTATCATTTGTTTAAGGATGGAATTGAATACATGGTAAAAGCTCATCGCATGAAGAATGATAAATCTGTTGTAAACATAGGGCATTTGAAGATGACTGTGAATGCAAGCAATACATTAACCCTTATGTTTGTAAGAGCTGGTGATACTAAGCATGGTGATTCTAATCATGATAAAGTTTCATAGATAGCACAGTGTGAGGATCAGTTGCAAGTAGAGTCAGGCCTTCAGCCAAAGGTGGTAAAAGAGGGTTTGAATGTTTCATTTTCTAATGATGTTCCTGTTCAAGAGATCCACAATGTTGATACTTTTTCTTCTTCATCATTTTATTCAGCCTTGTTGTTTGCCATTGTGCTAGTTAGCTCTATGTGGATGGTGGGTAAGACAATAAATATTGGTGAATATACAGTTGATTGTGTCAACAATGCTATCTCATTTTTCATCTTGTTTGTGATGAGTCAATGTTCAGAATTCTAGCAGGGTAGACAAATGATACTGGGCAAGTGAGATAACAATGCCCTCACTTAAATGTTGTATAAAATCAAACTTTTGGTGGTCCAAAAGCTTCTCAATTGGGAGGAATGATCCAAGAGGATCTAGAAACCTCAAAAATTTCACAATCTCATAATCAGACTAAAATGGTCTCAAATTGAAGAGCTCACCAACACGATCCTGAGACAACTTGAATCACATCAAAAGGAGACCATATGCAAGAGATATGCTTGGTAAAAATTTGGTCAAAACATGGTCAAAGTTGGTCAAAAATAAAAATTGATGATCATGGAAAATTTCTCTACTAGTTCCATCACATAGAGCTCAACGACGAGAGCTTTCTGACGCATTTTGAATGGACCAAATCCGAGTCCGTATGTGAAAGTTATGATCGGTTAAATTTTTGGTCAAACTTAGTCAAAATGATGGCGTGGCATCACTAAAGCTCGACACTTGGCAAGACAGTGGCATATGAGGTGGCAGGAGTAGTGAGTTGGCATAAATATGGATTAAACCATAATTATTAAAGGAAAAAAAATGTATGGTTTAAAAAAATAAAATAAGGAGGATTTAATGGGATTTGATCCCTTAACCCATGCCTTAAAATCCTCTTGCCATACCATTTTTCATGATAAAAGGAAAATCTCTCTGTATACATAAATCTTTAAATAAGATTTAATTCCCCTAAATATAATGTCAACCTTAAAATATAAACTATAGCCCTAAAAATGAATAATGCCAAAAAAACAAATAAACCAAATGTAAGTTGAAAAGCCCCAGGAACATGAAAATAGAGGGCTAAGACAAAATTGAAGGTTATTTTTGTCAAAGGGAGGTTATAAACGAATTGTAAAAGAGGGAATTTTGTTAAAAGGGAGTTATTTTGTTTAAGAGGGTTATTGTTTTATTTGTTCATGTGGAGTTATTTATTAAATATGGAGGTTACACCCCATATAGCATATTTTTATGTATAAAAAGGGGGTGTAGGTTCTTAATTTTTCAACCAAGTGATGTGAAAAAATTAGAGGGATTTTTGGAGGTCATTTCTCAACAAGAAATTCTATTGAAGAGAATTAGTCATATAGGAGGATTATCCAAGCACGAAGACAGATTGTTTTTGTAATAATTTTCTATGTAATTGGGTTAAGAGGCAATTGAAGCCGAACCTGAGAAAGGAAGAGTATGCCAATATCTTCAAGTGTAAAAGTAGAGATTGTGAGAGATTTTATTGTAGGACTAAAGCTTGGGTGATGTACAGAAGTCATAATTGCTTGGCATCATTAAGAAAGCAGTTCCTTGTTGAGAAGCAGAACCGGAGACGTAGCTCAAATTGAGCGAACTCCGTTATCAAGCTCATGATCTCTCTTCTTCTCTTCTATCTTATAATTCTCTTTAGTATTTTTTTCTTGAGTTTCTAATTATGATATGTATGTAATTATTTTATGTTTTATTAATTTTGGATAAGAACAAGTGAATGCTAATTTCCATAATTTCAACAGTTAAAATACATGATCACGCAATTTTGTTGGATCGGGAAAATCTGTGATTAGTAGTTAAGTGCATATTATTTGTAGACTTCTAACATCATATCAACTAGCCCTAATAGTGAGGGTCATGAGTACACTGAGGGTGGTGATGAACAATTTTTAGAGAAATATGAGGATCTATTTTTAGAGGAAATAAATGTAAGGAAGGAATTACAAGAAGCACTAGAAAGGATTAAACAATTAGAAGAACTGGTAAAAAATTATGAACAAAAGGACAAGGAAAGAGAAATGAAAAATGAAGAGTTGGAGGATAAATTGCATACTTATGGGCATGGGTCAAAATTGGACCTACTAGCACAACTTTCCATGGTAAAAACAAGAAATACAGAGCTTGCAATTGAGAGAAAAAGACCCCCTACTATAAAGACTCCAACCTATCATACAACCATGTCCTTAGGATAACAACTATGGAAAGTAACTCAATATTTCTCCCAACAAAAGGAAAAATGGGAGAAGGAAAAGGAAACAATGGACTCGAAGCATACTAGAATACTAGAGAGTAAAGATATTAAATTAAAAAAGTTAGCAGTCAAGGTTGAAGAAGTAGTAGACAAAGTTGCTCATATTGTTAAATGCAAACCTCCATCCAAGGCATATGCTTTATTCTTGCTAGAAAATTTTTTGAGTTATCAGTTCAGTAGATTGATTAGTAATCAGCCAGTTGCAATGAGTAGGAAGTTTGATTTTCTAAATGTTTTTGTTGATGCCACACTTGATGAGCAAGATCAATTATGTGAATACTATTTACATAATTATGTTGCACTAGAAAACACATAATGGAATCCATTAATGTTTGTGGGTGACTTAAAAATTAGGGCACTAGCATCATATTTCAGGAATGAAAAAGCATAGGGGTGAAATTATGCAAGAGTATGTTGAGAGAGAGAGAAATTAGTTTCTCTCCCAATTAGAAAGGAATTTAAAACCCCCATGTAATCGTAGAGGAATGGATAAAACATTTGCAGTACAAAGGTGTGGGTAGGAAAATCATGAATTTGAAAATGCAAGATTATGAAAGAATGCAGATATTGATTGTAGGACTCATCCATCATTGTTACCAATTTTTTCAAGAGAGATGGGATAGTTTAACCCTGAGTTGTAGAGAAAATGATCCCCAATCCATTTATAATTTCATATCCATGATTGAGATAATATGTAGATACATGGATATTGCCATGGAAAGAGAACTTAAATGGCTACCACTCACCTTCTAGCCACCAATGTGTCTCTACCAGTACCGCATTGGATAGGGGAGAAGAATGATGAATGTGAGAAAGCTGAGGTTACTAGAATGGCCAATCTTGCATGCTATGGAGGATTTTATCTGAAACAAAACAAAGGAGTGGTTATTTTCATAGATCTTGGGTAGATCACTTTAGACTACAATCTCTAGCCCTAGTTGATTTTCTTAAGGACAAGAAAATGGGTAGTTGGGTGGGGATGATAGGTCTAATTATTAGCTACTTTTATGATGTTTTATGCATAATCATAGACATTCTCATATACTTATTTCATACATATTTCTACACTAAACTATATTTTATGCTCATTATGAAAACCTGAATTTGAATTGAAGTATATGGAAATATGGTTATAATTTGATAGTTATTATATAACTAATGTATGAGTATGTATGAATTACAATAGATACTTGTGCTTAAGCTATGGTTATTAGTGTTGTGCATATGTTGTATGAACTAACTCTTTACAGCCAAGGAGCCAAAGGAGGCAGAATGTAGCCCGTAGCAATTGGGAGGCACAGCCCACAACCAAAGGAGTTTGTAGACAACAAAGCAGGGGAGGTTCCAGAATAAGCTAAGTACGGTAGTTACAATGATGGAGGCACTTATTAAGGATGATTGTGCATCATCACGACATTTAATAAAGATGATGAAGGAGAAGAACCATGTTATAGTTAGGAGTTTAATGTGACTATTTTAAGTAGCTCACATTCTAGTTCTTGTTGCAACAGGGTCATTTCTATTTGGAATCTTCTTCCTTTTTCAATTATAAGTTTAGATTACTTAGTTTCTATCACACTCTGATATATAGGGAGTGGTGATTTATGATTTTATTTTAGAGTCTTATTTCAATAAACTCCCCCATGCCTATATGTATGGCTTGATGTTTGAGGCATTGGAGATTTAGTTAATTGTTCAATAGTAGCTATCAAATATTTTTCTAGTTAGTTCTTATTCTTACACAGACAATGTTTATTACTCTATCATGATTTCATAGATAAGATATTCCAATAGAATATTATGTGATATTTTGGGTTATGCATTTAATGGTTTTAAGTTATTATGCTTTCATTAATCTAAGGAGCTAGATTTGGGTTAGATCAATGGAGACAGTCACTTGAGCAAGGGCCACTCAAGGTAATTGTCCCTCACTTCATTTTTTGTACAATTACTTATGTTATAGCAGTTATTTCATAAACACATGTTGTGTTAACTAAATTTCTTATGCTACGTGTAAATGAATTCATCAATAAATCTTGTTTTACATTCATGCTTTAAATTGCTTCAACATGTTGTACTCCAGAGTGTAGGTTTAGTTAGTAGTATTTGTTAAATTCCAACATTCATTCCTTGATACTGAACTAGTCACAGTCTTACACTGTAGAAACCCGTAGCAATAGTGTCAGCATTACTTCTCATCATTGTTATGTAGTTTATGACTTTTTAGCATGTATAAACACCTTTACTAGGATGGCATAGATAGTCCCAAGTCTCTGAAAGCACATACAATGCCAACACCATCACAAGCTTACTAGCCCAAGTCGATAATTTAATAAAAGTATTTCCAAGGGTTAATGTGGACTGTTCAGTTAGGTTTCCTCCTCTAAATTGTGTGTGTGACACTAGGTCTACTAGATATTAGTAGGGACTCTAAAACAAATTCATGGACCAACATCTTTTCATGTAAATTGTTATCTTCTTTCTACCCCCAAACTTGTGATGAGGTTGTAATTTAAATACTCCCTTCATCTTCATTAAAAAAAAATGAGGCTCATCAAATGAAATGCTAAGTCTTCATTCACGTCACCTCCTTCTTGCTTGTTATCCCGTTGTCCCAAAAAACCATGCTCTTCAAACTCTTGCTTCAAGACTGATTTTTCCTCTTTTAACTCATTTGCAAGTGTACCAACAACAAAATATTTGTTTCTTCTTCCCTAAAAACCTCCTTATTCACTAAACTAACTATTTTGGTAGACAATAGGCCTATCTTTGCAAAGACGAATGGTGATAGGACAAGAAGGTTGATTATAAAGGTCTTGTTGGATTTCTTGAGGAATTATACATTTTGGAGAAGGTTGTTCTTGAGGGATACTAGGATCTTTCAAAGGATGTCGGCCCCTAAAACTTGGAATTTCAAACTTAAAATATTGACTTGAAGACTTAAAAGGCATACCTTGTGTAGTGTAG
>VDFB02000271.1:0-45302 GCA_007258455.2 Sequoia sempervirens
TTTCTTTTGGGTGGCCTTGAACCATCATTTGCCGAAATTAAATATGATTTTTTTTCCAAAGGAATACAGAGGATTAAGGGTTTCTAGTGCATGGATGACTCTTGACAATCCTCTCAAAAATTTCTATTTCATGCACAATAGTTTAGGAAATAAAAGGAATAGAATTGCCAAGCATACGGACAACTCGATATTCCCTTTAAAATAAATCTTTCCATGTACGAGTATAGGGTCATGTTCATCTCCATTTCCATTAATTCCATCTTGCTCACTGGTCCATCACCTTGAGTTTGGTTTGCTCACCCAGAAATATGTATCCTTACAATGATCTCTCAATCATTCATCCCCAGATGGAGCCACTGTTAGAACTGTAAAATTTTGAAAATTTCATGGTTGCACATACTCATTAGTTCCCAAAAATTCCCATACCATAAGCACAAGAATCCTCTCTTCATAACATTTTTGCCTATATTCTGTCATGTGATCCCATAGAATTCATCTAACCCTGAGTATTTCAATGTATAATTCATATCAGCAAGAGATGGTGAGGGTCTCCTCGATCCATAAAGCATTTTATATTAATGTATATTTTTTGCAATCTATCGGCAAGAGTTTGGGAATGTCATAATGATATGATTCCATCTGAAGACACATATCGGCAGGATGCAGTTCATTGTCTCAGTGACCAAAGGATCCTATCGGCGAAAAAATCTTCATCGATATAAGTCATAACGAGCACATGTGTGTTATACCGATGAAGCACAAAATGATTGTCGGCAAGACCTAAGTCATCGGTGTATGTCATAATGGGCTTATTTGTGTCTTACCGATCGTGGTGCAATTTCGGAGCATCAAAAAGGAATCTGCAATATTCTCAATAAGTTTCCCAGAAAAGTGGGTCCTGTCGGTAGTATAATACCATCGGGGTGAGTTCGAGGAAGTCTTGCCAACCCATCATATCACTATAGCGGAATTATATCGGTAATAAGACTTAGCGATATTCATTGTCTTGTCGATAACAAGATTCATTGGCAAGATTGGCATCATCAAAGAGAGATATGGAAGTCAAACCGAATATAGCTTTATCAATAGGAGAAACATTTTGTTTCGGCGATCAGAATTGCTGAAGGAAGGTTCTCGACAAGATACAAGTAGTCGAAGGAAAGTCCTGGCGACCCCCAAAGTCACAGCGATAAGTTATCATTGGTGAGAATCATAGCGATACACTTAAGACCAAAGGAATAATTCTCGGGGAGACTCAGAACGTCGGTATGACTGCATGAAACTATAGCGACATATGATCTATTGGCTATCGGTGAGACTCAAAACATCGATGAGACTGTGTGACACCAAAGTGATATGTAATATTGACTGTTGAAGAGACTCAAGGCGTCGGTGAAACTACATGATGTCTCAATGGGTGTCTAATAAACATGGAAAATGACCAAATAAAATAATTGCCTAAGATTTGAATATAAAGGGACGTGACTTCATTGATCTCTCACCGATGGTACATTTCTACCGAAATGTTTTTAAAAAAAATTTGCATTGTTTCATCAAAATTTTGATGAACACAACCGATGAATCACCGAAAAGGTCCAATGAAGTTGCTATAGTTGCGATGAAGGCTTCGTCATAACTCCTTGTCCATTTTCGTCGCTAATTTCATTTAATCACGAAAAGGTCCGGACGGTTGCTTTAGTCATGACGGCTTCACATAACTCCTTGCCCATTTCGTCTCAATTTCGATGAACACCACCGACAAATCACATAAAAGGTCCGACGAAGTTGCTTAGCTACGATGAAGGCTTCGTCGTAAATACTATCCCATTTTGTCGAAATGGCAACGAACTTCTGGTGTTCTTTTGACACTTTGAAAAAGCCATTGCAATTGCATTTTGGTTGTAATTCATCGGTGGATACACAAAGTTTTCGTTGATATTCCGACGAACATCCGAGTCATTTTATGATGCCGACAATCGGAGAATCTGTGTCATTATTTCGACATTTAATTTTTCGTCGGCATTGCGACAAAAAAAACAACGACGAATTTTTTTTTGTCATTTCGTCACTTTTCCGACAAAGATTTGTTGAACGACCGACAAACGTCCGTAAAAAAATGGTGTCAAATTCAGTAGTGATATATGGAGGATATGAGATGATTTTATTCAGATGGTCTCTCCTATACACAAATTTTGGAGCTAAAAATAACAAAAGCCCATCTAGCACCTTTTTTTTGTCAACCCTAATTCTCACTAGTTCATTCTTGCAAATAAATTTAGAATATCCATGAGATGGTGCATACATCCACAAATGACTACATATTTTTTAGAGCGATGGTGGATGGTATTTGACCATCCACCACATGCTAATCTAGGGGCCCCTTTATACTTTTTGAGGAAACTATATGTAGAGTTCTTTTTGGGGAAAAAGCTCAATTATTTTGATTTCAGGGTGTTGGTGGTGGCATGCCACAATAGAGGTTAGGGGCACGGGCTAATCTCCAATGCCCCGTGCATGCACAACCTCTTGTTGCTTCTCTTGCTCCTACCATTCCTGCACCTGTGCATCAAGGTGCAGTGATATCTGCATTAGAATCTTTGAGTACGCTCACAAGAAACTTTGATGAGCATACTTCTGCGATGGTGGCTGAGGAGCCTAGAGACCATGACGATGGAGGAGTGTCCGATGGAGTTGGTCCTAGTACCACTCCGCAAGTGTTGACACCCCATGTATCAATTATGTTATGGACCTAATTAGGCTACACCTAGTTCAGGTGGACAAAGAGATTATGGTGGATCATCTGGTCACATTAGTTCATTTGTATAATTTCTTACCACAGAGCATCACCCTACAAACAATGCGACACATGTATAAATATGCATCTACATGTTGAATTTATAAGAATTTTAATGAATATGTATATAAAAAAAAAATGCAATTGTTTTAACAATCAAACTATTTGGTGTAGATGGCACTAACCATAGGGGAATCATCTGCTCCTCAAGTACATATGTCAACACTAGTGCAAGTCAGCAACCCTTATGAGGTATTTTGATTTCAAAATTTTAAATTATATATGAAATATTTTTTTAACGTGACTTTTTAATTTGTAATTCAATCATG
This sequence comes from Sequoia sempervirens, assembly GCA_007258455.2. Taxonomy (NCBI): domain Eukaryota; kingdom Viridiplantae; phylum Streptophyta; class Pinopsida; order Cupressales; family Cupressaceae; genus Sequoia; species Sequoia sempervirens. Next base: position 3,124 of record VDFB02000271.1, read on the forward strand.
AACACATGTTTTAAATATTTGTGTTGGTTTAGGGGACTCAACCAACTTCCACATTGATTCCACCTAAGGGGTTGTCGAGCGCTCATCAATTGTTGAGTGTCTCACATTAGGTGCAGGTACATTTATATTATAAATTATTTAAAGTTACTATGCTTATAATTATGAATTTTGAATTCACTATATATTAAATGTGAATGTACAAGTAAATATTATAAGCGTTATCTCTATATGTATGTCTAGGTTGACACACCAATGAGAATGGGGATCAAACACACATTTGATGTGGTGACAACTCAGGAGGCATCTAAATTTCAGGTTGTTTAAAAAAGTTTCTACACAATGTGTGCACACTTTAATATATATATTTTAACCTAATTCAAGTATACATGCTTTATATTTTACCTTGTAGGACTTTGTCAGTGCCACTTTTTGCCTTGATGAGGTCACATCACCTCAACTAGGACATGTAGAGCAACCAGATATCATAGTAATTTAAATTTTTGGTTATATTTAAAGTCAATTACAAATTATACATTGTGAATAACTTAAATTAAATTTAAAATTGAATATATGTATATGCTCATACATGTTAAATTATTTTTCTCTTATAGCATGAGACACATCCTGTGACTGGGCATGTAGAGATAGTTTCTTGGAACAGAGGGTGCACAACCTCTTACAATACAATTTAAATGTGATAAATTATAAATAATTGAATTAAATCATTTTTAATTGTAGACTTACATCTAATTTCAACTTTTTTTCTCTTATATATGTAGATTTATTCAAATCATTTAGAGACAAGTCCAAGTGCACCAAAGCATGTAGAGACAAGTCCAGGTGCATCAGAGCAGCCTCACATGGTAATTTAATTTTATGATGAATTATAAATTAAATTGTCATTAAATCATTTTTAATCATCTTACATCTGATTTCATCTTTCTTTCTCTTGTACAGAGTGGTTCAAGTCATCCGGGTAGTCCACGTGGTGTGAAGAGGTCTCTTGATTATAGAGACGATATGAGTCAGATGATTTCATGGGTTGTATTTGATTATTTTATGGACTACATATATTGTTTCATGGACTTTATTTCATGGGTTGTATTCTGATGGACTTAATATATTGGTTTCATGGACTTAATATATTGTAAATTGCAGACTTTATTATTGTTTAATTTTAATTTACAAGTGCATTTATTTATTTTATGTGAAATTTTAATATGTAATTGATAGGACATATTTTTACTTTACAAAAGATTCATAGTCAAGACATTACTAGGAAATTAATGTGAAATTAAATATAAATATGAAGTTAAAGTTGTCAATTAATAGGACATCTCAATATTTGTACTTTACAAATTTAGTGATTCATAGTCAAGGCATTAACTTATCAAAGAAGTATAAATGATATTATTAAGTATAATTAAGGGGATGCAATAATTCAAAGTACATGTCTAATACTTAATCGCAATTGATATAATTAAGTAGCTTAGAATTTAGGATGACTCATCATAACAATCACATTCTATACAATTTAAATAGTATTAATGTTTATTTAATTCATGTCATAATAGGATGTCTTAAGGGGTCCTAATATGACATCTTAACGGGATCAAAGAACTCAAAATTTGGTGAAGTTGCCCAAGGCAACCAAATTTAACAATATACATGATATTTAGTGATTATACAATCAAATTTAAAGTTTCAAAGTAGGAAAACATGCACATTTAACAAACAAAATATATAGAATATTGATTTTGATACATAAAAGTGTATAGTATAATTGTGTATGTACATGTATACAAATTTGTACAAAATTTGTAATTGTGTAATTTTGTATGTACATATACGTCAACTTGTGCCCAAAATGTAGTAGGCCTTCACGCCACCTAATATCAAAATGATACAAGTAATATCAATGAAATCATCAAAACATGTATTTTAATTTATATAAAACTATCTATATGTACACAACTTGTACTTGTATTTAAAAGTATTTCACACATGTGTGTAGGTTGAATTTGCTTCCTCTCCTTTTTGTTTGAAAGTATGAGATCAATGTGATGATGGCTTAAGAATACAAAAAAGGATAATAAATCAATTTTAACTATTAATGTATAAGAAATATCAATATACAATCAAAACATGTATTTAAATACAATTTAACTAATAATTACTTATTTTTACCAAGTATTCCATGTTGTCTAGGTTGAATTTGCATGGACTCTCCTTTTTGTCTCAACGTATGTGATGAATTTGTGATTATGGCTTAAGGATATAAAAGGAAAATTTAAATCAATTTCAACTAATAACACACAAGCAATATCAAAACATGTATTAAATCTATTTAAAAGGACTTGATATAACACTAAAACTATATTTACCTGTATTTACTTATTCCATTGTACCATCTGCATCCTCTATTTTTTGCAACACATCTATGATTGTCTCATGCTCTTCCAGAGAAATTGTCCATAGCTCTTTATTTGTGGGTCTTCCATGATACCTTGCTAGTTTTATATTTGTTGCCACCACCAAATGTGAGTATTGAATAATCTTCTTATGTGTTTCATAATCTTCGAATGCATACAAACCATTCTTCCTTATTAGGTATTTTTGTAGCCAAGTGCCAACAACCACCACCAAACCTATTGGATAACATGATAGCCATAATCAAATAAGTTCTCAAAATTTGCTTAAGGGGATCAAAGAAGTTCTCAAAATTTTCTTAAGGGGCTATCTTAAGGGGATCACTGTACCTGTTGGATAATGATAGCCATCATCATTTTCTCAAGGTGCTATTAACTTATGTTTAGTCTCCACACAATGAGCCAACCAATATTTTGTTTCCTCTTCATTCCCCTCAGGTGCTACAACAACATGCACATGTCATGCAAACAAAATTTGATTTAATAACTTGCACATGTCCATATAATTTGACCAATCTACATACATCCATTCATATGTATATAAATAAATAAAAGTATTAAAAAATAGTAATAAAGTGAAATAAAATGAAATAATTTGAATTAAATTACCTTCTTATACAAGTTCTGAAACACAGGCATAGTCATTTGATGCAGACATTTGATCATTGTCTTCAATTGTTGTTTTATACTGATCGTGTGCTTGTGCAGGGGTCAACGGTATTTTCTTCCACTCTTCAACCCATTTTGTATTTTCGCATGCTTCTCAATCTCTTGAAATACAAAACTGACAAAAAAATGCAAGCTCCCTTGTCCAAATAGTCCATGTGTTTGCATTTGAACTCTTAAATGAATGCCATTTAGTAGATCCACTAATTGTCTCGCAATCAAGTCTAGATAGAATGTTCTCTTCTTCAACCAACCAAAAGAATCAGCAAACTATAGAGTAATCGCTTGAACTAGGTGTAGATAATCTCGTATTGCACTAATCCACAATCCCACATGCATCTTTAAATTTTACTGCATCCTCAAATTTCAATGTTTATCTATCAAGAAAAATCTTAACGCACACACCAGCTCCTTCATGTTCTCCTTTACCATGTCCAGCTTCAAAAAAACTCCACATATGTTGGACATTATTTTCCTTGTGAACCCTACTTAACCAATACAACATTCAAGCATTCTTGAACTATCCCGTACAATTATCTGACCATATGAGATGTTCTATCATTTGGATTCCTCTTTCTCTTAAATTTGTATAAAATATATTGAAACAGTATTGAACACACTTTTATGAATGTAACTGGTTGTCACTCAAATAGAAATGATACTCCCTCAAAACTTTTCTATCATCCTCTGTGCTATCATCCACATGTCTATAAATAATATGAACAAACATAGCCACTTGCATTGAATTGTAATATTGTGATTAGATTTCCTCTTGTGGAGTTAGAGTATAGTTTTCTGCAAAATCAACCACTGATAGTATAGTACCAACTGGAAATGTGTTTCTACACGTGTGAAATTGGCCATCAAGCCATCAAGCATGTTGAGAGTGCTTGACGTATTTTGGTACAATCTTATTCTTAAATTTTGATATGAATGCATGTACACTAACTTTTTTTGTAATTAAATCACAACACTTTCCAATTTTTCCATCTTTTAAAGAATATTCAACATTCTTAAATCTTTTAACATCCACTAATTGTTGTCCAAAATCATTATCAACACTTTCGTGTGTACAAACTCTTAAGAATGAAAGATTGCCACAACTAGTGCATTGTTCAGAAATACATGAACTTAAATAAAATATTTTTCCATTAGATATTTCAAAAAAAAAACTTGATATAAACTCCCTTATTGTTTCAGGTGGCATATTAATACCACATTCTTGCAAAATCATGTTAGTATGTAAAGTACAACATATATATAAAAAAAATCATAAAAATAACGAAATTGAGCATGCGTTTTACAACAACAAGATATTTGTTGCTTATTAATTTTTACATACCAAGGTTTACATTTTTCAAAATACCTTTGACTTATTTTAATATTACCAGGTAACACTAAATCAACACAAAATTTTCTATAAAATTCGGTTTACGTTGTATCTAATAGGTGTTTTGGATGAAGATCGCGAACTTTGGACCCCACTCTTAATTTTAAAACATCTCTAGGATTAGATGATACCTTACTATTATCATGCCAATATTTTTCAATCAAAGATTTGATTTCAACATTCAATTTCATGTAAGACCTCAGAAGTCAACCACTAAAACTATAACATTGGTTGATTGGATCATTTTCTATACTATGTCTTCTTTTTACAGTTCTTAGCAATGTTTTAGGATATATTTTTAGAATTTCACTAATATTGCTTACCATTCTTTTATTCAAAGTTGTTTTATTAATTATAGCAGTTGTTATAGCTCTTCTTGTTGTATTCTTATCTTTAGATTGCCTATTTTTTCCAATAGACTCAGTGGCACTAGCAATAGCAGACATAACATGTTTTAGTGATTGATCTTTTCTTCTTGGTTTAACAAAAATGCCTAACTTTTTCATTACTTTTCTCATTTTCCATATTTTCATCAATTGCATCATTAGTTGAAATTGAAATGAAAGTTTTTTATGATAAAAAAAAATCTTTGTATAATCTATTGGCATGCATTCTTATTTGTCTCCAAGAAATCTTACTATGAAGATTATCCAAAACATCACTTTCAATTTTTTTAAAATATTTTCATTTTCAACATCACATCCTAGATTTTCATTTTCATCTTCATCTTCATTTTCATCAATAAAACGGATTTCATTTTCATTTTCAACAAAGGATTTCATTTCATTTTCAATAACATTTAAATGATTTTCATTTTCATTTTCAATTTAATTTTCAACAATTTGTATAAAATCATCTTCTCTGCAAATATTATCAATGTCAACATCCTTAAATCCAACATCTTGTAAAACTTCTACAAAAAAAGTTTTGCTTTCACTAAAATGTGGATTTGAAGACGTACCTAGATTTGTGCCTATTGAAACATTCTCCATAGCATTGAAAGGGTGATTTGAAAACATACTGGGACTAGTTTGTATAATTGTATTATTTTCTAAATTGACCTCTTGCAAATTAACATTGTCTACAACCATGGTCTCCTCAATGTTTTTATCTTCAATAGTTGTGGAATTGGATGCTTCAACATTATTCATTGATCGAATCCTCATTCTTCTATCTCTTTGCTTCAATTTCTTCAGGGGTCAATACCTTCCTATCGTTTCTCTTATTAAGAGCTTGTGAACCCATGATTATAAAATTCTCAAGCACAAATGAATATCAATAGTGAAAGTCTTCCTCTTTTATTCCTCCAAACGAGTAGAAAACAAACACAATTCCACTCTAAAAGTTGTTCCAATGATGCCTCCTTTCAAAAATTCAATTCAAATTGCATGTTGAAGACATGTAAACAAAAAACTTCATAGAAACTAGGTGAAATTATCGCAGTCGATCGTACATGCCAAGTTGTAGAATTGACAGTAACATTTTGCCAGTAAAATATAAAAAAAAACGTCAAAAAAGAAACAAGATCCTGTTTATATATCGGGATCCCATTTTATTAAATAGGATCCCATTTTATTAAATGGGATCCTATTTTATAATTGGGATCCCCTAGTAAACAAGATCTTGTTTCATTTTCAATAGTCTGAATAATAAATTTTAAGAAACAGGATCTTGATTTACAAAACGAGATCCTGTTTCTTAAAATTTGAATTCTTGATTGGATTTTTGGCTTTTTTTTTGTTCAGGAAAATACTTGGTGACTTGAACCTAGACTTTGGACCTGGTTTGACCTGCAAGTTGAAGGTTCTGACAATGTCACAAGAAAATAGTGACTTTGGACATATGTCTGAAGACCTTTTTTGCAATTTTTTTTATGAAATTAAAACCCATTATAGATGAGACAGTGTAGATTCCAAATATGTAAAAAAAATTACAATTGGATTTTTTTTTTCTATTTTTCAATTAATTTATGATGAAATTGGTCCATAAACTTGAAATATCAAGGTTTTTTAGTATTTTAATAAATATTTATTTTTTGTAAAATAAATTGCACGAAAACGTACTTTAGACAATTCTTTTCAATTTAAAAAAAATAAAAAAATGATAAGTTTAGGTCATCTTATGTTGTGACGTACATGACGATTTTTCAAAATGACAAATATGGCCAATAAATATTTAACAAAAAAACATTCAATAAAAAATTACAAAAAATATTGAAAACGTGCTTTAGTGAGTTACAAATCTTTTCCCAAAAGGATTTAGAAAAATACGATTATTTAGGTCAAAATATGGATGACGTACACATGCACGGTATGGTAAAAAAAATGACTTTTAAATAGTGGTTTTTTGAAACACCTATTAAAAACCAATTTGTATCATCTAGGTATTGAAATAAATTACATATTTGGAAATTAGACTTCGAGCACTACATTTTATGATTAAGGACTTTTTTCAAGATTTCATCTCTAAGTGCTTCAAATTTTAAGGTCAAATGTGTCAAATTCTGAAAATCAGGGAAAACACTTCCACTTTTCGACCAAAAAGTGGACTCAACTTCTTGCCAGCACTCGTTATTTTCATTCTCATGCCACATGGGGTCATGAGCTATCATATCATAAGACTTCCATGTGTGCTTATCTATTTTTAGGCAATTATAATTATAATTGCCAATTTCCTACTAGTTCAATTTTATGAAAGATTCATTTCCATATGCTCGTTTCACTTATATAGAAGATATCACTTTCGTATGAGTATATTTGAACTGAAGTGAGATATAATTAGTTTACATATTCAAAGACATTTTTTTGACAAGATTTTGTTTGCATCATATTGACAAATAAATCCCTAGCACATTTAATATCTTTTTTCCTCTTTGGTCTCGAAGGGTATCCCCGCGGCCCCCACCCAGCGGCCCACCCTTACACTGGTTCAGGGAGGTGCGAGCGGGAGGTGAGACTAATCCCTACGGTCACGGGATAACCAGCACTGCCCCCCTAGTGTCCGTGACGGGGTTCATACCGGGCTTGAGAGTCGATCCCAAGACCTCGGGGCAAGCTTAGAGACTTGGAATAACTTCTCTAACTTGAGTAGAGCTTTCCTCTATTTTTTTAAGCTAAATATTGCATTAACTTTAAACTCCTGGAAATTCAATTCTCATTATATGATTCGAGTCCCAAACTAAATCTTAGAATAGATTTGTTTTGATTATATTGTTTGACAATTAGACGAATTAATTAATTTAAGTGTTTATTTCTATAATTTAAACTATCTAAACATTGAGAATACTATTCTTGATTTGCAAATTTTATTTTCAATTTTACAAACAAATTTTAAAATATTGAAAAAGATTTTTCATTGCTAAAGTTTTTTATATTTAAAGACATTTCTTGACAAGACTCTATTTCTCTATTATTGATGAATCAATTCCTAATATATTTAACAATATATTTTCTTCTAATGGTGGAGGAGACATTGTACTCTTGAAAGAGGTCACAAGTTCAAATCCTGCAGGGGGTAAGGTATGTACACCTCATATTGTGGAGCACGAGTTGGGTGCCTCCCTCAGATTTGGGAGTATGAGGAGTCCCATATATACTGTAAGCTGTCTGTAGACCCAAAAACAGATCGCCTGGTATTCGTGGACTATAAAATAATATTATTATTATTATTATCTAAATTTTCAACTAAATATTACATTACTTTAAATTCCACAAATTCAATTAGACATATATCCTGCCAATCCCAAATTTTATTCCAGAATAGATTTGTTTATTATTAAGATTTAATTAGGAATATTTATTTCCATAATTTAAACGACCTAAACATGAGAATAATATTCCTAATCTGCTAAGTGTTTTGTCTGGTGCAGGGGAATTTTTCATGGCACAAGAAGCTTCTAACTTTACGCAATCGAACTCTCTAAGATGTGCTTCCGTTCAGCAGAGAATTTTTTGAGGTAAAGTTGGCATAAATTTATGTTTAAGGTTATCCATAATGCATGCAACCTACAACAAAGCAGCAGATATTTGGCTATTGGTATATATTGTGCCAAAATTAATTTTATTTTTTACTGCGTATGAAACCTCAGGAGGATTGAGCTCACAAACTTCGTCAGTTTCAAGCAAGGTTATACTGTTAATTTAATTTTAAATCCTAATCCTAAACGTTAAACCTTAACCCTAAGCCCTAAGCTCTGTATATACCATTTGAAAACCTACAATTTCAAGTGTTGTGAAGCTTTGGCATTCAATGCGTAATCTTTGCATGAGATATCGCCTGAACTTCTCGCAGGAAAGGATTCTTTTGCACCCTATTTAGTTTCCCTTCCGTGGAGCTGAATCTGCTGAAATAAGGTATATATTCTATTTCGGATGTCGTGGAGAATTACATCTCAGGGGAAATCAAATCAGAAAAGAGGAATAGATGACAGCTAATTTTATTTTTCTGTGATCATTTTCAGTTCGCATCACTGTAGATATGGCCACAGTTAATGCTTTCATATTCAGTAGAGTTGAGAATGTTTATACCATATGCAACCCTTCAAGTAAAAGCCCAAGAAAAACCAAGAAAACTGTTCGCTTCGTAGGTCCTAAAACCCTAAACATCGTGCCTTCCTTTCCAGTGGTCGATAGCATCTGTAGGTTTACATCTTTTCGATGTATAATGGGAGAGACGTTAAATCAAGGACGTGAATTAGAACCAGAAGACACTCTGCTCTGTCCTGACGAAGACAGGAGGAAAATCTTCTCTGAGAAAATGACCGCCGCAAAATCCTTGGTCAGAGGGTGTTCAGAGTTTTGGGATTTGGTTAATCAAATCTCCACTAGCATACACAGAGAACAATGGGAAGAGACAAGGGAAATTGCAAAATTGAGATCGATGAAGAAAGATTTGAAGGCGGATGTTGTGGTGGAGGTTCTGAGGCTTGAAACCAATGCAAAGAAGGCCCTTGAATTTTTCTACTGGGCAGGAAAGCTGGAGGAATATGAGCACCACCCTGACTCCTACTACAAAATCATTGGGATTCTGGGTTCATCAAACATGCTTGACGCAGCTCAAGCCATTCTGCAAGAGATGAAGAACAACGGCATTCAGATAGGTTCAAGCATTTTCGATGATTTGATTAAAAGGTACGGAGAGCCCAGGAAAACTAGAGAAGCACTGGATGTTTTTGATTTCATGAAAATTGAGGGATACATGCCTGGGACTAACTCTTATAACGCTATTCTGGTAGCCCTTGTTAGGGCCAGAGAGCTTGAAATGGCTGAAAGCATCTATGTAGAGATGTTGGGCTACAGAGTAGTTATGAATACACTAACTTTCACAACGATGATTCACTGCTTGTGTTTGAGAAACAAACTTGGAGAAGCAAAGGACATGCTCGAGAACATGTTGGACAAAGGCTGTTCCCCAGATGTTGTAACATATTCAACATTAATCTCCGGCCTATGTAAAAGAGGAAAGATGTCACAAGCATTTGACATTTTTGGGAAAATGCAGGAGCATGGTTGCAGTCCAAATGTTAGGACTTACAATTCTATGATATATGGACTGTGCTTTCAAGGCAAAGTGGAGGAAGCTATGGTATGGCTGCAGACGATGCCTAGTAAGGGTTGCACCCCTAATATCTACAGCTACACTTTGCTAATCGATGGTCTGGGTAAGGTTGGCAGAACCAATGAGGCAAGAGAGTTGCTTAGTGAAGCTCTTGGGAAAGGCCTAGCACCTACTATTGTCAGCTATAACGCCCTATTTAATGGGTATTTTAGGGAAGGAAGGCCAGATGATGCTCTGGATCTGTTTGACGAGATGTCTCGGAAAGGTGTTATGCCTAACAAGATAACTTACACCACCTTGATTCATGGCCTTGTAAAATGGAGAAGAATACCAGAAGCTTTGAGACTACAAGATGACATTGAAGTGAAGGGTTATAAGCTTGATTTTCCAACTTTGAAGGCCTTGCTTCAGGGATTGTGCAAAGTAGGCAGTCCCAAACTGGCATGCAGGTTATTCCAAAAAATGCAAGAGATGGGTCATCTTCATGATCCTCAGGCATATTACATGGTTATTAATGCTAATTTATTGGCAGGAGAGATAAAAGAGGCATTGACCCTCTTCTATGAAATGGTGAGAAATAACCCACCAAATCTCTTAGTTTGTAATAAAGTTCTCAAAGAGTTTTGCAACAATGGAAGACTTGATGATGCTATTCATCTTTTGAAATTCATGATTGAAAATGGTGGGGTTGCAAATGTGACTTCATATAGTATCCTGCTTAAAGAGCTTTGCAAAGAAGAGAGAGGAGAAGTGGCAAGGCAGTTGTATGCAGCAGCCATGAGGAGAGGTCTATTTCCTTTTTACAATCCTGACAATGCAGAAGAAATTTCATAGGAGCAGATTGAACAAGAGTTCTGAAAGCTTCATGCAGGTTTCTAACTTTCTAGTGTCATAAAGGGTTGGGTTGAATTCTGCATGTTATCTTGTCCTATTACAGTGTTTTGGTTTCATGGAATTTGACAGTAAAGAAGATATTAGTGTACAGTAAATACTTTAAAAAATTCATGAAAAAAGCCAACAGTTTCCAGATCTAATTGAGTAAACTCTAATTAGAGTTTACTTTCAGAAGCTTTTGTCCTATGTTACACAAACAAGTTTGCATCCAGAATCATTTACTTGCTGAGACCGATTCATGGAAAATAATTTTATTTTGAATCAAAATTTGCTTTTCTCAAATTTCTTTATAGAAGAGGAACTGATTATTCATATGATTTAATTGATAAACAGGAAAACATGTTTGTTTTCAATTACTTGTATCACCACATTTTGGTCAATTAGCTGCTATTGAACCCTTCAGGAGTTACACTTTTATTTAGTAATCTAATGTTGAGCTGGTATAAACCAGTTATACAGATAATATTTCCATATATAATTACGCTGGTATAAATCAGCTATGTCGAATTAATTGAGTACACAGAAAGTTAGGATTGTGGATTGAGATAAATAAATTGTGCGGGGATGTGTCAGTCATGTAGCAGCAGTCATACTTCTGTCAATTAAGGAGCAAATTAATTTTTGGGAGAGAATCAGTTATGCTGCCGGCAGTTATGCAGCCAACAAATATGCATTATTTCTGCAGGCATATGTGTAATTCATCAGTTACACATCAGTCATGCAGAGAATAATTATGAGTCTGTTAACATTAATTATGTAGTATAATTAGGAATATGTTAGTACAATATGCTAACCCGTTAAGTGGCAAAAGGAATCTTAGACGAGATACGATAAGCGTAAGTTCCATGGGGGCTTTAGGTTCTATTTTGAAGGAGCAAGGGGTCCCATAAAGCAAAAAAAACGGATTAAATAGAATCTTTTCCTCAACAATAGTAGCCCCTACTTTTTAGTTTGAAAATTTAAGTGGGTGCAATTGGAGTGGGCTAGAAATTGTTTAGCCTCTATTTTGGCCGCTTGTCAATCATATAAATTTTTTATATTCCTATCAATTAATTTTTTATTATTTAATATTTATTTACTCTGCTGAATTAAATATGCAAAATAATAAAATTCATAGACCACCAGCTTCTATAAATTTAGGAGCTTAAACTACATTACAAAATTCATGGGACCACCTGCTTTAAAATAATCCTAAAAAATCTCAGCAGCACCTATGAAATTTTTGAGGAAGCCCTTAATCCTGTGGGAGCTATACAAGGCTTTTAGGTCTCAAATAAAAATATGTGCTCTTGGACAGGAATATTGTGGAGCGGACTCCTGTGGACGGATTGCTTGCATCCAAGAGCACCACCCTTGCTACTGTTGGATTGGATCCAAGTTTGTACCCATTTCTTCCCATGAAAGCTTCTTGTCATTTTCTTCAGTACTTAGAAATGCTGTTTGAATTTTATTCAGTTCTTTTTGATGTTTTCAGATTGGATTTGTATTTCCAGAAACTTCAGAATTTATCTTAAAAGAAAAAGTCAAGAGATACGATTTTTGATTTTTGAGTTTGTTTTTAAGATACTTCAATTTCTGTGGCAGTTTTCTGTTCAGTATTGTTTCCACAATCATAAGAGGATCAATGTGTAATTGATTAATTACTGATGTATTCCTTCAGAAGTGACAAAACTGTTGGTTGTATAGACTTTGGCAGCATAGTTGGTTGTAAATGATGTGTACTTTTAATTCCACACCAATTGAAAGGGCATAAATGCTGCTACATGACTGACTTAGAATGCGGTCTCATGGAGAGGCTTTTTGATCTATTTTCATGGAGCAAGGGGTCTCATGAAGGAAAAAAAATTGTTCCTTTTCCTCAAAAAATAGCAGACCTACCTTTTAGGACTGCAAATTTCAGCTGGTGAAATTGAGGTGGGGCTAGAAATTGCCCCTACAGCTTAGGGATTTTTTTGCCACTTGTATATCACATAAAATTTTAAATTTCTATCAGAAAATTAAAAAGAGAAATTTTATTTATTTGTTAATTTTTATCAAAGTACTCCAATTCATCCCTTAAATTTTGGAGCTCAAACTTTTAAGCTGGATTGCACTATTAATTTCATGGGACCACCAGCTTTAAAACTTTCCTAAAAAATCTCAGCAGCACCCACTGAAATTTTTTAGGAAGCCCCCCTCCATGGAACCTTACCCTTATCCTACACAATTTATTTGTCCCTGTGCATACTTGCTACTTTCTTGCATTACTGAAATAACTCTGCATTTCTAATTTATTCCCGCACAACCACACAGGAATACTAATGTTTGACACAAGGGTGCCTCCTCCAGGGTTAATAACATTAGCCATCTTCTTTCAATGTAATTTGCTTGTAATGCCAAGTTAAAATGAGTTACTGTCAAAGGCATGAATCTTGCGGTAATGATATCGTTTTAGTCAATTTTGAAAAAATACACTAGCTATTTGTTTTAGCTGGATACTTGAATTTTAAAGCATGGGGCATTCTTCCTATTGCATCTTAATAGTTATGCTGGAGATTAAGCTAGGACATTTCCTCCCAAATTTCTTGAGATAATTTCAAATTGGAAAAGAAAAATGTGAATATCAGGTGCAATCATCACCACACTCATGTATGGTATACCCATCCAAGAATCTTGAAGGAGTTTTTTGAGTAACAGTTTGTGTCTTGTTACTGTTTCAACTTTCAACAGTATCTTAAATGTCTATCTTGTCTTTGCAACTGCAGCATCTGAAAAAAATCTGCTTTCCAATACATTAAGCATTTCCATTTCCCACTCAAAAACCTTGGAGATTGGCACAAGCTGCAAGTGTGTCAAGTTTGGTATTACAATTGCCAATTTGCTTTCTGTAGAACTGTTCAAGATTTTTTGGCAATCCATTTGTGTATATTCAGCAGTATGAATCATTTGTCAAACAAATGATGTGCAGGTACAATTAAACATCTTGACAAAAATCCTTCCACGGGTTATATTATTGTACATGCCGGAGTTTGTTGCCAAGGATTGTGGAGTTTGGCTCAAGCTATTATACAACAAATGAAGAACAAAGGGGTTGAGGTAAGTTTGAATACTTTCAGTGGTTTGAGTAATGCCATGGAGAACTTGGAAAAATAATCTATTTCATTGAGTTTCTGAGACACGGGGATGTGGGGACATAGGGACATAGTTTGAATACTGCTTTAAGGAGACCTTGATCTTGTTTTCCATCATCTTGGTGCTCATTCTTAGCATCCTCCAAAACCATGTAATTCTCAACATCTTCTAAGTTCTAACACAATATCATGAAGCAATTCTGTTTGAATTTGATGCCCAAGCACCTCTCTTGCTATAGCTGCAAATGAATTCCCTTTCAAAGCATGCCTATCCATGAGATTTTTATTTGCTTCCACTATTTGGACATACCCCTTTGTATTAGGACTGTCTCGAGCACTTTGTTGCATCTTTATCATTTTTTCTCTTGGGATGCTTTTTACTTGTCTTTGCAACTTCAATCGATTTGTTTATAACTATGTTCTTCTTAGGCTTTTGTAACCAATCTTCTATTTTCTCATATTTTATTGTTGAACACCAATCTTAGCTTTACCCCAAAGGACATTCATGAGCCAAATTACTGTATTTTACTTAATGTGAATGCATTTATAATTTATGGGCGGGACCTTGATATAGGAGCATTGTAGGGTTTAAATAAGCTTGCATCACTCAAAAATATTTCTTGCCTTGTTTCTTGGGCCTTGTTTCTTGGGTTTTTTTTGTGTGCATAAGATTAACTTGTACATGTGTTTTGATGTTTTGTGTTTTGGTTTGTTTTGTTAGAGTCAATTTTGTTGTGAGTGAACATGCACAATTTTGCACTTTTGCATTTTGTTCTTTGGCTTAAAAATTTAGTTGGACTTAGTTGTTCTATACAAATTTGTACACAACCTCTACAATCTTTAAGTTTTACCATACAAGTTTGTGGATTGTTTTCAATTGTTGTGCAATTTTGCACATAGATCTCTACCTATTGCTCAAGCTTTTGCACCATACTTTAGTTTCCACCACCTCTGTGCGAAGTTCCCAATGTTGCTCTATGATTGAATAAAGTTTCCAAGGGCACCTAATCGTTGGTTATGTCCAACTTTCAATTGCTCTCATTTAATGGCCAAAATTGATTGGAAACTTAGTTACTGGCACAGGATGCCACTTCTTTTGGAATTTTTAAATGATATAATCCACAATTCAATTGATTGTGAGATAACACTCCCTTTTTGAAGTGGTATCCATGTTGATGCCAAAAATTGGCAAGGTAACAACACTTTGTGCGAAACTCAGTTTATGGGGGACCTATTGCACTAAATTGAGTGACCTTCGGGTTTTTAAAGAAGTCAGCTTCTTCTATAATTGGGGTTTGGAAAGGGAAAATAAAGCAGATATAAAAAATAAAGGATCTAACTAAGGTGATGCGCAAGAATTTATATAAAAGACACGATAAATATATCTTTTGGATACGATTTAAGATCCCGTTCAACAATTTGCTATGTCCTAGAATGATAGAAATTAAAGATTGAAGCTTGAGCAATGCATTCAATAACATGAAATAATTTTCACACCCATTTACTGAAAAGATGAGTCAAAAGATATGATCTAAACCAACAAACTTGCATTAAAATTATAGAAGTTTTGCAAATGAACCATTCAAACAATAATGGCATAGTATAAAATTAATCAAGTAGCTTAAGAAAAACAAAAAGACCGAACAATGGCACAATCTATGTGTCTTTCTGCAATAATCTAATAACAATAAAAAGGCCTGGTGTCTTTCTAAAATTCTGTATTTTCTGCAATTCTTGAACTCCTGGAACCCTTCTTCTGAAGCAAAGAGTAGTATATATAATGAACATTCCCACTGCCTAGTGAGCAGTAATTGAAAAGATTTGGTATCCTGAGCAATGATGTAGTAGCAATGATTCCCTTCAGCCATTGTAACAGAAAAAAAATTGGGCCATAGCATGTGGTCGCTCCCCATCCAGGTGCATCCCCTGCGAATGATGGCAGTGGTCCCGACATAGTCTGGTGTAAACAAGTGTCACCACCTAGTATAGGCAGTTAGAACACGCGGCAGCATATCGCAACCCATAGTTTGTTCCATCCTTTACTCTAAAGAAGTACTTGTCAAAGAGACGCGTGGCGGAATTTTGCAACCTGTGGTTCATTACTCCTCCTTGTCGTTGAAGGCTTGCACTAGGAAGACATGTGGAAGCGTGTATTTTCATTGGCGCCGAATATGGGGTCCGCCAAAGCATATGTGGATGAAGGCTACGTGGCACACGGTTAGGGCCCGAGTCAAAAGTGAGGGGAAACATCCTTTAAGCGTGCGCGGCGACGACATGTGGAAACACGGTGAGGGCCATTTGAAAAGTGAAGGAAAGAATCCCTTCAGAAAGCGCTGAGTAGACATGTGGAAGAGGCCAGCGATCATTTATCAAAAGGGGTCGATGATGTTTATTTGAGGCATGGGTCAATACTTAGCAAAAATAAAAACCCGAAGGGAGCTTGATGAATTTTATATTCACAGCTTTTGGCGGCTACCAGGGGTGTTTCACTTGAGGAACAAGGAACCCAAATTTTTTTTTGGCTTGAAGACCAGAGCCTGCCTCCATTGGGCGACAACATTAGAGCTTAGAAAGAGCGGCCTGCAAAGGCAACCAGTCAACCTCAAATTGTCTCGATATATTGCACAGATTCTCTTGTGCTCCACTTAGATCGAGCATTTCTTTATAAGGAAACACCTTAGGTAAACCGACCCCAGACTCAAATTGGAAGAGTAGCCGCACTATTAGATGAATGATGCCCTCGATATCTGCTACGGTAGGAGGCTGACTGAAACTCTAGAAATGGTTGGGTCTTGCTCAATTTTCTCCGCAATTTGCTCAACTGTGGCAACTGACTCATCTTCAAGAAACAGGGATAGCATGCCCATCTCAGTTAGCCGAGAGAATTTTTCGTGCATGTTATCCATCGTCTGATTCAAGGTAACTGCGCAGGCGTTAGTACGCAGGATGGCCAAGTGGAAGTGGATGAATATGTTTGTCGTCTTAGCAGCAACATTCCGATCCTTGATCCCTGTCTTTGCTAAGTTTTCATCAGAGACCATGTATAGCTTACTAAGCAAACTCTTTGCCTCAGGAACCCTTTCCATGATGAACCCCTGGAATTGCTCAATTGTTCTGTGAACCTCCCTACTCAATTTTGTTGCCTCTGACATGAATCAAAGCGTTAGTTGTAGTGTTAGGTAGAAGGCCTTAACCTTTTCCCAGTATGAAATATATAGTTGTTGAGCTACTGGGATGAGGTCCGGTTGAGCAACAGGGGCCTAGGGAGCATTCTTTAGAAGGGCAATCTCTGCATCCTTCGAGGCGACATCCTCTGTCAATTCTACTGTTTGCGGATGCAAGCTTTCCCTCGATGTTGCTTAGCTCTTTGGACCAGTTTTACTTATGAAATCATCTCTTTAAGTGTAGGAGTGTTGATTTTCAACACTCCTACACATTTGGCAGTTTTTGCCTTAAACACTTCCAAATCACTCCATTTTTGCCTTGAACACCATTTATTCGCTCTCGCTCTGTTTTCCATGCCTAGTTGCTCGTTTCACGCTTGGTCAACATCGTTTGCTTGCTTCACGCTTCCCAATATTGATTTTTCTGCTAACACCTATTGATTCACCATCCTTGCAGTTTCTCTCTAGATTTCGTCAAGTGATCTTGAAGGTGACATCTTTTGATCCAGTGAAATATCCCAGATCTACAAAGAAGCCGTCACGCAGCAAGTGGAGGATGTCAGCTTTTCCAAAGCCTCAATGCATGTCATTTGTGATACACGGCTGACCATTGATAATCTCAACACGCATCTTCATAGGTGCAAGAAATCCATTCATCCACCAAAAGGTCGATCACAAGAGTTCACACCCTTGTAGATTACACAGTCGGCCCAGATGATGCATTCATATAGGAGACCAAAAAAAGTATGAAGACTTTCGCGCCCAAAGCAAGGAACCATGAAGACTCTTGATCTCCAGTGTTGAACTTTTTGATGCTTCCCTTTATGCATCTTGTAAATAGTTTTTGACATCTTAAATGTCTTTTTAGCAAATGTAATTACACATAAAATATGAGATGTTTTCCCACAAAGATGGACAACATTTTGACTTAGGTGAGATTTTCCTAAATTAGCTCACCTAACTCAATTAATTTTACTCAACTAATTTCTTAGATTTTCTCTTCTCTCTCTTTTATAAATAAGAGGGATTTCTATTTTAATCGTGACCTTTAGTATTTTGCAACGAAGTGTTGCCCTTTTTGAAGCAGATTTGTGAAACTTTGTGTTCATGTTTGCAAATGAAAATCTGATCAATAAAGAAGAGGATTGTATACCAGACTTTGTGTTGGATTCGATAATCTTGTGGATTGATCGTATTGGTAGTGGTTAGTAGATGAGATCTGAAGGGCTTCAAATAGATTTATGTAAACTTTGTGTTAAGTTCTTTTTTTGAATTTACATTTAATATGTTTGGATACTATTGATGAATGATCTACAAGACTTTGTGCTTGTAATCGTTCATGATGTTCGAGGAATTGTTGTATCTAAGAAGACTTTTTGCTTCCAATGCAACAAACGTTATGATTCTCACATATCCATCATTGAAAAGCTACAGAACGACTTTGTGCCTTCCTGAGCTTTTCTCTCTTTCTTTTATTTGTTTATTATTATCATACTTGGTATCTCTACGCTCTGCTTTGACAAGATAGTGGTATTGGAATTATTGCTTGTTTTTAGTTTAAAGTTATCTTGAATCAAAACTATCAACTATGAAGCATTGTAAAACATCTTCTCTGAAAAAAGAGAGAAGCATGAATGTGACACACCCCCCCATTTCGTAAGTGTGGTGTACATTTTGTAAATACTTAATTAGTTTTACCTTAGCTTCTATTAGCAGTAAGAAGGGCGCCTCCCCTTTCTGAGATGAGAGATTATATCTCACACAGTTGTGGTTGAAATCTAGGTTGTGTAATCTATTGAAAAGGTGATTACATAATTTTCACCCAACACAATGATAGATGACGATATTGTATTGGTGTATCAAGGAGTGAGTTTAGTCTTGCACAAGAATGTGATCTAATAGAGATCACTGATACTTGAAGCTTAATTAGACATTATACTACAATGTTCTGGATGTATAAATATCCATGTGACAATAGTCTATAGTTGTCTAAAGTTGATTATTTTAACTGAAGATATACTTGTATAAAGGTTATTCTTGTGTCATCAAAAGATTATGGTCAAGGTGTGTGAATAAGAGAGATGGTGTTTGTTGAATTGTTGATGCAGAGATAGATCACATGAGCAGTAGATTGTCTTGAAATAGAGTAACCCTCTGATTTTTGTTTGTTTTTTCTAAAATTGATATCAATGAGGCATATTGTTTTGCCAGTGAGGCATAGAATTTGATACCAGTGAGGTGTTGACAGTGAGGCATAGAATGTAACTAGTGAGGTTTTTGGTTAGGGAGACCTAATAAAGATTTTTGACTAGGTTGGATAGTGGTTTTTCCTTGCTTATGGTTTTCCACTTAAATACTTGTGTCATGGTTTCATTTGCATGATTCTATTGTTCCCTATGTCTTTGGCATGTTGACATTAATTGCTTGTACAACTGTAAGGTTGATTATTGAACTAGTTTTATTAGATCACTAATTCAACCCCCTCTTAGTGATCCATTGTATTCCAACAAATTTAACACTAAATTAATTAAAATATTTCATGTTTTATTGAAGGGTTTCCTACTTAATGTTCTAGAATGGTGTATACTCCAAGGGGGAAATAAAGTCAACACTTGCAAATGGGAAGAAAACATACACAAGGATACAATAAATTTTAGTATGTGCAAATGCACAAAACACAAAGATAAGAAAGTTGTACACCAAAGCATATTCATCCACTATTAAATTGAAAGACCCAAGGAGAGGGTTATTGCAAGAATCTCTTGCATCGCTTTACAACCTTACCAAGCAATCTGAACCTTATAGCATATAGACCAAAAAATGTGATTAGAGAAGATGACTAACACTGAAAAATCCTTTAGGAATTATAGATAATAAAGGAAACACCAATTGATACAAGAATCATGCATGCATTAGACAATATTATAACCTAAAATAAAAACATCATCTTGCATTCAAAAAATTCCAACTCTACATTGATTGAGTCCCAAAAATATATATTGGCACCATTGTGCAATAAATTGGCTCAAGAGACCAACACTAAAAACTAAGTCACAAATATATAGATATAGCATTTCAAATTACAATAAGCCCCCTAAGTGAATACATGGATGGAAGTTTTAGTTACCTCAACATTTACACCTACACATAGTTATAGATCACTTGTAGGCATGAGTATTCTACATGCAATAGGATGACATACATTTTGGATTTGTGTAGGAGTACAAAGGAACATAAAAATTCCTCTCAATTAATGCAAGTAGCAACCAAAATTTAAAATCTCAAGACAACAACATGGGATACATATATCCATAATGAAAATATCATTTTTAGCCACATCCATGCAATATCCAACATTAAATATAGTAGGAAGCCAAGAAGTTGACTATATAGCTTGGGCTTACAATGATTGTAGGAAGTCATTGAGTGAGGGGTTACTTTGTGGATTATGAATAGCATCTTTGATTGGCTAGTTATAGTTGTGTAAGAGGTGTGTAAGTGTACTTATTTTGTCATGTTGGAGCACTTGGGAGTTAATCTTACACCCCATAGTTATAGGGGTCAAATTGATCAAATAGGGGTTACATTTTATTTTGAGAAGAGCTACTTTTGGAGTGGGATACATGGATTGAATGTGAAATACTTGTACATGGTTTTGGTCAACCATTGTGTGATTTCTTGGGTGTCATTGGCTTAAAAAATATAAGACTTGAAATGGAAATATTATGTCATTTTTTATAGGGTTATGTTACTAGAATTCTTTGAAGATTAAGAGTATTGATCTTTTGTGAAGCTCGAAGATTGAAATTTGTATTGTAACTTGTAATTGTTGATAATACATTGGTTTCATTGCTTTGGAGTTTGATTTTTTTTTTAAAGGGTTTTCCAAAGATATATTAGTCTTTAATTGTCTCTTCTATTCTTATCCATTTCTTTAGCGCCATAACTATTTTAGAATGTTCTTGAAATTTATATAAATCATATAACTTATAACTCTATTCTCATAGGATTAAGTATGAATTTCTTGCATATTTCATTTTACTGTTGAAAGATGTAGAATATGTCAAGTATCAAAGGGAGTGGCTCAAAGAATTAGAATGTAAAAACCATTATGCACACCAAATAGACCTTTGGGGGAACTATTCATTGATTTTTTCTTGGATTATCATGAACTCAAAGAAGTAATGACTCCATTTTTGTAGCTGACACATTTTCTAATATGTTTCTTTTTATTCCTTGCTAGAAGATGAATGAAGCAAGGATTGTGATGAATTTGTTCTTTAAGAAGATAGTGTGATTGCATTAGTTGATTTCTTATACCTCAATTCAGTGGAGTAGGCACTGGCACAATATTACTGACCCCCGCCTTTCAAACTACGAAGCGGAGTCGAACTTATGACCTCGAGGGAGAAAACCCCAAGCCCCAACCAACTCCACTACAAGTGGTGGCTTAAAGATGTTCATGTTACCAAGGATGAAATTTAGTAGTATATGCCATCCCCCCAAGACCAAATATTACTGGCCTTCTCTAGCAAAGATTCGGATTGGATGTGGCCATGGAGAGATAGCCTCAATAATGTGAGAAAACTGACATGTTTAAAATTCATTTTTGATAATGAATTTGTAAATTCCTAGGAGTTTAAAGAATTTTTTATAAGAGTAAAGAGGGAGGAGTACCATAGAAGAGTTCAATTGGCACAAGAAGGTGTACTTAGAGAAAAGTATGATGAAGTAGTTGCAAAGGTGAGGGCAGAAATGAATTTTGAGTCTAATAACATTACTCCTGAAGAAGGGGGAAGAATGGTGCAGGATAGGGGCTTGTTATTGCTCCTTGAATGGGACATTGGTTCGGCAATTGTTTTTGATACTATTATGAAACAAGAAGGAGAAGTTTTCTCCATAAAAGAGGAAGCATAAATGGCATTGTTAGGATCAGGGTTCAACCCACATTGGGAAGCCCTTGCAATTTGGGCCCTGGCCTCAAATATGAATAAATCTATAATTATTGAAGCATCAAAGGATATTAAAGGAAGATTGATTGTAAAGAGGGTGTCTAACACCACTGCCCCTAAAGTTGTTGCATTAGTGGTAGATGTTGCCAAGTTTAATGAAGCTACTATTCAAAGTTTGCAAGAAAGACTTAATGCATTATTGAAGGTACATATTGATCTCACAAAAGCTTACAAGTCAATAGTAGGTATTGTTGTCTCAAAAAAACATCCCTTCTCGCAAGAATTTTGGAAGAAAGCTCATCCTCTACAATTCCCCTTGCTCATGCGATGATTGAGAATGAAGAGGTTAAGGAAAATATTTAAATGCTAGAAGAGCATTTGAAAAATGCTCAAGAGATTCAACAAAAGGAGAATGTAGGCATAACAACATGCATCCTGGAACACAAACTGTCTAAGATCTTAAGAAGGCTAGAAATTTCTTGTGTGTCATATGTGAATTTGAGAAGTGTCATTGCTAGAGTAAATGGGGATCAAGATCAACTCAAGTGTATATTTGATCAATAGAATCCTAGATTTACATCTTTGGAAGGTATGTATAAGGGATCTACAAACACATATGATGCGCCACTTGGTATATGTTTTACCTATAATATTGTCAAGATGACATGAAATGTGAAAGGGTATATGTAAGGTGTAATTGAGGTTATGCGAGCAAAGATGAACTATTTTTTAAATATTGATAACAGGGTTGTACCCCACCTGTTAGGATATAATGGGGAGTTAAAAACCTTAGGAAAGTGGAAGGATAGTTTCAGTATTGTAATCCCCACACTTCTTGTTATTTGTAAAGACAAAAAAGTTGATATAAATGAACTTAATTCCTATTCAAACAAGTTGGTCAATGCAAATCATAGTATAGAAATTTTTCATAGAGAGGCCAATGTGATACTTGATTCCAAGTATCATCAATATTTGCAGAATGTGGATGTGCTCTTAGCTCATGATTGACCTTCTGAGAGTATGTTTAAGGCATGAAATGAAAAGAATAATTGTTTACCCAACCTGTGAGTTGTTCCATGGTTTTTTTTTGCAAATCACTACCATAGAGGGTAGCACTAGGTGATCCCACATAAGTGGGTTACAATTGCATTCATGAAGAAAAATTGCTTAGGTGCTCCAAAAAAAATTTGAGGGGGTTTTTTGGGGTTCGCTCGAATGGGGGGATTCAAGCGAACCCAAAAAGGGGTTCACTCAAACACCCCCTTCGAGCGAACCCCTTTTTGTTTGTATGTTTTCTAGAAGGGGTCCAGGGGGGTTTGCTCGAAGGGGGGTTCACTCGAACCCCCCTTTTTTGCCCTTGCCCCCCTCCTTCTGCAATTTTATGCAAAATTTTTGGTTTCAAAGCTCAGGTTGAGGATGAAAATGGAATCAACTTGACAAACCTAGCTGGAGGATTATAGTCCTCAAAACGAGATCTCCATGAAGTATAATTTTAATATATTTTGGTTTTATTATGGATTTTTTTAGTTTCATTAAACATAGGTTTTTCACTGAAAATCAAGCTCTCTATTATGCACATGAGGAAAAATAGTAGATTATCAAAAAAAAAATCTAAAAAATATCTAAGTGCTCGATATTGATGTCCTTGATCCAACAAAAAAATAAAAAATGAATTTCGATACATACAAAAAAAGTTGTGATATATGGTCCACCTATGTCTAAATTGTAATTGATTTGACTTCAAAAATTAATTAAGAAAAATATATTCAATAAAACACTATGAAATAAAATGAAGTTGCTAGATATCGTAGTTACAAATCTAAATTCAAAAAATTATAATTTTATCTTTCATAGAAAAAAAGTTGTGTTATACTGTGAACATTACTATTTAAAAATGGTGTTTATTGTTAAAAACTAGTTTTTGAAGGAGATGGAAGAAGAAATACAATTTGATTCCATTTTTTTTAAAAAATATATATATTTAGAATCTACAAAAAAAAGTCACAAATCACTAGTTTGCATCATCTTCAAATTCCTCGTGGTTTAGCAGCTATAGGTGTCTGAAAGTGAAGATTTAGTTAAAAAAGTTTAGTTCAATGTCAAGTTTGGCCAAAAAGTGTAACCCATTATTGTGGAATCACCCCACTCTTTCATTGCTTCAAAGAGAAAATACATGGAAAATCATATGGACCTCATGATGAGGTTTACAATAGGGAAATGAGGCCTGCTCCTAGCTCAGTCAGCCTGCTAACTTTGGCTCCAAACAAAACATTCTTGTTGGCAATTGCATGATCAAGAAAAGTCTGTAGATCCTTGAAAAAAATGACTTCCCTAAATTTTCCGACAACAACACCGACATCCTTATTGTTCCTTGCTTGTTTCACATCAATCACATCACACGCCATACTTTGATTGGGCCACAAATCATAAGCAATGATAGCCTTGTTGGTTACTGTAAAACCCCGTCCCATAACCTAGAGGATGACGTAATACTACGGAAGCACAACTAATATTTTTTAAAGTTAAAACAAGACGAGTAAAGTATCCTACTCTAACCACATACATCCTCTAGGCTACGCAACGCGTCTACATGTGAACACCATTACATTATAAAATTTAACCAACTTTAGCATATGAATATTAAACTCAACATACAACTTACAACAAGGCATTAAACCATTTCAAGATAAATCTAACACATAGAAATGTATTAAACATAATTTCACAGATACAACACCATTAAATCCAATAATGAATAGATCATAAATATTATTACAATTACATCACAAAGGTTCACCTCGATACAAATGAGGTATTACAATTATACATATAGATCCACAGTTACAATGAAGGAGAAGAACAACTCTAGAGAACCACATGAGCTCCTCAAACAAGAAGATCTCGCCATCACGAATAAAAGAGAACTCAACAGTGTAAAATGCACGCCACCCAACCATCTGGTACCCATAGGCCCAGCCCCCATGCTAGGAGATAGTAACAGTAACCAAGACAAACCTGCCACCAGACACATTACCAGACTCACAAGTAAATACAAAACACTGTAATTGTAAAAACACAAAAATACCACCCACCAGAAAACACAAAACATAAGGTTACATTGCTTCTAGAACCACTAAATCAAATACATCCATCTACAATACAAATCGACTGTTGTCATAGGAGAGTCATCACAAAGGTTGCATGGTTATCCAAAGGAGATCTTCTTAGGTCCCGACCCCCTCTAGGGTTATCCTGGTAACCTCTCATGATTCCACCCCACATGCACACCAGTGCGAAATCGGTTATCTTTCGAGAAGACAAGATAACGATCTAGCCATTCCAGGCCTTCCCAACTCATCTCAAGTCTCATACAAGCCCTTGAGCCAATGAGCGAGGCTAAATATCTTGTTATATGTGTTAAGCTAATAGATTATTTAATTCCCACTTGATTATACTGACTCCCACACGAGTTGTCCTAGGACCACTTTGTGTCTCGGCCCTCGCTGAAAGCCACTCCCCTATCGACAACACATAACTCAAACTACATGCCAAGGGTAGACAGTGCACTAAGAACTGATAACAATAACCAATACACCTCAAAAGGTAACACATCTCCAATATAGAAAACCCAATACGTGCACTACCCAAGAAACTCAAAGGTGAACTAAAGTTACCACAACCCTTTCACAATTACAACTCTGGAAGACTTAGATTCACAAAATGACAAAACTTCCCCCTAGTACACAATTACAGAAACACGTGTTTTTCAAATACAAGTCAAGAAAATAACAAATACTATCCTTCGGATTTCCTAAATCCATTACAATCAATTCTTGCATATTAAAATACATCATCAAAAACACTATTTCAATTTAATAAACTAACAATGAAACAATTTAAATATTCCACTTCCAAATGTCAACTGCTCTTAATACTTAACTCAAATTCCTTAATTAAATATTCAATCTTTCTAATAAAATCAATTTATTATAAAACACCTACTTGTGCATTGCATGCATTAATTAACAATATAATATTCATTTAAATAAATATCACTTTTAAATAAATAAATATATATATATATATAAATATATATTTTTTTGAATTACATAATCTAATTATTCTTTTCCAATGTTCATTTAAAAATATTTAATTGTGCATGTCCATACACCTATTTAAATAATCTAAAATTATATGCAATGTTTCTAATATATATATTTTTAAACAAATAAATAAATATATAAATATAAATTTAAAATTTTCAAACAATCCTAATCATAAACCAATATGTTGCGACTTTAATAACTTTCATTTTCGGATCTAAGTTTCTCTAGAATTTTTACTAAAGGTGCGTAATCAAGTCGTCTAAAACATATAAAAAATTCAGCACTACCGAGTTTGTAAATTTCGAATTATGATTAATTTAGTGATGCACTCTCTGCTGTTTTGATTTTTAAATTACCAAGAGGTTTCCAATTTTTCCAAATCTATCAGAGGATTTCATTCTCGATCCTACAGAGGTTTTCTAATTGTGTTAAAATTCATTCCTTACAGTGATCTAAATCTGTCACGGTAATTTACCTTTTTCTACAGAAGAATAAATTATGTTTTCACATGAAGAGGTTTTTAAGTTTTGATTTAAATTCAACAAAGGTTTAATAATTCCACTATAATATCCTTTTGTAAAAATCTATTTCGAATAAACAAATTACACAGAGAATTTTTTAATTGTTTTCTATAGAGGTTTCATTTTCACGGCAATCTTTTAAAAGAATAAAACAAAAACTTCTACAGTAATGAAAAATCCTTTCCTAAACATTTCCAATTTGCATTACAATAATAAAATAACCTTTTAATACAAAATTCACAAAAATAGTAAATAACTTGTTACAGGAGAATGTTGCCTCAAGAAAATGTTGCCGAGATTCTCTATAATTTCAATTCCCAATGTAGCCAAAACTTTCTTCAATGCAATTGCCTCATTCCAGAAGACAACCAAAAACACAACCAAAAATTCTACAGCAAAATAATTCTAAAACCATTTCCTCAGAGAGATCCACAATTTTCTCACCAATTTTCCACACCCACACCAAAAACTCTCGTGAAACAACTTTCTTTTCTTTTCCCCAAAAAATCCCTTCCAAGAATGAATTTTCAACAACTAGATCACAAATTTCTAACTCCCAGTTATCTTAAACAAAATATATTTTCCCTCAACAACCAAAGATATTTTCCAACCACATGCATTTAAATAAAATAAAACAATTTACTAATTGCAACCAATTTAAATACTCTTATTTATTTAATTCTCATTAATTAAATATTTAAAATTACTTAACATAGATAAATTAAATTAATTAATTTATTTATTTTAAAGTTTTCACATCAATAATACCATAAATTAAATACTTAATCAAACACACGTTTTAATCTACAAAATTAAACTTGCACAATAATAAAATACCCAGAACAACAATGATAATGCTAAGACCAAAACTCAAACTGACGACACATTGTACTAGGGTAAAGGTATGACTAGGTAACCCATTACTATCTCCCAATATTACTGTTGAGTAATGTGTACGCTCAGACTTGTGAAACCAGGTGAAGCTAATGTCATGTACCTGCAATCCTGCAAACAAGCAAATGTCGCACATGTACACATATAATAATTCATACACACCATGAAGAGAGAATCGCAGAAATCACAGGGCACTCGTGAGCGAGTGATGCAATACCGTTCTCTTCACCAATACAGTCACATCAAGACTGACGAAATTAAAACATCAATAATCAATAAATGAGCATACACCAATATCAATTCAAATAACAACTATGCTAATGTGAAAGCATGTTATAAACAAATAATCAGTCACAACATAACAGAAACACATAACAAAGAAAGCACTGTCGATCAAAAGATCCAAAATGGAGGGGTGTTACAGTTACATCCACATACACGTCTCCATAAGCTGAGCCATTTGATTGACCAACTGCTTCCTTTTGATAGTGTATGCTATATTGGAGAGGAAGATTCCAATCAATGCACGATCATGAATGTGGTTTCTCCTCAACCTATCTTCACTCATGACTTGTTTGATTACCTTGATAGATTCCACTGAGACAGTTTGAAGATTCAAGTGATTTGGGCATCGTAAGACTCAATAACATCCAAAGATTGTTTCCCTATTGCAACCCGCACACACCTACACACTACAAGAACATCCATTGTAGCACCAATGAAGAAGAAGAGAGAACTTTCACCCACTTCTTCCTTCATTATTTTTAAATAGACAGATAAGCACCAAAAGGACTTTCCCTTTTAATGAGAAAAATCCCCTTTGGATTTCCATAGAAGCCTTTTAGATACTTCCCATAAGATTTAAACAGAGGACCCTGCTTTCCATGATTTTGTTTAATTGATACAAAATTTGCACAACCACCTTTTAACCTGGGAGAGTTTGTCTTACCCCGAGTACACGCCATGGACCATGCACGCACCCTGTTGCATTGGCTTCTGGGGCAAGCAATAAACACTATGCTTCGAGACTTTCCTTCTACTTGAAATAAACTTTCAAACTCATTCACGACTTTTGAGGGGTAAGGTATGCTCCAACTAAAGCTTCCATAGGTCGGGTTTTTGGGTCATTCACACTTTTTGTAGGTACATCTTGATCTATTCCTTTGTTTGAGAGCACATCTACCAACTTGTTTGCTTCCCTGAAGACGTGACTAATCCTAGCATCACCTATCAAGTCTAGTAGAGGAGATATAATACCTAACCAAGCCTTTAGTTTCCAACTTGGCGTAGATTTTATGTTGACCACTCTTATAATAATTTCAAATTCCCCTTCAATGTCTACTGAGTGCAAGCCATTTTCCATGCAATACTTGATCCCTTCAGTTAACCTCGTTTCCTTTGCCTCATTATTGGTAACATTTGGGAGTTTGAGAGAATCCACCCAAACGAGTGCACCACTATCATTTTGTAACACAAACCCCACACCTGAGGGCCTAGATTACCTCTAGAGGCATCTTCAAAATTTAGATTAAACCTGACCGAAGGAGGAAATTCCCACTTTGAATTATCCCTTTAATTCTTCTTTTTCATCAAGCAGCCTTTTAGTGGGTTGGCAAGAGGCCAATGACTTACCATGTGTTGGTCCCATGAAGAAACTTGATTGTAGAATTTTGATTTTGATACCATGTTAAAATGTTTGCTTATGCCCCTTTTGATTTTGCATAAAACACCTTCAATTGTTGAATCTTTCTCCTTGTAAATTCTCCCATTTTGCTCACTCCATAGATGCCAGATGATCATCTCAGGGACCTCATCCCATAAACCTGCCAAAGTCAATCCTTTATCCAATTTCGGTCAGGCTTCAAAAATTATTTTCACATTGTTATGCAACGACCCTTGTCATTCCAGTTTCGCACATAGAGAGGACAAGCAACTTTGTACAAATGCACATTCCACTAGCAAATGATTAGTGGTCTCTTCATTGGCTTTACATAGGGCACACCTAAACAAGCCCAACATCCTAATATGCTTTATTCTTTCTCCAGTTAGAATGTGGCCATGTAATGTCATCCATGCAAACGCCCCTACCTTTGGCAAAACAAAATTTCCCCAACATAGGCCCTTTGGTCAACAAGCTTGAGATGCTTCCTTTCTTATCACCTCATAACCAATTTTTGGAGAATATTCCCCTGCCTTTGTAGCACACCGTTTGATTGTGTCCTCCACCCCCGTGAAAAAAGCCTTCGCTTTGCAAGCTCCTCTTTGAGCTTTACCCTTTCCTCGACTTCAACCATCTCAAAACCTTTCCAATTGTATCCCACTTGCCATTTTTGTAAGTGAGGTCCACATAAGACCACAAATTTCCACTATACCACTCGGTGGACAATTGAATAGCCCCTTTCAACTTAGGAATTTTGTCTAGGGGATCAAATCCATTCCAAGAATCATGCCAAAAGCATGCATGCCTACCATCATTTATAATACATGTCAAATGATCAATGATCACAGGCCTACATTTGAGGATGAAATTCCAAATGGATGAGCCTTTATTTGGGTTAGCTATCCTTAGAATGCACTCAGATACCTAAACATCTAGGTATTAGCTTTGAGAATTTTACACCATTGAGCATCAGGTTTGTTGTATAGTTGTTAGACCAATTTGGCCCCTAACACCCAACTTTGAATTCGCAGATCCTTTATCCCCACTCCACCACCTTCCTTTGATAGCTTGACAATATCCCAACCAATTAACAAGATGTGTTTTTGTTCATAAGCACCATCCCATAGAAGCTTCCTCTGAACTGCAAACATCCATTTTGTTTTCCTACTTGGAATTTCCATGCAAGCCAACATGTATATAGGGCTTGCGGCCAAAATACATTTTACCATTGCCATCCTATTTGCTAAGGTTAGCCAATGCCCACACCAATTCCCAATTTTCTCCCTGCATTTCTTATAGATGTCTTCCTAATGTTCCTACTTTATTTGGCTCGTGAAGGGTGGAATGCCAAGATATTTCGATGGAAAACTTCCTTCTTTATCGCCCAAAATTCCTAAAACATTTCTCTAATTCCTTAAGGCATTAAAAAATAAAATGTTTGATTTTTCTGTATTAACAATTTTTCCTACCTCCAAACTGAAGAGATCTATCGCACATTTCATTGTTCCCACCTCCTCCATAGAGGCTTCACCATACAAAATTGTATCATCCACAAATAATTGGTGTGAGTTGGTAGGGAGAGTCAGGATCACAACAATTTCTTTATAAACCTAGGTTTGTTACACAACTTAGATATGTGCCAGCTAAAAGAGTGCAAATATAACAAACAGGAATGGGGAGAATGGGTCTCCTTGGAGGAGACCCCTTGCACCATTGAAAAACCCCCTAGGGGAGCTATTTATTATCATTGAATAGCTTATAGAGGAAATGCAACAAAAAATCCATTTCAACCATTTATTAGAAAACCCCAAAATTTCCATTGTTTTCAGAAGAAATCTCCATTGTTTTCAGAAGAAATCTCCATTGGACCCTATCATGCTTAAATCCAGTTTCACCATCATCCCACTGTTGTTTGATTTCTTTAGGGAGTGAATAGTTTCATGGGAAATAATAGTCTCATTCATTATGTTCCTACCTGAAACAAAGCCACTTTGCTCCTGTGAGATTATACGAGGCATTATCTTCTTTAATCGGTTTGCCATTACTTTGGAAACAATCTTGTAAATCGAGTTGCATAGGAATATTGGCCTGTAATCTGAGAAATCTTCACATTTATCCTTCTTTTTGATGAGCGCAATGTTGGTATAGTTTAAATCTTTTAACATGTTTTTCTTCCTCCTTGATTCCTCCACCAAATCTTTAACTTCTTTTCCTAGGAATCCCTAACCAACCTGGTAAAAAAGGGTATTAAAGCTGTTGGGACCCGAAGACTTCTCAATTTTCATTTGAAAGACTGCCTCCTTTACTTCTACATTCGATATGGGCACCGCAAGCATTTCATTTTCCTCTTAAGGGATGATCTTGTCCACACTTTCCAAAATGTTGAGCTTTACACATTCTGTCGACCCTTGGCCACCCAATAGATTCTCAAAGTATTCAACCCTGAGCTTTTGTATCTATTAGAAATCTGAAATAGATTGAATAACCCAAGAAATTTATAAGAGAAAATCAAAGCTACATAAATTGAAAAAGCATAAAGAATACACACCAGAACTCTGACAGATTATGCAATGTCAATATGATAGAATGCATTAAGAGCTTCCAAGATTGCTTGATGCAAATGTACACATGAAGCCTTGCTTATATAGGCAAGGAGTGAGATAGGATTAGGCAAGATCATGATAAGTTTCTTAATCCTATCACATGTGACAACTAACTAACTACCTAGGAAATGATGCATAGATAAGATAAGGCTTCTAGAAAAGCCAACTAAGACTTCTAGAAGGAATCTTGCATCCTAAGTAAACTTAACATGTGAATGTGTCCCCTAATTACCTAGTGGAATAAATTACTAGGTACAAGACTTTAATATTCACACTAACACCCCCTTTTAAGTGCAACTTAGGGAGAATATTATGATGTAAATGATGAAATATGCAAAGATGGGTCCTAGCTACGAGGGCATGTAAGGTACCCATGTACAAATACAATGCAGGGAAATCTCTCACAACTGGAGAAAAGGAGAAAAACCAGTGGGACAAAAACTCCTCCCAAAAAAGTGAGATGAAAAGAAGAAAAGGACTAAGTAGGCCCCCCATGGATGACACCAACTGCACCCCAAGCAAAGCCTACAAATGAAGGAAATTTATCTCAACGAAGGGTTTGGTGAAGATTTCTACAGTCTGATCTAATGTCGGACAACACTTGAGATCAATGATCTCACTATGAATCAACTCCCGAATGTAGTGCATGTGGATCTCGATGTGCTTGGTCCACAAATGATGGAATGGAATGCTAGATATTTGAATCACACTTTGGTTGTCACAATGGATTACTATGGGCTTCCGGAAGGGAATGCCAAACTTAGTGAGAATGTTCTAAAGCCAAATGGCCTCACTAGCAACATTAATTTCTCCTTGATACTTAGCATATGTACATGAAAGAGCAATAGTAGATTGCTTCATGCTCAATCGACAAACTGGACCGAAACCAAGGGAGAAGCAATATCCTGAAGTAGACTTGTGATCCTAAGAATCGCCTACCCAATCTAAATCTGTGTATCCCACCAAGTCAAAATCCATGCCTGTTGCATAATGAATCCCATAATTATGAGTACCCTTGAGGTAGTGAAGAATCTACTTAGCTTCTTTTCAATGTAGCTCATGTGGCTCCTGCATGAATCAAGAGACCATGCCTAACACATATGAAATGTTGGGCCTCGTACGAGTCAGATAGATGAGACTACCAACAAGCTATCAATACAAAGTGCCATCAACTAAGGGTGAAGAACACTTAGCCTCTAGTTTGACCCCTGACAAAAATGGAGTCGGTGAAGGCTTACAATCAACCATGTGAAACCTCTGGAGCATGTCAAGTGCATACTTAGACTGTGCAAGAGTGATACCTAAGGAAGACTAAGTAATCTCAATCCCCTTGAGAAGTAGTGCAACAAGCCCAATTTTGACATCGAAAAATGATCATGAAGGGTAGTTTTCATTGCCCGAATGGTGAATGAGTGACTCCTTGTGATCAACAAGTCATCAATGTAGAGAACCAAGAAGGTGTGATTATCATCTTGCTACAATATGTAGACATTAGGATCAAAATGGCATCAACTGAATCCCACTTTCAGAAGGAAGGCGTCCATCTTGGTATACCAAGCCTGAGGGGCCTGTTTGAGGCCATAGAGAGACTTTTGAACACAACACACAAGTGAAGAATTTTGAACAAACCCCTGTGGCTGCTCCATGTATATCTCCTCCTGAAGATCACTGTGAAGAAAAACACTTTTCACATCCATCTAATGAACACCCCATCTATGTTTTGTAGCTATGGCAAGAACAAGTCAGATGGAATTCATTTTTTGGCAACTGGTGCAAAAGTCTCAAAGTAGTCAATCCTTGGAACTTGGGAGAATCCTTTGGAAACCAAGCAAGCCTTGTGTTTGTCAACTGACCCATCTGCTACATGTTTTGTTTGATAGACCCATTTGCATCAAACAATTTTTCTTCCTTTAGGAAGTGGGACAAGATCCCAAGTGTGGTTCCTCTCCAAGGAACTAAACTCTTCCTGCATGGCTGCATCCCACTCGAGGACACGAGAAGCTTCCGAATTTTTTTGTGGATCAGAAGTTGAAGCAAGGAAGGCATGTGGAGCATCTTGAAAATGTGACCTTGTTCTCCTGTGATATTTGATGGATCCCCTACCCAATCACCTACTGACCGCAAAGTCTGACAAGCCCAAAGAAGCCCTACGGCTAGAGGAGGAGAATCATCATCCTTTGAAGATGAACTGTGTGTATCCTCATGATCACTATCATCATCTAGAGTGGAGGAAGAAGACTCCTCATCATGATCTAAAGTATTATGAATCTCTAAAGAACTATCATCATGATACAAGGACTCCAAGCTGATGGTGGTAGGAGAAGTGTTGAGAGAAGGACTGGAAGTACTCTCCTCAAATTGAACACTCTTCTCAATGAACAACTCATGTGTGGTAGGATGAAGAAGCCTGTAGCCTTTGACATCATTTGGGTAACCAAAAAATATGTAAGGATTGCTTTGCAGATCCATAGCCTTCTGTTTCTTTGCTAGAATGTGAGCCCATGCTTTAGATCCAAACACTCGAAAGTGTTTAACTGACAACTTCCGCCCGGTCCAAGCTTGAAAAGGAGTTACCCCCTTCACAACTTTGTGGGGAACACAATTTTGGATATAGCACACATAGTTAATGGCTTCTGCCTAGAAAGGTGGTGCCAAAGACTTGGAGTGAATCATACAATTAGCCATCTCTTTCAAGGACTGGTTCTTCCATTCTAGAACTCCATTCTATTGAGGACTATAGAGGACTGTATGCTACAAATCAATTCCCTTTAAAGCACAATACTGCACAAACATGTGGTTGACATATTCCCCCCCATTATTTGTATGTAGAACTTTGATAGATTTTCCAGTTTGTTTCTCTGCAAAAGCCTTATACTCCAAGAATGAATCGAAGATTTCAACTTCTATTTGAGAAAGTACACAATGGTTTACTGGAAGAAATCATGAATGAATGTCAAAACATATAGGGCTCTACTAAAAGATGGTTGTGGAAATAGCCCTGCCAAATCACCATGTACCAACTCCAAAATATGTGAGGCTCTCCAAGCTTTGCCTTTTTCAAACTTCTCTTCAGGATGCTTGCCATGAATGCAACCATGAAAAATACCTTTAGAAAAGCGAACTATAGGCAATCTTGTAACCATGTCTTGTTTGTTGAGTTGCTACAGGTAGCAGTAGTTCAAGTGACCAAACCATTGATGCCACAAGTTAATCATATCATTTGAATGAGTGAGTAGAACAGTTGAAGGAGGATCAAGAAAAAAGTGCGAGAACAAATAAAACTGAGATTGATGATCTTCTCTTCCAACTGCAACTGTAGAATCATTCTACATCTCACGAATCACCACTGAATCAAGAGTAAACTCAACACTCTTTCTTGTACCTGTGTGAGTGATTTGATAGATAAATAAGAGATTAGTTGGTAATGAGGTCACACAAAGAACATCTTCAAATGTGCCATACCCCATATAAACAAACCCTCTCCCACACACCTCAAGTGGAGTGTCATCACCCATCAAAATGGAAGGAATAGAACATTGCTCCATAGATTCAATTTCATCTTCAATTGAAGCCATATGGTGTGAAGCACCTAAATCAAGAACCCATGTGGATGGTGGAGAGGTAGCTGCTACGAGCACCTTTCCCTTTCCTTTCCCTTTTTTGTTGTCTTTAGCCTTGTGAGAATCCCCTTCTGAACTCTGTTTGATGGAATTAGGAACACTGAGATTATTCTTCTCAAGAATGTGTGTCAAATGATCCACTTTTTTCTTCAAACACTTGTGCTCGTCATGATCGAGTTTCTTACAATAGGCACATTTGACCTTCTCTCTCTTAGGATTTTCACCTTTTGAAGATGTGGTCTCTTTACTTTCTTTTGGAGTAGCCAATTTCTTATTCTTCTTCTCTTTTATATTATTTTGTTTCTTATCCTTATTACTACTTTGTCCTCTTTGTTCATTTGTGCCAAGCTTGGCAACCAAGGCATGAGACTTAGAAGACTTAAGAGTTCCCATCTGAATTAGCTTATACTTCTCCCGTGTGAGAGAAGTAGCAAAATCATCTAGAGATGGCATCTTGAATTGAGATCCAAGTGCATCCTTAGTAGCATAGAAGGAAGAAACAAATACTAAATATTCAGAACTTAGCTTTGAGAGAATACTTAGAATCAATTGTTCATCTTTCTTATCAATTCAATATCAATTCAACATTATTGTAGTTGCAGCCTTATTGATTTCATTTTGGTGAAGAAATCCCGAATTGTGTTGAAGTTGCCTGGATTTTAATTGATTAGTTCATTCTCCAACATATGACCCCTCATAGAATCTTGTGTGCCAAAAAGAGATTCTAGCCTTTTCCATATTTCATTTGGAGTATTCAAAGATTCAATATGAAAGAGTAAATAGGGAGATACAAACACACACAATTCTCCATATGCTTTATCGCATTTGTTAAACCACTCAAACTTTTTTTCATCTTATGTTGGTTCAGTTTCTAGTCCCACTAGTACTCTATGCAAACCAAGTCTTCTTAAGTGAATTTTTATTTGTGATTTTCACTCAAAATAGTTTTATGCAGTTAGAATAGGAATTGTTGTTGATGCCATGATGAAAAAATGCAAAGAAAATGTGAAAAGAAAGTGAACACTGGAACACCAAGAACACCCCCACCCTTTTCACTAGTATCAAAGATCACCCCCCCCCAAATATTATAAGATTGGCACTTTATAATTTAGTGCATTTACAAAGCCTTCTCCAAGATACAATGCTCAATAGGCTCAAAAAAACCAAAATTACAAATTTTGATACAAAATAAACATGAGACAAAATATGGAAAAATTAGCTTTATGGTTGTGTAGTGCACTCAAGACCTTTCCAACACCTATTCATTTCCGAAAATCAGAGCGTCAGGGCGAAAGTTATGGCATGTTGAAGAAATTGGCACAAGACAACTTCAAGCTGAAATATCTGGTACAAAATGGAAAAAAATCTTCTCAATACCTTTTGTGGATGGAAAGTGCTCATCTCCAGCTTTCTAATGATATTTTATCTGTTGAAATCCAACACTCGAAGCAAAAGATATGAATTTTTGAAAAATTGGTTGAATTTAGCCTACAGGAAACGGGTTTTCTAGCAAAAAAAAGTTTACTTCTGATTTGATTTCTAGAAAATCTATTCACAATGAGTAGACAATAACAAAACCCAAAAATATTTTTATGTGAAGAACAAAACCCATAAGTCAATTTTTGATCTAACAAGCAAAAGATGAAAAAATGATTTTTTTAACCTTCAACTAGGAGAAAAATGACACACGACGCTTTTTGTACTACAATTTTCTTCAAATCTGTGCAATATTATACAAAATCTAAAAAACCCATAAATTGTTTTTCTCGCAAATGAGTGGAAGTTAGATTTATGAAGAAAATTTGAAAACGACTCCAATGAAAAACGACTTTCTTCAAACCCCGCCTGCAACTATGTCAAATGATCTCCAATTTAGATGAAACAAAAGCCAAATCTAACTTTCTTGAGCCTTCTAGATGTGTTGGAATAGTAAAAAATGTTGTTAATACAACCAAAAATGTTGCAATCACCCGGATCTCACAAAACACATATGCAAAATAAAGAGGTTATTAAATCTTTGCAAATCCCTTTTAATTCTCCATATTGTTCAAGAACGCAAGAGAATAGCATATGGGAATTTACGATATTTTTATAGGAAACTCAATCTCTCAATTAGGAATCGAAGAACTTAGATTTCTCAAAACAAAAACTCTGATACCATGTTAGAAATCTGAAGTAAATTGAATAACCCAAGAACTTTACAAGAGAAAATCAAATCTACATAAACTAGAAAAGCGTAAAGAATGCACACCAGAACTCCGAGAGATTATGCAATGTCAATATGATAGAATTCATTAAGAGCTTCCACGATTGTTTGATGCAAATGTACACATGAAGCCTTGCTTATATAGGAAAGGAGTGAGATAGGATTAGACAAGATCATAACAAATGTCTTAATCCTATCACATGTGACAACTAACTAACTACCTAGGAAATGATGCATAGATAAGATAAGGCTTCTAGAAAAGCCAACTAAGACTTCTAGAAGGAATCTTATATCCTATGTAAACTTAAAATGTGAATGTGTCCCTTAATTACCTAGTGGAATAAATTACTAGGTACAAGACTTTAATATTCACACTAATAGTATCTCATCCTCTTCATCAACCATACTTCCATCTATATCCTTTATCTCCAAAATTTTGTTCCAATTTCTTTTTATCTTTGTGGTATTGTGGAAAAACTTTGTATTTAAATTCCCCTCTTCAAGCCACGTCTCTCTTGATTTAGTCCTCCTTTGCTAATAATTCATTGTACTCAGCTATTAGTGTTTTCCTTTGTTCATATTCTTCAATGGTCATCCTGTCCTTTATTATTTTATCACCCAAATTGGCCAGAGCTTCTTCCACGTTTGTTTTTCCTCAAATATGTTCTTGAAGATATTAATGTTCTATTTGAAAAGCTTCTCTTTCATCCTCGCTAGTTTCTTTTGGAAAATAAATATTTTTGGCTCTTGTATGTGCATTGGTTCAGACCACCATTCCTTCATTAGATCCACCAAGCCTTCGTGTCTCAGCCACATTTTTTCGAATATGAATTGGCCCCTTGTTGGTGTTGTATTTATGTTGATAGTTAATTCAACTAGGAAATGGTCTAAAATGAATATTGGTCTTATTGTGTCCTTTGGGGAGAGGTTTAACTACATCCAATCTTCTGAGACAAAAAAAATTGTCTAGTCATTTAGCAATGATAGTGAAGCCTTTCCTCCTATTATTCCAAGTAAAGGAACCATTGTTTGTTTCAATGTCAAGCAAATTATGCATTTCTATGAATTTCACAGTCTTTTTGTGACTGGGTTACCCTTCTTATTCCCCCACTTTTTTTAGTTATATCAAGAATAGTGTTGAAATCACCCCCTAAGACAGTTCTACCTTTAACAATTTCTTTGCTTAGATCATCCCAAACTTGTTTCTTCTTCTTTGTTTTAATGAGCCCGTATACATTAAAAATGTCAAATTCAATTATGGAGGACAAAACACTTAACTTGGATTTCATCTAGTTTTGGCTTAGACTTTT
The DNA here is from genome assembly GCA_007258455.2 of Sequoia sempervirens. Lineage (NCBI taxonomy): Eukaryota > Viridiplantae > Streptophyta > Pinopsida > Cupressales > Cupressaceae > Sequoia > Sequoia sempervirens. The sequence goes on from VDFB02000271.1 coordinate 42,205, forward strand.
TACTTCCACCTTCACCTTGGTTGGCTTCCACTGTATGCCTAGACCCCTTGTTGTTCCTACTGCATCAAAAAAAGCACCTTTCCAATCTTTGGTGTATTTGAGGAAGGCTTAAGTTTCAACAACTGCTAGTTTGGTTTCCTAATTAAGACCATTTAAATTTTTTGGATATCCAACTGGCACTTGACCAATCGCCTCTTGTTAGGGGAGTTTAGCCCCCTAACGTTCCATGTTAGGATTTTCATCTTCTCCCAAGGGAGAAGCAACCTCCCTCAGACCTCATCATGTATGTTTTTATTGATAGTTGATTCCCTTTCAGTCCCACCTCTTCCCTTTTTTGTTTATTTGTCTTCCTACCCAATTTCAATGTCATGGTCGCCTTTTCTGTTTGGAAAATATGCCTCTCCTCTAAGATATCTACTATTTCTTCCTCCCCTTGATACACAAAGAATTTTGATACCATGTTTGCTTTATCTCCCATGCCTATCATTTGGAGAGCAATTGGAGAATGGGGAATTGCTAGTTGTGTTGCAAATTCCCCTTCCTCTAATTGGATTTCTATTTCAGTGCCTATTGATCTTTTTGGTTCTACTAGGATCAACACCCATTGGTTTGGATTGTGTGTTTCATTCTCTTTAGCAATTGGTATATTTTGGTCCAAACTTATGTTTCACAAGTCTTCTCCCTCCATACTTCTCTGAAGACTCATGGGAATCTTTTGCAATACTCCTCATTGTGATTCCTTATCCTACACTTTAGGCAATAAAAAAATTTCTTTTCTATTTCCAACGATTGAATCCAATCACCTTCGTCAGTTATCAACCTTATTTCCTTCAGGATTTCATAAATTTCTAACAGCCAAATTCTGACATAGGTTAAGGATTCATTGTTTCTTAAATCCACTTCCATTGTCGTGCCCAATGAGTTGCCTATTTTCTTAAGACATCTCCCAGACCAATATTCATAGGGAAAATTGTATAAACGAATCCAGATTGGACCATTTGATGGATTATTCCTATGTATTTATTCCTATGCCTCATGTTTGAGATTTTGGTTTTCAAAAAGGTCTTAACTAGACACGGTACCAAAAAATTATCTTTTGTGTGTCCAGGCGGTGGATAAGGTTCTTTGCACAGTTTAAGCTATTTGATAGCATGGATAGGAAATGTAATTTTTCTCTTTAATAAGAACAGATGACTCAAATACTCAATGTATTTATTTAATTTTGAATATTTACCTATCTTGCCTTCCAGTATTGTACTCACTAGATTCTTTTGACTCAAAATAATCAAGGGTTATTTATAAGTTCTCATATCACATCATGTGTTATGGATATTGAACTACTAGCTTTTGTTCAAGGAATGGATTAATATTTCTTTCAGTTATTCATCAAAGATTGTGTGAATGCAATAGGGATTTATAAGTAGTGTGACAAGTGTTGTTCTTTTCTTGGTTTCTCATTGTAAGGCGGTGAGGTTATAAGAAGCCATGATTTTGTTTTTGTAGGAGTATATTTCATTTTCTGACTCTATTCTGGATAAGGCACCGATCAAAATAATTCATAGAGTTTGAAGATTTATGCAGAATCACATATCAAATCAAAAATCAAAATTTTACTTTACTACAAATTTTATGTTTTATGAACAAATCCACACTAGCAAGGAAACATTAAGCATATAGGAGGCCCTAGGGTGATTTAGCCAATTACACCACCTTCTCAAATACTAAGGTGAAGAAATCTATTATCAAAGGCATCATGGTCAAGAAAATTGTTATATGATTGAATGATGTTATATGACCACCCTCCTAGGTTCTATAGAGCTTGAAGTGGAGGGGAGAAAAGTATAAAATTTGTCTTCATTCATTGGCCACTGACTTGAGGTCTCCAATTATAAGATGTGACTAACCTTTAGGAAAACCTAGATAATAAGTTGGAAACACCAACACTATTGTTGTTAATATATTATTAAGCATTGAGTTGAATGATGAATCACTAAGTACATGTAAAACTTATTAGTATGACAATTAGAATATTAAATTATTATAATATGTTAATTTATTCAATTTGATTCAGAATTTGAAATTTCATGGAATACAATATAAAATATCATCAATTGTAGTTTGGAATATGATTCATGAAATGCAATATAAATACCTAAAAACTACAAAATCACTTCCATTTTTCAATTCACATCTTGGTCCTCACTCTGACAATGAGATTGAGAGTCATCTTGACTATGAGTTTGATCTTCATTTTATTCACCCTACGTATGTCCACTTAACTGCATCTCAAGTTCAACATTCATTGTGTCACTGCCATTTGTGTCATTGTCACTAATGTTTGAAGTGTTGGACAACCCTCTTCTTTCACATATGGACTTCCAGATTATGAGTGCCCTTTCAAAAGGAAAACTTTGAACATTGTACCTAGTTGCATACACCCTCAAGCAATTTTCCAAATTCTTGTCTAGTTTGTTTCTTATTTGTTATTTTAAAAACCCCAATGCACTGAAAACTCTCTCATTCTCCACCAACCCCAATATCATTGTTTGACATAAATCAATAAGTCTGAAATATTATGATAACGAATCACACAATATTTCACTCTAAACAAAGGTTTCCCAAACCCTTGTTATTAAACCCACTTCCATGGGATTCTCCATGGAGTCAACCTAGTCAATCATACTACAAAATGCTTAGCTTCTTCTCTAAGCTTAATTTCATTTATAATTCCTCCTATTTTTTGTTCATTGTATTTTGAAATTTTCGAAAAGTGTTTGGCCAAGGTAATTACCTTTTTATAAAAATAGTTTGGGTTATGATAGTTGCCTGGCATCCAAAATTGAGGATGCACAATAAACATGGCTTCAGGTATTTCATCTTGAGGGAATCATTTAAGAATCTTTGATCTAAGAGATTTTGCAATAGATTTTAAATTACCACTTACAAATTTAACAATGTCAATAAAATCTTCCTTTGTAACAGGTACTTCTTTGGTAGAGTACCTAACCTTCGTACAATAGTGCATTGGTATCTCAAATCCACGTACAAAGACACATAACTATGTTGCACAGACGGATGTTGTTGCACCAAAAGATCAA